>OY829533.1:6137576-6569637 GCA_963691665.1 Clepsis dumicolana | reverse complement strand
TGTTACCTCCATCCATTTTGAATAGGCGTCAACAAGTACTAAGTATTTCGTTCCAAATGCAGGTCCTAAAAAATCGATATGTACCCTAGACCAAGGACGACTAGGAAATGGCCATGGGCATGGTGAGTGTCGCGGCGGCGCCGCGGCCACGGTGGCGCACACCGCGCAGGCGCGGCACACTCCCTCCACCGCCTCGTCCAGGCCTGGCCACCACACGTAGCTGCGCGCCAGCGCCTTCGTCTTCACGATGCCCATGTGGGAGTCATGTAGTTCCTTCAGAACTCGCTCCCGGCACGCACTCGGAATAATTACTCTATGGCCCCACATGATGCAGTCTAATTCTAAATAAAGTTCAGCTTTCCGACTAAAAAATGGTTTTAATTCCCGAATTTCTATGTCCTGAGGCCAACCGTCCTTAATATAGCTTGATACCCTACTTAACAAGATATCGTATTGCGTTTCCTTCCTAATAGTATTATAATCAAGAAGTAAGGCATTCGTAGCAAAATGCAAATAAGTTTGCTCCGGACACTCCTCCCGACCGGAACCGGTAGCCTTATGCGCTGCAATCAATCGCGAGAGTGCGTCAGCTGTGTTGTCATCCGACTTGACATATTCAATGTCGAAATCGTACGCTGATAATATCAACGCCCAGCGCTGCATACGGCTGGCCGTCATGCTGGGAATTCCCAATCCTGCCCCAAAAATACTAACGAGCGGTTTATGGTCGGTCCGCAGCACAAAACGCCTGCCGTAAAGGTATTGATGGAACTTTTTCACCGCGAATATTAACGCTAAAGCCTTTTTATGAGTTTGGCTATAATTGGTTTCGGGAGGCGCGAGCGCTCGCGATGCGTAGGCCAGCACGCGCTCCCGGCCGCCGGCGCCAGCGCCGCGCGTGGCCAGCACCGCGCCGACCCCCGCGGGCCCGCGTCGCACGTCAGTATCAAGTCCCGCTCCGGGTCGTAGTGTGCCAATACTGGCGCCTCCACTAAAAGCCTTTTTACTTGATTGAATGCCTTATTCTGCTGAACCGACCACGACCACCTCCTATGTTTTTTTAACAATTCATAAAGAGGTGCTAAAATTTCGCTCAAACCCTTAATGAACTTGCCGTAAAAGTTTACCATGCCAATGAATGATTTTAATTCTGATACACAACTCGGTGGTGTCATCGCTATTATTGGTTTTACTTTATCCTCATCTACCCTCACCCCATTTTTATCAATGACGAACCCCAGGTATTTCACCGCATTCACCAAAAAACTACATTTTTGTTTTTTTATTTTAAGTCCATGATGGCTTAGAGCCTGTAAGACTTTATTAAGACTGTCTAAATGCGAATCTAAAGTGTCCCCCGTTACCAAAATATCATCCAAAAAAAATGTTACGTTAGGAATGTCTTTCAAAAGATTACTCATTATTCTTTGGAATATACCGGGACTAGAAGATAATCCATAAACTAAACGCTTGTACTTAAACAAACCCCGATGCGTGTTTATAACCGTTAAAGCCACCGACCCGTCGTCCTCCAATAATATTTGGTTGTAAGCCTGCGATAAATCCAATTTAGTAAAATACCTACTACCGTTCAATGTCGAAAACAAATCTTCGATTTTAGGAATCGGAAACTTATCAACTAACAATACGCGATTCAAGGTGGATTTGTAATCTGCACACAATCGTAACGAACCGTCCGGTTTGTTTACAATTACCAATGGTGTAGCCCAGTCGGAGTGGTCCACCGGCTCAATGATGCCGGCGGCCAGCATGGTGTCGAGCTCGGCATCGACGCGTGCGCGCATCGCGAAGGGCAGCGGCCGCGCCCGGCAGAACACCGGCACCGCATCCGGCCGCACCCGCAGCCTAGCCCGCTCGCCGGTGAAACACCCCAATCCGCCATCAAATACCCCTTTATATCTGGAAACAATGTTTTTTTCTATCTCATTTATGTTTACAAATTCATTCCTATTTAAATCTTCAGCTGTCATTTTTGGCACAGTTATGTTCAATTCCGATAACCACTGACGGCCCAACAAACTAGTAGTACCGCAATTAATAACATATAGGTCCAATTTCTTGCGCACTTCTCCAAACTGTACATCTACCGCTATCGAGCCCCGTGGTTTAACTGCACTGCCATCATAAAATTTGACCGCTAAATTGCACCGTTGTAATGGTACTCCTCTAAATAATTTTTTATACGTCTGATCACTGATACATGATAAGGCTGAACCGGTATCGATTTCCATGCTTAAACTTTTGTTATTCACACACAATATTATGCTCACCGGCTTATACTTTGCAAGACTCATTTGATAAATGGCCTCCTCGCTTTCATCGTCCTCCCCGAACTCTGCCTCCTCGAAGTCCTTTTCTGGGTCAGCCACCCAGTGCATGCGTGTGGCGCGCGCGCGGCCGCCGCCGCCACCGCCGCCGCCGCTGGTGCCCGCCGGCGCGCCCGCCGCCACTGACCGGGCCCCGGCCGCCGGCCGCGGCCCGCCCCGGCTATGACTGGACCCGCGCCAAGCACTCCCACCCCGCGTTTGCGAACGCGGCCTGTAGCCGCTTGATATACCCTGCTCACGTGTCCCATAATTGCACATACGACGTAGATGGCCCTTTTCGTTGCACCGACTGCACACGTATTCTTTAAACTTACACTCAGCCTGCACATGACGGAAATCACCGCACGCCATGCAACCCGCCGGTCGAACATTATGAACTGAGACATTGTTTTGATTTGTTCCCGTGATGTTTGCAGCCGCCCCGCACCCCGCGTCGACCGCTAATGCATCTCGCTCGGCCGCCTCCAGCGATAATGCTAACGTCACTGCTCTGTCGTAATCTATTCTCCTCTCTGCAAATAATCGTTGGCGAATTGTGTCACTAAGTAGCCCGCACACAAACTGATCTCGCAAGTTCTTATCCAGTTCCGACCCGAATTCACAAGACCGCGCCATTTTCTTTAACTGCGCCACGTACTGCGCCACCGTTTGACCGTTACTCTGCCGACACTGCCTAAACCTATACCGCTCCGCCAGCTCCGACGGTTTAGGTTGCAGGTGTTCCCGCATCGCTTTAACCACCTTTTCATAGGTTAAGGTTGCAGGTTTATCTGGGCTGCACAAATCCACCATGAGTTCATAAGCCGCGTCACCGACTACCGATATTAAAGTCGGTAATTTCATCTCCACTTTTACGTCGTTGACCGTGAAGTAACTCTCCAACCTTTCACAGTACGACTTCCAGCTGCCATTCTGCAGGTCAAACTCGCACATCCTCCCGACCGACATGATCCCAATTTAAATTAATCCTCGTCAGCCACTAGTAAATAATGAACACGGTGTGTATCGTAGTACGTATATTTGCAAACTGGCTTACAGCAAAGATTCTTACCCCCACATAGTTTTTACTCTGATACCCACTTAATACCTAACAACATATAACACAAGTATTTAATGACAGAAAATAATCATAATACAATAATCAAAATGATACCAACCTTACTCAAAGACGCCTCGTTCCGAAGTGAATCAAATGCCGCCGACTGCAATGACGTTTACTCATTTGACATAAGCAGGCACAGTGTTGCCACTGTAATATCGGATCGTATTGATGGGTATAATTGGGAGTCATGTTACACTAGTTTAATCGAGATGGCTCTTAGTTAAGTTTTACCCGATTCCGAAATAGGTATTGAGCTTTGAAATGACAATGTCGGGGGTTATTTCATCTTTTCTATGCTTATCTAGTTCGAAAAATAATTCAGCTCCCGAAGTTTTTTTGAAGAAAAATGTAAAATAATTCCATGTGATAGAAGTTTATGTAATAATTACAGGAAAAATGAAACGACTTCTTTAAAGAGTACAGTTTTTCATAAATCATAAAAAATAACATTAGTTTCACTTGCGGACAAGAGATGGCGCGGTACACATTATCACAATTTTATGATGACTCGCTGGTGGTCGGTTTGTGGTTTCACAGAGCCTCTAGTAATCGACGGCCAAAAAATACGTCTCGAACGCGCATTCACTGCCGGCAACGCATATATGCGTTTCCGTGTCTTTCGCCCAGGGGGGCTAGCACGCGCGCCATTTTGTCGCTTGTCGCTCAGTGCGTCCTTCGCAGAGTCCATCACTATGAAAGGGATGCACTGCGCGACAAGCGACAAAATGGCGCCCGTGCTACATGTGCAGAGGCCAGAATACGAATATTCAAAACCTGTTCGAGTTTGTATGACGTTTGGAACAGCGCCCGCCCGTGAGCGTATTTGAAACAAAAATTTAGTATGAGGTTTCTCGATACCCGTAACGATAACCGTAACGTTACGCAGCTTTCGTAAAGTCGTGCTCGACCCTCTGTTCGACGTGTGCGCTTGTGGCATCTGAAGAATTTTCGTGCCTGACAACCGGCATCGAATGTGTTAAGTGTCAAATAGCATGGTAGTTTCATGTTAACAGCATGAGAATTTGTTTGTTGTCGATACGTGCCCATAGCAATTCAGACGTACAATAGTAAAAGCGAACGCGATCGTGACGTATTTGGGTTAGGCTCATAAAACCCACTTTCCCGATTGAGAACCTCCTTTTTTGAAGTCAGTTAAATAGTGCACTTGTTTAGAAAGATCACTTTTCGACAGGTGCACTTCTCAATTGGTACACTTTCCCAAACAGTGCAATTTCTAAGGTGGTACGGTTTCCCGGATTGTACACTTTTCCAAAAGAGCAGTTTCCATCATCAAAATTGGAAAACGAGGTACTTAGGTAGTAATCTTGATTTGGCACTCCATAGAAACATGGATGGATGGATGGATGGATGATTAATTTTTTCAATGCACACCTATACATTTTAGCGCACATTTCGGGAAAGTGTGAGTTTTTAACCGACTTCAAAAAAAGGAGGAGGTTCTCAATTCGTCGGATTTTTTTTTAATGTATTTTCCCCGATTACACGAAGACGGCTGGACCGATTCCAAAAATTCTTTTTTTGTTTGAAATGGTATACTTTCTAGTTGGTCCCATTGTCACCATGTCAGGATCTGATGATGTGATCCCAGGGAAATCGAGGGCAACCCTCAAATTTTATAGGGACGTATCATGTGTTTCATATATTTTCGAAATCTATTCTAGTACTTGCGTCTGGTAGTCATCATCTCGGGTTGATGAGGTGATGATGGAAGGTACAACTCCTTAACGGTTGGAGGATAATATTTTAAATATTATCATAACTAAAAATTGTAAAATAAAAAATCTTTTAACAAGTAAAACCGCCTTCAAAAAAAACCTCAGAAAAAAAACATGAAATAGTCCCCAAAAAGCCATGAGTTTTATGGCCTAGCAGAAATATGTGAAGTCGGTGCGGTGCTATAGTAATATTCTTGGAATGAAGCAGGTTTTTTTTGAAGGCGGTTTAACTTTTTGTTAAAAGATTTTTTTGGTAAATGTACTTTTTGGGAAAGTGCCCTTAATGGGCAAGTACATTGCAATGTGCAAATTTCGGGAAAGTGGGTTTTAAGAGCCCAACCCACGTATTTTGGGCCGTTAATTACTAGGCGCTATGATTCTCTACGTACCAGCTCGCGACCACCAGTATGAAATAGCCTTCCACCAGTGTGGTGGCGACACCGTACATCAGTATGTAGTACGCTTGGGCCTTGACCGTAGTGTAAACGGCGCTGCCGACGTCGAACACCAGAAATAGTGTTGTCATGAAGAACCATTGCAAGACGAACCATTTCTGTTCTTCATCGTTTTGTAATCCATACACACCATCATGAAGGAGCTGGCTAATAGAAACGACCAATATAGTCCAAATATTATTCTAACTTTTTCCCAATTTAAAAGCCGACCGTAGTACATCTTCGGTAGCGCTGCTGAAGCTATGGTTGGAAGCGGTATTCCTCCTTTTTCTGGTTTCACGAACACAAGCATAAAAAATAATGCTTTAATTACATGTATGAATGCAATCCAACCGGATCCGTCTGACAGACTTATGGTAAAGAGACTTTTCTTCAGCATTCTGCTAGCGGTGTGCTCGTAAACTTGTGAAACGAGTCTTCGAAACTGATGCTTCAATTTTCTGCTGGTTAATTACCACTAGCGATTTTCAAATTTATGTGAACCGAATTCGATAGTTTTTTGTGGCATGTGGCGGTGGCGGCCATAAGACTTGAGTCAGTGTCAGATTAGATGACAGGTGTTCGGGTGTTTTTTTTTCTTATAAAATTCTTCCCTTAAAGGATAGGCAAAGGAAACTAAGTCATGCAGCCATGCCTGTTTTTTATCCCCCTGTTTTTCCATCGGAATTTAAAGACAAGTAAAGTTGCAGTTTTGTAATTTACGCAATTCAAATGCTAATAATCATATTGTTTTGTTGCAGGTATGCGTTGCAAATTAACGACAGCTGACAAGAGTAGGTAAAGGCAAATTCGTTCTACATTTCTTTGCCAATATGAAGCGCGTTAAAACAAAAACGCTTCAGCTCAGCAATTTATACTGAATTGTTATTGTAAAGTTGGTGAAAAAGGGCTACGCTAGTTTTTCTTTAAGTAACTTGACATGTGCCACCTCTTTAGTAGCGCGATTAAAAAAAAACTCGACAAGTGAGAGTTCGACTTGCGTGGAGAGTTCCGTACGTTAATATTGAGATAATATACATGTGAATAAAATGAGTAACAGATGGATTAAAATATATGTATTACTTTTCCTCCATTACTTCATTTAGACAATCAAGTTTTTCTCTTATGAAAATTGTCGCTAAGCAACTTACAGATAATCATGTACGATACAAAAGTCTAAACACCGACGTTAATGTGCGCGACAGTCCCCGGCAAAAGAAACCGGAAGGTTGAGAACATTAAATCATATTACATAACAATAAACTTAACAAAGAAATTAACAATCGTGTCAAGTTATAAAAACAAATGAAACAATTCAACGTATAAAATATTGAATAATTAATCCCTGAAGTCCATGAACCTGCTTGGCAGTCTCACGATTCGTCCAGACCGTGTGGTAGTCAGTTTTACTAAACCTATGTCTGAATCGGAAGACTCGTCAATTTTTCCTTCGTCACGTCTAGTCGGAGTCACAAGTCGGTCGAGTGGTTCAAACCTATCGACGGACGAAACTTCAAGTGAGTAAAGTCGCTGCGCAGGCCTAACCAACTCCCCAGTAGCCGTACGGATCCTCGCAACTCTGCTTTCGTTGTCCTTGCTTTTAAATACCTCTGTCACGATACCGATCGGCCAGTTCACCCTTCTGTGGTCGTTTGGTACCTCCACGAGAACCACATCACCTACCTGAAAGTCACGTACCCTTAAACGTCGAGGCTGCACAAGTGTGCTCAAGTATTGGGACCTAAAACGCTGTCTCAAATCGTCTCTTAACTTTTGACAATATCTTGCCCGAAGGTTTAAGGTGCTCCGATCAACCTGGTCGACATCTGCAACATCGCGCATCAACAAAGGTTGTATGAACATTGCTGGTGTCAAAGGACGCAGCCCATCTACACTCGTATCGACATAAGTGAGGGGCCGACTGTTAATAGTGGCCTCGCAATCACATATTACAGTGACCAATTCTGTCAATGAAACCGACGCTCGCCCTAAAAGCCGTCTTAATATTGACTTAAGCACCGATATAAGCCTTTCATAAAAACCACCCCACCAGGGGGCGCTGGGCGGTAAGAAGTTCCATTTAATCTGCGTAATTGATGAAAAACAAAGTATCTCGTTCCAATCTAAAGAGTTAAACGCATTATCAAGACCACGAAAGTTAGTAGCGTTGTCACTATACAAGCACGAGATCCTTCCTCTACGCGCAATAAAACGCCGCAAAGCCATGATGAACTCAGCGGTAGACAATGACTCGACGACCTCCAAATGTACGGCTCGGTAGGTAGCGCAAGTAAAAAGTACAATCCACGCTTTGTTTCCTGACTTCAACAGAAGAGGACCTGCTAAATCTACACCTGAGACCTCAAAAGCGGCACCAGCTTCCATTCGCCCCTCTGGTAAACTCCCAGTCGGCGGCTGATAGGGCTTGGCCTTGCAGCGCTTGCATTTGACACAAGTGTTAACTACCTTTCTGCATAGTCTACGTAAGCCGACGATCCAAAAGCGTTCACGTAGATTATACATAAGCGTCTGTACACCAGCGTGTTGCAAAATAAAATGGCGCTGGTTCACTAGGCGTTGAACTATCGGCTCACTTCCTGGTAAGACAATGGGAAATTTGAAGTCCGTACTCTCACTACCTAAACCTAGCTTAGTTTTGAGTCTTACAATACCTTTGTCATCGATGAAAGTTTCTAGGTTACTGTTCTTTAACATCGAGTCTCCATATTTGCTCTGAATTAGTCTGATGAGAGAGTTTTCAGCATTTATAAACTCACATAAGAAAGTTCTCTTATAAACGGCTCTGGCTTTCTCTTCAACCTAAAAATCCAACCTATCATCCTAACTATCTTAAAATAAGTGGAAAAATAGCGCAAACTGTCTAAAAAGGAATCACATTCAGTGACCATCGCGGTAACTGTCTTTCTGCGCTCGCTTTCGACTTCACTGAAATCAGTTTCAAAGGCGGCAACTGGCCAGTGTTGCTCGTCTAGTCGTAACCAATCAGGGCCTTCAAACCAACGACTCTCGAACAGTCCTTTGGGTGATATACCTCTTGAAGGCACGTCCGCTGGGTTGAGATTACAGGGAACATGTCGCCACTCGGAAGCAGAGGTAAGTGATTTTATTTCGTTGACTCTGTTTGTGATGAACACGCTCCAATCACCCTGTCCTTTAATCCAGGTTAATACGACACTTGAGTCTGACCAATAATACACCGCACAGTTTTCTAATGCCAGAGATTCTATGACAGTTCTGGCTAATCTGGCACCAAGTGTTGCTGCTATTAACTCGAGGCGCGGTATAGTAATTTTTTCAAGTTTGCTTATCGGGGTTACTCTGGATTTTGCTTGTACTAAACTTAAGTCAACTTTTTCACCGCATTTTGCCCGTAAGAAAATACAAACCGCATGTGCAACCTGACTTGCATCGCAGAAGATATGTAGTGAATTTTCACTTTCACTGAGGTCAAACGTTGTAAGCCGCCTCGGAATTGTTACCTCGTTAATAAAATGTGCTTGATCCAGCCACGTTTTGAACTCATCAGCTAACTCTGCAGGCAGCTCCTCATCCCAGGTAAGTTTCAAAGGCCATGTCTTTTGCAGTATCATCTTGGGGATAACTGACGTAGCACAGACCATACCAATAGGGTCGAATACTCTCTGCATTACTGAGAGCAATGTTCTCTTGGTTAATTTTCCATCTAGTTGGTGAAACCGCTGCGTTGTAGAAGTTAGCCTCTTATTTGCCACATAGTAATTTGTATGCGGGCGCGGGACATTACACCACGGCAGTGAGACCTCATAACGTCCTTCCTCGTTTACCGTAATAGTTCTTTCGAAGTTTTCAAGTACCTCGGCGTCATGCAGGCTCTTCAACTCTTGCTCAGCGGGGTCTTTTATACCTAAGGTTTCCAAGTTCCATAGATCTGAAATGTTAATGCGAGAAAGACAATGAAGCGTAGTTGTCGTATTAACTAACGAGCTGTAAATTCCCGTCAAAGGACCTTGAATAGTCCAGCCCATCTTGGTTTTTATTGCAGTCAAAGTACTACTTACATGAACAAATTCACCAGTCAAAAGTAAACTCGAAAAGTCTGCACCTATCAATAGTTGAACGTCGTCAGGTGAGTCAGTCGTGTCAGTCAGTACGATTTTACGCTTTTTTAGTTGTTGAATTATTTCATTAGACCTAATTTTCGGTAAAAAACCGCAAATATTTTTCTGTTCCACTGTTGATAATTTCATTTCAAAGTCATTTTTCAGACTTCTGACAGAAATGTCGTAAACTTGACGTTCTTCCGTACTTTCTTCTTTTCCGCCAAACAGACAGTGTGTTATAAACTCTTTTCTAACCGGTTTTAAGTCTAATTTCTCAACAAGATCTTTGCGTACATACGACCTCTGTGCACCACTATCTATGAGTGCACGCGCTCGAACCGACCTCTTGCCGTCGTTGGATGCAACTTGCACAACTACAGTTTGCAGCAAGGTGGTTGACTTCAACTCGCAGTGTAAGTTGTTTGATTTTTCGGGTTCAGGCTTGTACTTGCTCGTACTTTGGCCGTTCATATCAGGGCACATCAAAACAGAGTGACGTTTTTTACAAAACAGGCACTTAGGGAAGCTTTTGCATCGTTTTGCGTTATGATTTGGCCTCAAACAGATTAAACACGCTTTCTTGGCTTTAATAAACTCTGTTCTCTGTTCGAGCGTCATTTTCGCTGCTTTATGACACTCTGCGGTGCAGTGCGTGTCCTTGTCGCACCAGATGAATACTGAAGATGTATTCTTGTGGTTCTCTGGTTTGGTTTCAGCGACAAAACAGCATGTGGGTACTTTAGGATTAGGCATGGAGCTAAGAGTCGTACCTTGATGAGCCAACTGTATCCTTTCTTCTGATTCCACTTCTAATCTGAGAAAATCGACGAGTCTTGACAAATCGTTGTTGATTTTGCTATTAGCTGCTCGGTAACGGTTCCACGCTCTAAGTACCTCATCTGGTAAGGCAGACTCTACCATCGGAAACAGAATCGACGCATACTTATCTTTCGTGACACCTAAAGTTTCGAGCGCTTGTAAATGCGTTTGTAGGCTGTCATATAGCGCCGGTAGCTCCTTAGCATTTGATGGTTGTTGCCCTATTTCTTGCATTAATGCTAGTAGTCCTCTCACATAAGTCTCTATCAAGACGTCATCACGCGCAAATCTGGACTTGAGAGCGTCTAAGGCCTTCTTGTAGTTCTTACCGCTGGGTGGGTAGCTCTCCACAAGCTGTCTGGCACTAGAATGAGGTTCCATTGATTGGAGCAAGTACTGAAACTTGTCAGAATCGTTGATGTCTGGGTCTTCATCAATTTTTACAAACTGGCCCCAGAAAAGTAACCATTTCTTCACCTCCCCATTGAACTTCGTTATTTCTAGTTTGGGCATTTTGACTTTTCGCTCTTGCGAATGCTTCAAGGTGGACTTTGCGGACTTTAAAGAGCTGACATCGTCGGAATCTTTATTGGATTGGGTTAGATTTTGGAATTCAGCCCTCAACTCTGACCAACGAGCTTTGTATAGTTCAGCTCTATCCTGGTCGTTTTGGTAATCTGCTTCATCGAAAGCCTCGCTCTCGCACCAAAGATCCCGTAACGTGGACTCGCAACCAAACAGCTCTTCGGCGCAATCAGAGAAACTACTGAACTTTCCCTCCACATAAGTAAACTGCTCTAGCTCGTCCTTGTGCTTTTGTACAGCTTTTTCAAGGGCGTCAGCAGCCAGAGTAAAATTTCTGCGAAATTGGGTTCTTTTCCGTTTCAGTGTCTCCATTTTTAATACTTATTGCGCGTCAGTGTTAATTCTGTTCAGTTTACTTACTTTATATTTTTATTTAATTTTATTTTTATCACGGTCGCCATGTGAATAAAATGAGTAACAGATGGATTAAAATATATGTATTACTTTTCCTCCATTACTTCATTTAGACAATCAAGTTTTTCTCTTATGAAAATTGTCGCTAAGCAACTTACAGATAATCATGTACGATACAAAAGTCTAAACACCGACGTTAATGTGCGCGACAATACATACCTACTTTATTTACATAATAAAAGCAATTTACAATGACATTAAATCTAAGTTAAAACTATTAAATCTAATTAAAGCCATAAAGGTATGGTGCCCAAAAGGCTGGCAGCGTTGCCTCGCTGAATAGCGATGCTGATGCTTTGAGAGAGAGAACTGCCAGCCCTTTGGTCACAAGTTGCATAATTTATTATTTAAATTCTAATTTTGTGTTACAATTTCAATGTTACTTTTTTACCTTTAATGCCATAGATTTCTTATAGCTTTTCCTGTAATCTATAGGCAAAGAACTATTTTTGTATTTTTTCAAAATTTTCGGCAATGTAGTTTTGGATTTAAGGGGGAGGGGGGAATGGTTAATATACATACGTGTAGGTACCAAATTTAATAAAACTCAATCGGTCCAGTAAGTAGTTCCAAACACCCGAGTCATCCTATAAGGGTTCCGTTTATTCCTTTTCACCTACGGAACCCTAAAAACTAAAGGAAAATATCGCTTTACGCTGAATCTGTAGTGCAGTAGTGATAGAATTGCAGCATAGTTGTTTTTTTTTTAATCTTAACCCATCATCATCGCCGAAGTTAGCTAAACTGCTTCATACAAATTAACCCTATCTTCACCAATTGACACTACTCTTGTCAATTCTCACGGAATTACCAACTTACAAATGCAGTTGGTCAACTAGGAAAACCACACAACCAAACACCAGAATTCCACAAAACTCAACCTTGTCTCTTTGCAATAAGAATGCTGTTAATGTATTGAATGTGTTCAATGCATTGAATTGTTCGACTGTGGTTACACTCAAAGTTGTCGCAGTAATCTGCAAAGTTAATCGTGCGGTCTGGAAAATTGCATTTGGGAGTAGATTGTATGACGGGTAAAAATAACGGAGTGTAAGCGTAAGGTGGTTGTTAATTATTCTTGATTAAAGGTATTTAGGCTAAGGACGATGGTGCCCGAATTACTGTTAGCTTAATAATTGTTTTTTTTTGTCCTATTTTTGGGGAAACTTATTTCATATTATTAGTACAAGCTTTATTCTATTAACTTGCAATGTTGCAATGTACGTAAAGAGCAATAGATAATTGTAGCCCGAAGACTTGCAAAACTTACGTAGCAGTGGGCGGGCCACTTTGCTCGCAGGACTGATGGCCGATGGGGTCAGAAGGTTCTCGAATGGCGTCCACGGACCGGGAGACGAGCTGTCGGTAGGCCTCCAACAAGATGGAGCGACGACCTGGTAAAGATCGCGGGACTGAGGTGGATGCGGAAAGCACAAGACTGGTCTGAGTGGAGAGCCGCGGGGGAGACCTATGTCCAGCAGTGGACGTCAGTCGGCTGACATGATGATGATGTATATACGTAAAGCCGTTGTACCTGTAGCTGCTGCTTGGGTTATCCGAAGCTGACATTAACGAAAAGTCCGGATGTAAACAACAACACTTTAATGCACGAAACACAATACAATTATAGAAGGAGAAAGTTAATAATTTAGCCACAGAAAGTCTAAAGGCACAGAGTAGGATAGTCAGACAAGCACAAGCACTCGAACACTATTTGCTACAGCGTAAGCGGTTTAGATTTAGTACTTTAGGGAGCGTCAACAAGCGACACTTCACGAGATTCACTTAGAGAACGCTTTAAAGAAATCGACATCCTTACAGTAGCTTCTCAGTATATATATGATGTAATATTGTATACACACAAGAACATCAAATCTTTCAAGAAAGTGTCGAATGTGCATGGTTTCAACACTCGGAATAAGCATAAACTTGCCGTCCCTAAATTTCGTCTACGAAAAGTCAGTAAGTCTTTTTTGGGAAATTGCGTGAGGTTCTACAATAAAGTGCCTGTAGATGCATGGGAATTGCCTCACAATTCATTTAAAAGATACATAAAGACCGCTCTCTTGAAAAAAGCATACTACAAAGTGGATGAATACTTATGTGATGGCACCACCTGGCCAAGGTTGAAAACAGAAGATAATTAGGACATCAATGTGACTTGGCTGCGTCCCGAAGATATTCGTGTATGGTGTCCGGCTCTGTTGCCGTTGTCCGCTGCGTACTAATTGTAATACAATTGACAAAAATAATGTTTTATTTATTTGACATGATGACATGAAATGTATATTTCATAAATTTTTGTTATTTGACATTTGGAGACCATATACATCTCCAGTTTATGGATATGTATTATTATACTTATTATTTGACCGTGGAGGCGTTTTACACCTCTGCTGATTTTAATTTAGTTTAAATTGACCCTAGAGACTATACATCTCTAAGCCATTTAGATTAAGTATTATATTATAGTATTAATTCTGGGACCCTATACATCCCTTTGTAATTTAAATTTTCACAGATATTTGACCTGGAGACCCTATACATCTCCTGCTCAAATAAAACGTGCCAGTAAAGTAAAGTGTTCTGGTTTTGCTGTTTTAATAATTACTTTTTACACTTGTTTCTAAAATGCGGTATTTTTTTTTTTCTCTCTTAATCTTTTAATGACAGAGTGAGGTTTCTTTGTGTGGTTTGTCTGTGGTTGCGTATTGTAAGAGCTAATGTAACTTGTTTTTAGAAAAAATGACTTTGTGCCAAGTTTCTTGCGGCGCATTCTTCTTGGCAATCATGGTCTTTCCGAAAGCGCTGGTAGACTCAAAAAAATGACGTGTAAAAGAGCATTCAACTGCCTATTTGCTGAATAAAATTTTGAATTTTGAATTTTGAATTTTGAATTTTGACATGCGCTCCGCGGCGGATGGGCGTAAGTACTGGCGCGGCGCTCGGCGCTCGGCGCACGCGCAACCGGTCGAGCGACCGCCTCGCACGCAGCAGCCGCGTGATGCGCGCCATCTAATACGAAACTTAGGTTCGCTTGTCCGCGTTACGTACAAAATATTCGTATGAAAATAAACATGTTTGTTATTACTTATAATTATTACTATACATTATTATGCAAGATGGAATGGCATAATTAGGAATTTATTTATACAATAATAATTTATAGAATTAAGTTTAGTTTCAAGTCGTACATTAATTATTTATTAAGTTTATTAATGTAAGTAGTTATTAAGAGTTAATTAATATAATTAAGTAGGTACACTACATACCTTAGTGATTTGACCAATGGTCTCTCAAGCAGAGGGTCGTGGGCCGTCGGATCGACTCGAAATTTGGGATGGACATGTAAGTTGGATGACAATACAACTTTTTTTTTGCCGATGCGTCAAACTTAGATTTTAATAAAGCTTTGTTTCTCTCGTATGTATAAAACATTTACTTATTTAATTAACTATCTCGAAATACACCACAATCTACCGTTTTATCCGTGATGCAATCGTAATAATTCATACGGCATATATTTCGTTGAGTGGGGCGCGCGTGACAGACATACAGACGGACCCGTCCCAGTTTTATCATAATGTGCATATTAGCTGGCCCCCATTTCACCAACTTTACAATTGTCAGTTTTCAATGACAATTCGGTGACAACTGCTGACTTGAAGAGCTTTTGTTTTAGCGCGCTTCATATTGTCAAAGAAATGTAGTTCGAATTGTCATATAAAACTGATAATTGTATAGATGGTGAAATAGGGGCTTGGTAGCAGCTACAGTCAGCAGCAGAAGTAGCTAAGCAACCGAAGCGGTCACAATGATCTAAGCACGGCTCTATTGTTATAGACATAAGAGCTTGTGCAGATCATTGTGACCACTTCGGTTGCTTAGCTACTTCTGCTGCTGACTGTACTTGTAAAGATAAAAATAAAAATTAGTTTGTAATAGTACATTGTGAATTAAGGGCGAAAAGTCAGGAATTACAAACGAGGCTCTAATAGTAGAAATTTTTTTAGGCCTTTATTTAGTTTCATTTGTCCAGCAGCGTAAGTGACACTATTTTTTAACCACCGACGCGAAAAGAGGGATACAAGTTTGACCTGTGTATCAGTGTGTCTGTGTATCTGTCTGTGGCATCATAGCTCCCAAACGGATGGACCAATATCAATGCGTTTTTTTTTTAATCGAAAGCTAGTTTAATCGAGATGGTTCTTAGCTAAGTTTTATTAAAATCGGTTAACCTGATTTTTAAATATTGGACTTCGAAATGACAATGTCTTGGGTTTTCCATTATAACCTTACCATCATGGTACTTACCCCGATCAGGATAGGACCGCCCTTTAGAAAAGTTGGTAAATAGTACAAAAGCTCTGAAACTGAGACTTTGGTTCAAATTTAATTAATGTTCTTGCGAAGTTATGACAGCACCCTTATCAAGCTGACGTTTATTGGCCGCGTTGCTATGCTCACGCGCCGTTCCCAGGAGGAGTAACCCTATCTAACCATAAAGCAGACAGACGGGAGGCGCCTTTGGCTTATCTATGCACTACACTTTTTCTGCCACTTTTTGAGGGGGACGAGGAACACACGCACAGCACACGTCTGCGCTCATGTCAAAATTTGTTACGTACCTACAAACGCACACTAAAACAAAACTTTATAATCACTGACATTGGCCTAAGCCTTTTGACAGCCATTATTTTTGTATAGTATAGTAAAACAAAACTGTCACACAAATGCCAAAAACACGCACGCAATCAACAGACCCTGATAATTTTGATCAGACTTAATGTTAGAGTTTAGGCAGAGGGGAAATCGCGCGTTAAGATCTCCATTCCTTTCCTGCTCTTAGTATCTAAGACAGAAATATCTGTTCACAAACATGAAATATTGATGTTATGTTCCTTATAATAGACCGCGAAGTATCACGTTTCGGGCGCGGTTAGACGAGAGGTCTACAATGGAATTTCATGCGAAATTGGAGGTCTAGACCTGCAAATTGATCGTCTTTTGTTTCAATAACAATTAATGTACATAACTTCACATGGTGTTGGGCCATTTAATAAAAAATAACATTAATTTTTTTACTTAATTTAATGTATGAGAAAAGCACCAATACTTTAGGCGTGAAAAAGGATACAATACTTGGCCGGCTATTGTACCTACTATTTTAAGAACCACCGCTAGAAAACTTGCTTTGAAATAAAAAAAAACCGCATCCAAATCGGTTCACCCGTTTAAGAGCACGACTTTACGAATGCTGCGTAACGTTACGGTTATCGTATCGAGATCGAGAAACCTCATACTAAATTTTTGCTACAAATACGCTCACGGGCGGGCGCTGTTCCAAACGTCATACAAACTCGACAACGTTTACTATTCGATTTTACGTGACGCAGCATTCGTAAAGTCGTGCTCGACCCTTAGCGGTGCCACAGACGTACACACCCATACACAGATCAAACTAATAACACCCCTCTTTTTGTGTCGCCGGCTAAAAACCAACTTAGTATTTTTTATTTTTTTAGTAAAGTTGAAAAACCACCGACATAGTCATTTCAAAGTTCAATATTTCAAAGACGGGTGAACCGATTTTAATAAAACTTAACTAAGAACCATCTTGATTAAACTAGCTTTCGATGAAAAAAACTGCATCGAAATCGGTCCAACCGTTTGGGAGCTATGATGCCACAAACAGATACACAGGTACCCTTCTTTTTGTGTCGGCGGTTATAAAAAAATCAAGTCGCAGCGGGCGTATGTGTTCCAACAGGGCTCGTCCTGTCCGCCCCGAATGCCACACGTACTTGACACGGTTAAAGGACCGTTATAATGCGCGTGCGCATTCGTACGACGTCGACGTGTGACATTATATGTTTATACCAATGTTTTTAGGGTTCCGCACCCCGCACCTCATAAGGAATCAGAAAAGTTAAAAAACCCCCGACATTGTCATTTCAAAGTTCAATATTTCGAAAACGGGTTAACCGATTTTAATGAAACTTAGAAGAACAATCTCGATTAAACTAGCCTTAGAACAAAAAAAAACCGCATCGAAATAGGTCCATCCGCTTGCGAGCTATGATGCCACAGACAGATACACAGATACACAAGTCAAACTTATAACACACCTCTTTTTCGTCGGGGATTAAAACGGAACTTTTATAGGATCACTTTGTTGTCCGTCTGTCTGTCCGTCTGTCAAGACCCTTTTTCTCTGGAACGCGTGGAGGTAGCAAGCTGAGATTCATATCAAATACTCAAGCGTACAGTCCCTTGAAGCTATGAAAAAATCAAATTTCTAAGTCAACGCAATCAAAAGATACGTCATTAAAAAAAAGGTTGTTTCCATACAAATTGCCGTACTGTGTAAACCTAAAGGGTATTTCCAGTTGTCCTAGAAACTTGAAATTTGGTATGAAGGTAGCTCTTATAGCACAACTACTCAAACAAATCTCAAAACCTTAAATTTTTATGTCTGTCTGTATAAAATGACCACACACTGTCACAGAATACATAATAGTAACACTGCGTACATTTGGCTCTACTAACACTGGACAGCTTAAAACACTGGGGAAAAGCGGGAAAATCTTTGTAAGGAACCCTCGGTGCGTGAGTCCGACTCGCACTTGGCCGGTTTTTTTTATCTGTTAAGTCGGACGTCGAAGTGAAAAATTAGACCCGAGATATTTAGACCGTATCGTATTATGTCAAATGCATTAAATTCATAATCTCAATAGGAGCAGTGTTTGCACTGTTGTGTTCCGGTGTGGAGAGTAAGACAGCCGGTGTAATTACCGGTGAAATAATCCAAAATTTGTTAGGTTATTCAAAAAAAGTAAATGGTACACTGTTTTCTGAAAATGTCCCAATACATAAATTTGTATTCATCACACAAACATTTGCTCCGACCCGGGATCGAACCCGGGACCTCAAGCTTCATAATCAGGGTCTCTAACTACGAGAATACCGAGTAGTTATAACCGTTATATATATATAGCCATGGACACACACAGTCATAGCTTACAGAGAAGTATACCAATGGGTCAGTTCTCGGAACAGCATGACAAACAAACAGCCGTCACACGGGTATCCGTTGGCAAGGTAACGGGGACAGACAAAACACGGTCGTAATCTCGTCTTATGTACGTACTTAAATAATGAATGCAATTTTTTCCTTTGCGAACTTCCGGTGTGCGGCGTGAGGTGCAAAAATTGCCTAATATATTTTTTAGGGCACTTCCCCTACACATAAAGTGGGGGTGTTTTTAACCCCCGACTAAAAATAGGGGTGTTGTAAGTTTGACCTGTGTGTCTGTGTAATCCATAGCTCCCAAACAGAGAAATATACCCATGAAAGCAATGAACAAATGACTAAATGAACCGATTTCGATGCAGGTTTTTTTTAATCGAAAGCTAATTTAACCGAGATGGTTTTTGTAACACAGATACACAGACATACAGATATATAGATACATACACCCTCCCCCCCCCCCTTTTTTTTCCCTTCGAGACTATGGACGCAACGTCGCGTCCGAAACGTCGAGGCATTCAATATTTTAATGTATTTTTTACGCGATTAAGTCCCGAGTATCATAATAATGTAGATACACAGATACAAAATGGCAAAGTTATAAAACCCCTCGATTTCGTCGGGGATTAAAAACAAGCAAGTGGCAAGCCATAGTCTCTGCCTACCCCCGTGGGAAAGAGGCGTGATTATATATGTATGTTAAAAACAAGACTAGAGTTTGCTGTTAAGAGCTGTTTCCATAAGGGTGAGAGGCACAAGACGACATATCAGAGCATTCGAATGCGAAGAGCTTTGACCTGGAGACCCTATGCATCTCCTGCTCAATTAAAACGTGCCAGTAAAGTAAAGTGTTCTGGTTTTGCTGTTCTAATATTTTTTTTCTCTCTTAATCTTTTAATGACAGAGTGAGGTTTCTTTGTGTAATTTGTCTGTGGTTACGTATCGTAAGAGCTAATGTAACTTGTTTTTAGAAAAAATGACGTTGTGCCAAGTTTCTTGCGGCGCATTCTTCTTGGCAATCATGGTCTTTCCGAAAGCGCTGGTAGACTCAAAAAATGACGTGTAAAAGAGCATTCAACTGCCTATTTGCTGAATAAAATTTTGAATTTGAATTTGAATTTGAAGATGGAGCTGGAATCCTCTGAATTTCGGTCTGCCGTCGTCACCTGGAAAACCTCGCAATAGAAGATTTAATTTAGCATTATTTTGCAGGAAAAGAGACGAAACACAGATTTAATTCTACATGACACTTTTGATATTTGTAATAAAATCATGTAAATCAGAGTTTGCTAAACGAAACAAATATTTTGTCGCGATAAAACCCCGATGTAAATTTCGATAAAGTTCCAAAGAAATAAGAAACCTTTTAGAGCTTGTAGCCGAGTTGGAACGGCCCCGAGGTACCGTGTACGGTTCCGTCCACAGAACTGCATCGATATAGAAGGGAACAGTTCATTTTTACACAGTAACATTTTTTTTAGGGTAAATTATCACTGGGCCCGCGTGGGAACTATAGCCCAAGCCCTCTCATTCTGAGAGCAGGCCTGTGCCCAGCAGTGGGACGTAAATAGGCTGATGATGATGATGATGAAGAAATTGTCCTCAATAGAACATACATAATACTTGTGAAATAAAATGATCTACATGGTATGTACCTAAAAATAAATATTTACAAATTAAAAACTGGGCTTAAAATTAAATATTATGAATAAATTAACATAAAGTAAAATTTTACGGGTGGTAGGACCTTGTGCAAGGTCCGTCCGGATCACTACCACCATCTTACTCGCTAATCCTGCCGCTAAGCAGCAGTGCTTGCACTGTTGTGTTCCGGTGTGGAGAGTAAGACAGCTGGTGTAATTACGGGCACAAGAGACATTTCATCTTAGCTCTCTAGGTTGGCAACGCATCTGCAAACCCTCCGGGGTTGCGGGTGTCTATGGACAGTGGTGATAACTTACCATTAGGTGACCCACTTGCTCGTGTGCCTTCCTCGTCGTATTTAAAAAAATTAACCACCTTCAAAAAAACCTCAGAAATAAAACATAAAATAATCCTTTAAAGCCATGAGTTTTATGGCCTAGCAGAAATATGACGTCGGTGCGATGCGAGCGGAATATTCTTTGAATGAAGCACCGCTAGGGCATAAAACCCATGGCTTTAAAGGATTATTTCATGTTTTTTTTTCTAAGGTTTTTTTTAAGGTGGTTGTACTTTTGTTTTATTGCACACTTTTACGTTACGTTAATATTTAAAGAATTATCCTCCAACTCCTAACGGTTAAGGAGTTGTACTTTCCATCATCACCTCATCAACACGAGATGATGGCTACCAGACGCTAATACTTTAATAGCTTCAGAAAATATATGAAACACATGATACATGCCTATAAAACTTGAGGGTTGCCCTCGATTTCCCTGGGATCCCATCATCAAATCCTGACTTGGTGACAATGGGATCAACTAGAAAGTATACCCTTTCAAACAAAAAAAAAGTTTTTTTGAAATCTGTCCAGCGTCTTCGAGTAATCGGAGAACATACATACAAGAACATACATACAAGAACATACATACAAGAACATACATACAAGAACATACATACAAGAACATACATACAAGAACATACATACAAGAACATACATACAAGAACATACATACAAGAACATACATACAAGAACATAGGAACATAGAAGATTACGACTAATTGAGAACCTCCTCCTTTTTTTGAAGTCGGTTAAAAAATGCTACCCATCGGTAATGCGCCCAGGGCTGGCATCATGGGTAGGTATTTTGACGTAATTCGTAATTCCTTCTGTCCTGACACAGTTCTGTGGTGTACAGTTCCGGCGCTACGGAGGGACAGACAAACTTTCCGACAGGAAATTAAACGCCTCGAGCTTCGAAGAACTGTGTGGTGT
Source organism: Clepsis dumicolana (assembly GCA_963691665.1). Lineage (NCBI taxonomy): Eukaryota > Metazoa > Arthropoda > Insecta > Lepidoptera > Tortricidae > Clepsis > Clepsis dumicolana. Next base: position 6,548,152 of record OY829533.1, on the reverse strand, counting down.
TTTGATTAGTGTCTTGACAGCCGCCAGAGCAAGTTTATGTACAGTCTTTAGTTATTGATCAATGCGAGAATATAGTTGTACAGTCGAGGAAATTAATTCCTTTTTTAGGGTTCCGTACCTCAATAGGAAAAAACGGAACCCTTATAGGATCACTTTGTTGTCCGTCTGTCTGTCTGTCTGTCAAGACCCTTTTTCTCTGGAACGCGTGGAGGTAGGATGCTGAAATTAATATCAAATACTCAAACCTGCGGTCCCTTGAAGCTGTGAAAAAATCAAGCATCTAAGTCAACGCAATCAAAAGATACAGTCATTAAAAAAGTCAACATACAATGACAATGCAAAGAAAAATCCGTTAAGCAGCTGGACTTGAACCAGCAACCTCGGTAATCCGTACCACGCTGCGTACATTTTGCTTAAGAGCAGGGCTACTCTGCTTACACTGGACTTCTTAAAACACTGGGGAAAAGCGTTAAAATCTTTCTACGGAACCCTCGTGCATAGCTCCCAAACGGATTTACCGATTTCAATAAGGTTTTCTTTAATCGAAAGTTAATTTAATCGAGATCGTTCTTAGCTTAAGCTTCATTAAAATCGGTTCACCCGTTTTTGAAATATCGAATTTTGAAATGACATTGTCGGGGGTTTTTATCAAAAGCTAGTTTAAACAAAATCAAAGTTCAAATAATAAATAAATTAGTTTTTTTAAGCCCAGACGCAATAAAAACAACCTGCGTATAAGAAGTATAACCAACTTAGAAAAGTTGAAAACCCCGACATTTTAATTTCAAAGTTCAATATTTCAAAAACGGGTGAACCTATTTTAATGAAACTTAGCTAAGAACCATCTCGATTAAACTAGCTTTCGATTAAAAAAATGCATTGAACGACGGTCCATACGTCTGAGTCACACCCCATTCTATTTCGTCGGGGGTCAAAACATAATTTTTCTGGGAATGGTTCTTTAATTAGGAACCATGGTAGCTTTTTCGCAGTCGAGTGCCGTATTTTGTATTTGTAGGCCCTCCTTACGGCACCCGACTGCGAAAAAGTTAACATAGGTACCCAGGGGTAGATAAGTAATAAGCAAAACCCTCTTTTTGTCGAATAAGCGAACTATAAATCTGTTTATATTGTACTACAAGATGCAAGATGGCGGCCGGAAGTCATTGATTTCGCTCCAAAGCGCCCCCTATCGGCGCTCAAGTTATTTATGTTGGCTGCACTTCCGGTATAGTCACGTTTCCGGTTGGGGCGAAAATTCACTTTCGTAATGTTTCCGCGCACGACTGTATGTAGGTATTTTGAAAGTTGCAAGTCAGAAAAATAGAGAATGTTATTTTTCAACCCCGTACGCAAAAAAGGGCTTAGAAGTTTGATGTGTCTGTCTGTGGCACCGTTAGGGTTCTAAACCAAAATGGTAAAAACATAATACGTACATAGGTCTGCAAGAGCGTTTTGAGTTCATGTCTTATTCTTTTTATTTTTAACCCCCGACGAAAAAGAGGGGTGTTATAAGTTTGACCTGTGTATCTGTGTATCTGTCTGTGGCATCATAGCTCAAAAACGGATGGACCGATTTCGATGCGGTTTTTTCAATAGAAATCTAGTTTAATTGAGATGGTTCTTAGCTAAGTTTCATTAAAATCGGTTCACACGTTTTTGAAATGTCCTAGTTCAAATGGGGCAGGGGTTATTTTTTTTATACGTGGAGGAAGGCAAACGAGCAAGTGGGTCACCTGATGGTTATGAAACATTCTAAAACATATTCTTTCTTATTTTTTGTGGTCTAAATAAAAGAAAATTCTCGGTGCACGAGTCCGACTCCTTAAGACGCCATCATCTTGAGGCATATCCATGTTATGGATATCATTGGACATTACCATGGACGATATGGACTTATTCCTTGCGTATCTACACTTATCTACACGCGGGCGGTAAACCCAATATGTACTTACTATAATCGTCCCACGATAACTCTGCATAAGATATTATGTATGTATGTATGTATATTTCTTTATTTATTTTTTTAATTGGCAATCCAGAAAATTCACGCTGTGGTACTTAATACTTTTTTCATGACATTCAGACATTTCTTTAACTATAAATAATAATGATAGTAGTAATCAAAAGTCGCTGTTTTTTTTTTTTAAATATGGCTCTGTCCATTGGAGGACAATTTTGCCAGTGTTTAGTAGGTTTTGTCGTTGTACGGTAAAAAAATCTATAAAACGAAATTTGAGAGGTATTTTAATGGTGGATGGTGGATGAACGATGACCGGTTTATGTTTAAATCTAATCAAAAGTTCAAAACGTGTTGTTTGACTATAAATCAGTGTTGCCATAAACAAACTTTAGATTTCTACTGTTGTCAGGCCCCTAATTCACCAACTTCACAATTGTCGGTTCGTCATGACAATTTGAATTACATTTCTTGGCCAGTATGAAGCGCGCTAAAACAAAAGTTCTTCAAGTCAGCAATTGATACCGAATTGTCATTGAAAACTGACTATGGTAAAGTTGGTGAAATAGGGGGCCAGTTCGTTGCAGAGTTATCGTGGGACGACTATACAGGCCGCCGATAAATAGTTTACCTCCACAGTGGCAAGTGTCACAGTGTCACTGGATTCAATAAGTGTTAGCAAGCCAACGAATATTGACAGGTTTATCACGAACGAACTGAGGCTGATTTTATTAACGGTGCGGTGGTCACACCGAACGGTAACACCGAACAATTTGAGTGTAATCAACGGCCAAGGATCATGGAAAGCAAACGGATTGACAAAGCCCATACTTTGAATCGTTCTTATTTACATTCAGCGCCATCTACCTTGCTTGAGTGACACATTCGTACCGCTGTTTTATTATTATTTGACCCGCTGGCTACGACCTTGGCGCCATCTAGAAATTGCCTGAATTTTAACATGACTGCGGGGAACGATTCGAAGTATGGGCTTTGACACTCCGTATACTATCCTCCTTGTCAACGGGTAAAAGAACTTCTTGATCGCGTTCGCAGCACATTAGCAGCGCCACTAGTGGCACGTATCGACAACCAACTATTGTCATACTATTTGACAGCCGTAACGAAAACGCGATCGTGACGTATTTTTGGTCCTTTTTTAGGGTTCCTTACCACAAGAGGAAAAAACTAAACCCTTATAGGATCACTTTGTTGTCCGTCTGTTTGTCTGTCAATACCCTTTTTCTCTGGAACGCGTGGAGGCAGCATGCTGAAATTAATATCAAATACTCCAGCCTTACAGTCCCTTGAAGCTATGAAAAAATCAAACTTCTGAGTCAACGCAATCAAAAGATACATTCACTAGAAAGGTTGTTTCCATACAAATTACCGTACTGCAGGGCTAGCACAACTGGCGGCGACTTTGTTTGTCGCGCGAGATTGTATTACCCGTCCCGTTGCATTCTAAATGACAGAAGAGGACGGCCAGTTGTTCTCGCGCGAGATAGAAGTCGCACTGTGAGTTGTGCTAGACCTACTGTGAAAACCTAAAGGGTACTTCCAGTAGTCCTAGAAACTTGAAATTTGGTATGAAGGTAGCTCTTATAGCACAACTACTCAGAAAAGTCTCAAATTCTTACATTTTTATGTCTGTCTGTAGATTTGACGACCGAATAGCCTAGTGGTTAGAGACCCTGACTATGAAGCTTGAGGTCCTGGGTTCGCATCCCGGTCGGGGCAGATGTTTGTATGATGAATACGAATATTTGTTCTCGGGTCTTGGATGTTTAATATGTATATAAGTATGTATTTATCCATATAAGTATGTTTATCCGTTGTCTAGTACCCATAGTACAGGCTTTGCCAAGTTTGGGACTAGGTCAATTGGTGTCAATCTGTCCCATGATATTTATAATTATTATTTATTTATTATTTCACAGACCAATATAAGATGACCCCACACTGCGTACAATTCGCTTAGGAGCAGGGCTCTGCTAACCCTGGACAACTTAAAACACTGGGGAAAAGCGGGAAAAGCTTTGTACGGAACCCTCAGTGCGCGCGTCCGACTCGCATTTGGCCGGTTTTTTTTTGTCCATTCAGTTTTTGAAAATTAAAAAAAGACATTCAAAAATGAGCTCGCGAGGTCCAGAGCTCACCGAGCCAATGGTATTATAGATTCTTGAAAACTTGTATTAGAGTTACAAATCAGCTTGTATGAGACATAATGATAACGGGATATTGACCGCGATTCCTTATAGGTTTAAAGAAAGAAAGAAAGAAACATATATTTATTAGAAACTAATTCGACATATACACATACAATTAAAAAGAAATCAATAATCAACAATAACCAGACAATGCAAACACTATTACACTAAGTAACATAGACAACTTAGAGACTAAAATGAAAATAATCGATTTATTGATTATTTTTGTTTTTATTTTTATGAAACATTCATAGAATGAAATTCAACATACAATGACGATGCAAAGAAAAATTCGTTAAGCAGCTGGACTTGAACCAGCAACCTCGGTAATCCGTACCACGCTCCACCAATTAAGCTATACTTAACGTTGGTGTACCTAACGAATTTTTCAATGCCTTGTGTCATATTTTATTTGGAAGATCTCTCCTCAGCGCCATCTATGAGTAGCTTAATCAAGCAGCTCACCCACTACGGAACTTCTACAGTTACGCATTAGTGGCAAGAGATGGAGCTATTTTCTTGCTAACTTAGAGACTAACGATTAAAAATATGTGCCGAATAGCACTAAAAGGGTCGCTCTCAGCATGATGCTGCGGCAAGCCGTAGCGCTGGTTTTCAGTGTGACCCTTCCACCTAAAAACTAAGCCTTAAAACTGAGTATGCCGCAACGACACGAACGTCAGAGGCAGACGTGAACTGAACTTTTTTCTAAAATACGGTATTTTTTTTCTCTTTATTTTTTTTATGATAGAGTGAGCTTTCTTTGTGTAATTTATCTGTGGTTACGTATTGTAAGATCTGATGTAACTTGTTTTTAGAAAAAATGACTTTGTGCCAAGTTTCTTGCGGCGCATTCTTCTTGGCAATCATGGTCTTTCCGAAACCGCTGGTAGACTCAAAAAAATGACGTGTAAAAGAGCATTCAACTGCCTATTTGCTGAATAAAATTTTGAATTTTGAATTTTTAAATAAAAAAAAATAGAAAATAAAAAATGAAAACAGAAATAAAAACTTTTAGCTTAATAAATACCCATCCACCAAGAATGTATGGCAACTCCTGCGTGGTCGAGTCGTTTAAATACAAGCAAACCCCACAAGCTAGCCACTGCTGATATGGTTAATCAACTAACATCATTATCAATTTCAATAATGTAACATTGTAATAACATCAAACAATCCAAGGTTCGATGAGATTTGGTTTAATGCAGTTAACCGCGAATCGTTTGAAATTGTTATTGCAGGGCCGTGTTTTATAAAGCTACAAGTTACAATTTACAAGCGGAAGTCTCTTTCTAACAAAAGGTGATAGAACGAGACTCCGCTTGTAAATTGTAACTTGTGGTTTTATAAAACACGGCCCAGCTTGTACGAGGTACGCTCCGGTGTGACGCGCCCCCCACACTCGCGTCGGATCCCAATTTATTTCCTCATTCGATTGGAAGTGAAGCAGTTTATCCTAAAGCCAATTTCAACAAAATTACGAGCCCGCACACTCGCGGAAACCGATTATACAGGGTGCGTTTTAATGAGCCGCCAAGAATTGGGTGAGTAAGTCTAAGTGAACACCCCTGTAAAGATTTTATTCTAAAATTGAACAAAAATTTTAAAAAACCCTTTGTATACATACATATAATAAACCAATAAAAAGTAAAAGAAAAAAATTCTGGGCCCGGTCATTTAATAAAATTAGAAACTAGTTTGTCTGTGTATCTATCTGTGGCATCATAGCTCCCAAACGGGTTTACCGATTTCGATGCGGTTTTTTGCAGTAGAAAGCAATTTTAATCGAGATGGTTCTTAGCTAAGTTTCATTAAAATCGGTTTACACGTTTTGAACTTTGAAATGACAATGTCGGGGGTTTTTCAACTTTTCTAAGTTGTATTCATTTTAATCTTAAGTATACATAATTTTTTGTATTTATAGGCCCTCCGTAGTACGGCACCCGACTGCGCAAAAGTTAACATAGTGCCTAATTAAACTTAGAGCAGGAAAGGGATGGAGATGTTAACGTGCGATTCCCCTCTGCCAAAACTCTACACAACATTAAGTCTGACCAAAATGATCAGGGTCTGTTGATTGTGTGCGTGTTTTTGGCATTTGTGTGACAGTTTTGTTTTAGTGTGAGTTTGTAGGAACGTAACAATTTTGACAGGAGCGCAGACGTGTGTTCCCCGTCCCCCTCAAAAAGTGGCAGAAAAATTGTAGTGCATAGATAAGCCAAAGGCGCCTCCCGTCTGCCTGTTTTATGTAATTAAAGGACCAGGCCTAGATTTTTTTTTACTTTTTATAGGTTTTTCTACATTGTTGTTTATTTTTTTTTCACTTTTTTTCCACTTTCCAAGATATCAACGAGCTCCCGGATTCGGGTTCTCAGAACATGGCCATACCTAGATTACTTACCCTAGTTATTCATAAACCTGTATTAACTAAAATGCCGTTAAAGTTCGGTTGTCCTTTTTTGTCACATTGACATTTCCGTTGGTAGGAAGAAGACAAAATCTTAGCTAATGGAGGCTTGAGTTTATGAATAAGGCCCTTCGACATTAAGGTGTTTGAAAACGGGCCAACTTCTTATTGGCTCTCCAGTAACTATGACAATGTGAAGTATGTTCTGAATCCCTTTGGTTCTGTTTTGGGGTTCAATCTGAACCCTTTTCGATCAAATCTCTTGTCACGGGGTCAAGTCACGCGTTAACTTAATCCGAATTTAATGAACAAAAGTTCCACCCGTCCTGGGTACGAAAAAAAAGGAAATTATAAAAGGCAACGGCTATAAATAGATGGATACGTTCTTTATTTCGTTTTAACAATCATGTAGAATAAATAAATAATAATAATATATATCATGGGACAATTTGACACCAATTGACCTAGTCCCAAACTAGGCAAAGCCTGTACTATGGGTACTAGACAACGGATAAACATACTTATATAGATAAATACATACTTATATACATATTAAACATCCAAGACCCGAGAACAAATATTCGTATTCATCATACATACATCTGCCCCGACCGGGGATCGAACCCTGGACCTCCAGCTTTATAGTCAGGGTCTCTGACCACTAGGCTATTCGGTCATCAATTTGACATGTAATTACATGATCCCTGAAAACAATACACTCTTGTTCTTTGGACAGTCGTGTAAAAATAATAGTTAATTCACATAAGTCATAAATCATACACTAATCGAGATCATCATCATCATTTATTTAGCAAACATGTACATTAGTCTTAGAACTAATTATACATGGACCCTGGTAGGGTATACCTACAGTAAAAACTTACTTACGTCTACTTATATACATATTCATTTACTTTATAAGTATTTCTAATATTTTCTCCAACTTAACATCTAAGTATGGTATGGCACAGTTCACAAAATAAACTAACTTACTTAACCTTATTCTAAAGTAAGCTTTCAATTTCTTATTTATCTGTAACATTAAATAAGTATTTATTTATTTATACATAAGTATAAATATTTATTTATACATAAGTATAAGTATTTATTTAAACATAAGTATTTATTTATTCATAAGTATAAGTATTATGTTTATTGATAATTTTTATATCTTATTATGTCATATATATTTTCCTTATTCTTCGTAATCGAATAATAACATTTGTCTAAAAGCATTTTTCGAAGTTTATTTTATTTAGATGGTGTTAGCTAAGTTTTATTACAATCCGTTCAGCTGATTTTAACCCCCGACGCAAAAAGAGGGGTGTTATGAGTTTCCAGCTTCATAGCTCCAAAACGGATGAACCGATTTCGATGAGATTTTTTAATCGAAAGCTAGTTTAATCGAGATGGGTCTTAGCTAAGTGTAATTAAAATAGGTTCACCCGTTTTTGAAATATTGAACTTTGAAATGACAATGTCGTGGGTTTTTAAACTTTGAGTTGTTTAGGTTATTGGTTCACGGTTAAATCAAAAGGTTATTTTGAACTCTTCCGCGTGTTGTTCAGAGTGTCACTGTCACGCTTGGCGGACAGGGGCGTCGTCATGGCGTCGTGTTCGCCAAGTGAGAGTAACACGCCGCGACGTGTTTGCATACATTTGATGACTAACAGAGGGTCGAGCACGACTTTACGAATGCTGCGTAACGTTACGGTTATCGTATCGAGACCGAGAAACCTCATACTAAATTTTAGTCCCAAATACGCTCACGGGCGGGAGCTGTTCCAAACGTCATGCAAACTCGACAGCGTTTACTATTCGATTTTAATTTACGCAGCATTCGTAAATTGGTGCTCGACCCCCAGGCCCCTATTTCACCAACTTTACAATTGTCCGTTTGTCGTGACAATTCGAACTACATTTCTTGGCCAGTACGAAGAGCGCTAAGAAAAGCTCTTCAAGTCAGTAATTGACACCGAATTGTCATTGAAAACTGACAAATGTAAAGCTGAAATAGGGGCCAAAATCGCTCACGTGGTTTTACTGTTGTGTCTCTATAACCTAACCAACTTAGAAAAGTTGAAAAACCCCCGACATTGCCATTTCAAAGTTCAGTATTTCAAAAACGGGTGAACCGACTTTATTGAAACTTAGCTAAGAACCATCTCGATTAACTATAGCTTTCGATCAAAAATACCGCATAGAAATCAGTCCAATCCTTGTGGGACCTATGATGCCACAGACAGATACACAGATACACAGGTCAAACTTATAACACCCCTCTTTTTCGTCGGGGGTTAAAAACTGAAAACCCGACTGCAATTCCGGGAAACAATATTCTCTATCTCACTCCCACAACTGAGAAGAATCTTAAAGACACCTCATACGTTGAAATCCGTCAAACGGTTTAGGCTGTAGGTAGAGTACGTACACACATGCGGTCGAAAAACATAAGTAACCCACTTTGGGCAGTCGCGTAAAAATATCCTTGCTCCCACAGTCGGTTGACTCAAAACCGAATTTGCTTAAGCATCACAAAGTCCCAAAAAAACATAACCCTCCTTAAGCAGTCGGGTAAAAAGCTTGAAAGCTCGTAAATTAAGCTCCCGTAAGCTTCGCTACTGCGGCCACGGCGCGGGGACCATTCGGGACAGTCCCATTGTCCCATTTGTCCCATTTGTCCCATTGTCCCATTTGTCCCATTGTCCCATTTGTCCCATTTGGGTCATTGATACCGCACAATGGCCACTTAGACACGCAGATGTGCGTGTCGCATTACAGAAAAAAAAATAAGAAAAAAAGTGGAGCGAATTTTTTTTGGTTGCATGGGCTGCGAGCGTTTTGTTTATGCGATTAAAAAATAAAAAAAATGTCAATGAATGCGATTTGTTTACATTGAAGTTGTACGGCTCAAGTTTTTTTCTTTTTATCCGAGTCAGTAAAAAATGTGCAAAGATAATTTACCGTAATTTTGGCACGAATGGGTGGAAATCCAACAAAATCTGGGTGCCAATGATTTAAATCAAAGTGCAGAACATTGGAGTAACATACCACATTTTTTATAAAACGAGTAAGCAAGTTGCTAAGTTCTACTCTTTTTAACCGACTGCCGAAGGAGGGTTATGTTTTTCGAGCGTAGGTATGTGTATGTCTAATTCTTTGGCACGCTCTATAGCCTAAACCGTTTCACTTATTTCAACGTATGAAGTGTCAATAGATTAAACTCAGTTGTGGAAGTAAATACGGTATATTGTTTTCTGTTTTTAATTTTGAATTGATTAGGTTATTAACACTCGTTACCAAATTTAATCATGATTAACTTTTTCGCCATTTTAAGACTTCGCTGCTTAACAATAAAATGCGTTAGAAATTAAATGCTTCATTTTATTAAAACTCCGATACTTCGAGTTATACATCAACTTATAAAAGACTGATTGCTCTGACACAAAATATAAAAACCAAGGCATTACCAAAACCGTACACCAATTTGTTATCTACCCTCGATCTGATAATTATGCCTCAACATAATACAATAATGACTACAGTTTGTAAAGGGGTGACCTGCCTTTGGTAACATTATAATAAGAACGCATTGTAACGGTGGCCACACTGCGGCCATTCGAAATGACATTACCCCCTAGAGGGGTAATAATTATGAAGGGTTTAAAAACTTTAAGAACGGATAAACGTGTAAATGTTGAAAAACCATTTTTAGTGAAAATTCTCCCGACATTTTCATTTCAAAACGTAATATCTCAAAAACGGATTAACCGATTTTGATGAAACATGTCAAAGAACCATCGCTAGAAAATCCGCTTTCAAATGAAAAAAAACCGCATTCAAATTGGTATAACCGTTTAAGAGCTACGGTGCCACAGACAAACATACATAGCGGTCAAACTTATAACACCCCTCTTTTTGCGTCGGGGGTTAAAAACCGTGTCGATTAAACTAGCTTTCTTTTTAAAAACACCGAGTCCGAATCGGTCTATTCTTTTAGTAGTTAGGATGCCACAGACAAACGCACAGATACACACACAAGTCAAACTTATAACATAACGGCCGTCTTTTTGCGTTAACTTCATTATATATAACCAAAAGATCTTTCATTAACTGTGTATTGTTAGCTTCTGTATGCGATCTCCAGAGCTATTATGTGGTCCGAATCTTAAGACATAATTATGTGTGTCTCCATTTATATGCTAATCACTTCACGGCTAAGCTAAGCGCCAGGAGATAGCCAATTACTGGATATATATGTAATATATATATGTCGGAGAATCGATACACTAGTCGGTGTTGATCATAGTCTAAAGTTATAAATTACCTTAATTTGTTATGATTTTAACGAAACGTCAAGCGGTGACAGCTGTCAAATAAATACTGCTTGGGAGTGGTCTGTGCTTGGTTCATTTATGGATAGTTGGTATAAGGTCGAAATGACATTTAGTAACTTTGAAAAGAAAAGGGCATTCTTGATCGGGGGGTCGGACTGATCACAAGTTGGTAATGTAATCCGTTTGCATCGGCTTGGTGCTTTGAGTTTTAATGAGAATTGTTAGTGATTTAATGAACTAAGTGCCTGTGCCCCAAGTACAGAGTCTTATTTTGAGTCTTAAATGATATCTTGGCAATAGATCACGTGAATGGGCGCAAGCACAGAACTCTCCAACGTTTCCAATATGGTACTTGCATTTCGCGTTAATAGTAACGAGTTAACTGTGATATCAATTGTAACTAATTTAGACCTCGTATGGTGTTATTATTGAAAAGATTATACCTCATTGAGTTTCTTGCCGGTATCTTCTCAATAGAGGTTATTTCCGAACCGTGCGGTAGAGTCATTGATGTAGGCCTTAATCAAATAAAGACTGGCCTAGAAGTGAAACATGATGTGTCTGCAGTTATTTCTACCACCTCAATCGACCTTGAGGATGAGTAAAGCTCATGACCAAGCTCTACTACGTGTAAAACCCATTTCATCCTGACACAGCTAGCTAGCAAACCAAGTCCGCTGGTGTGTGCGAGGTCTCGTCCCGGTCCCAGTCTCCGAGTTATATATATATATATATATATATATTATGTTAGAGATGACCCAAATGATAGCGTCTGTATGTTTGATACGGGCGATTGCGATTAACATATTATGGTAATGGCAGTCTAAGATATATGATGCAATCTGATGCTCTGCACATGTTACTGATAGCTCAACTACATATTATGTATTTAGAACTAACAAGATCATTTAAAAAAAAAAGCATTTTTTAATTTCCAAGAAATTGAATCTACAAAAAATATGTATACTTATCGAACCAGCACATGTAGTACGGCGCGCCATTTTGTCGCTTGTCGCGCAGTGTGTCCCTTTCCATAGTGATGGAATCAGTGAAGGTCGCACTGAGCGACAAGCGACAAAATGGCACGCCTGCTAGCCCCCCCCTCCTGCTCTCAAAATTTCACGAGAATCGGTTGAGAAATGCTGTAGATGAGAACAGCCGGACAGACGGACATACGAAAGGTTTTTTGTCCAAGCTGAAACGAAGACGCTTCGCTCACTCGGACAACAAGTACTTATCGAAATTAATTGTGTAGTACCCATCGTACAGGCTTTGCCTAATTTGGGACTAGATCATTTGAAGGGTACACGGAAAGTATATAATGTCTAGTAATTTTTTTTTAAAGTTCAATATTTCAAAAACGGGTGAACCGATTTTAATAAAACTTAGCTAAGAACCATCTTGGTTAAACTAACTTTCGATTGAAGAAAACCGCATCGAAATTGGTCCACCCGTTTGGGAGCTATGATGCCACAGACAGATACACCGATACACAGGTCAAACTTATAACACCACTCTTTTTGGGAGGGGGTTAAAAACTGAAAACCCGACTGCAATTCCGGGAAACAATATTCTCTATCTCACTCCCACAACTGAGAAAGAATCTTAAAGACACCTCATACGTTGAAATCCGTCAAACGGGTTACAAATACACAGACACACAGATACACAAACACTCAGACACACAGATACACAAACACACAGATACACAAACACACAGATACACAAACACTCAGACACACAGATACACAAACACTCAGACACACAGATACATCAACACACAGATACACAAACGCTCAGACACACAGACACACAAACGCACAGATACACAAACACACAGATACACAAACACTCAGACACACAGATACACAGGTCAAACCTATAACACCCGTCATTTTCGTCGGGGGTTAAAATGAGATTTTAATCAAGTTACCACTCAGTTACTCATACAAATATTTATGTCATCATCATCATCATCAGCCTATTTACGTCCCACTGCTGGGCACAGGCCTCCTCTCAGAATGAGAGGGCTTGGGCTATAGTTCCCACGCGGGTCCAGTGCGGATTGGGAACTTCACACACACCATTGAATTGCTTCGCAGGACTGTGCAGGTTTCCTCACGATGTTTTCCTTCACCGAAAAGCTCATGATAAATTACAAATGTAATTTCGCACATAAATTCCGAAAAACTCAGAGGTGCGAGCCGGGGCTTGAACCCTCGACCCTCTGCTTCAGAGGCGACAGGTCAAACCACTAGGCTATCACGACTTACATTTTATGTAACTTGCCTTTTTCATTAAAAAAAAAAAGATGTATACGAAAATTGTATGTATAATTACTTTAATTACATCGTTCCAAACTTTCAAATCGCGATAACTCAAAAAGTTGCTAAGGTGACTAGACAACACATGTTCTTTCTACCCTTCGTTTAATTTTAGTGTCAATTGTCCTATAACATTTATTATTTATTTATACATAGCTACATACATACAAAACTAAACATTGAAACACAATAGGTTCATATAATATTCAAACGACCGAAAATGACAAAAACCGTGTTGATATTCTAAGTTACCCCGATTCGAGTAGTTGTTTGCTAATCCTGGCAACCCCAAGCCAGTTGTCAGAATTACAAAAGCGATTGACAGGGCTACTCGAATAGGCACCTATTCAAATATATCTTTTGAAGTATTGGGGATCCGCTATCAGTAGGGTATGATTCTAAATGAGATATCATACCCTGCAAAATATACTCGTATACTTTTGTAGAATATTGTTGTGGTGTTAGAAAACCCTCGACAAAAATAAAACCTATAATAACCTAACCAACTTAGAAAAGTTGAAAAACCCCCGACATTGTCATTTCAAAGTTCAATATTTCATAAACGGGTGAACCGGTTTTAATTAAACTTACCTAAGAACCATCTCGATTAAAATTGCTTTCGACTGCAAAAAACCGTATCGAAATCGGTCCACCCGTTTGGAAGCTATGATGCCACAGACAGAAACACAGACACACAGATACACAGATACTCATGTCAAACTTATAACACCCCTCTTTTTTTGTCAGGGGTTAACAAGAAAAAAATATCTGGACCTGGTCCTTTAATTAGATAATTAGGAACTATGTTAACTTTGGCACAGTCGGATGCCATCTTTTTATATTTGTAGGCCCTCCGTAAGTACGGTACCCGACTGCGCAAAGGCTCAACCGTTTAAGAGCTACGGTGTCACAGACAGACACACATAACGGTCAAACTGATAACACCCCTTTTTTTGCGTATCGTAAAAGAAATCGTATTAAATTTGCTTTACACATTAATTTCAGCTTGCTATCTCCACGCGTTCCAGAGAAAAAGGGTCTTGACAGACAGACAGGCAGACGACGAAGTTATCTCAAAGGGTTCAGTTTTTTAACCTCTGACGCAAAATGAGGGGTGTTATAAGTTAGTGTATCTGTCAGTGGCATCGTAGCCCCTAAATGGATGCACGGATTTGGACGCGTTTTTTTAATCGAAAGCTAGTTTAATCGAGATGGTTCTAAGCGTAAGTGTCATAAAAATCGGTTCTGCCGTTTTTGAGATATTGTACTTTGAAAACAAAATATCGGGGGTTTTTGAACTCTTCTAAGTACATAATGTATGTATGTATGCATACCTCTTTATTGCAAAATAAGACATGAAATAACATACAACAGAACAAAAGCAAATGTACGAAGGCGAACTTATCCCTTAAAGAGATCCCTTAAGTTACTACGGAACCCTTAACTCGACCATGCCCTTTGCTTAGCCGACTGCACCGCAGAGGGTGTTACACAACGAGGGTTCATAATTGGTCGTCACTAATCCGCGGACCACAGACAGACGGACGCGTGTTGTTATTTGTTAGGGGTCGACTGGGGTGACCACTATTTGAGTGCTAGAAGGGACACAAAAAGGACTGCTAGAAATCAGCACTGGCTTCCAGCAGTATGGTGCAGAATTTGTCCCTTTTAAATTTCTGAAAAAAATCCTCTAAAGCCATCAGTTTTATGGCTTAGAACAAATATGAAGTCGGTACATACGCTCCTAGCGCAATATTCTTTGAATGAAGCGCCGACTTCATATTTGTGGTAGGCCATAAAACCGATGTGTATAGAGGATTATTTTGTTTTTTAAAGCGGTTTTAGTTTTTTGTTAAAAGATATTTTTATTACACAATTTTAGGGTTTAAAATTTAAAGAATTATGCTCCAACTCCTAATCGTTAGGGAGCTGCACCTTCCATCATCACCTCATCGACTTAAAATGATGACTACCAGACACAAATACTTGAACATTTTTATAAAATATAAGTATGAAACACATAAGTAATACGTGCCTATGAAATTTGAGGGTTGCCCTCGATTTCCCCTGGATCCCATCATCAGATCCTGACTTGGTGACAAAAAAAAACCAAATCGGTCCAGCCGTCTTCGGGTAATCGGGAAAAATACTTTTAAAAAACCGACTTCCTTTTTCGAAGTCGGTTATTTTTTAGACTACACGGGGAAGAAATACAGAACGCGAAAATTGATATTAAATAACAAACAAACTGATTTGATTAATTACAATATTTAATTACTGTCCGATTTCAACCACTAGTTATCAGTTAAAAGTTTTCCACTAAGGTAACATGTCAAATGATATTAACAAAATACTCATACCCTTCCTTACTATCATTTATTAATCAATTCATTAACATGATTGAACTTAAATGATATTATATTAGACATGGCTAATCTATCTTAAACCCGAAATATGATATCATTGTTAATAATTAATTATCGTTCTCTGTGAGTTACAGTTAGAGAAACATCATTAGTATTAATTTCATTTTAATTTCGTTTATGACCTGCTACCTTTTTCCCGCGACTTCGTCTGCGGAGACTTCGGCTATCGAGGTCCCACGGGAATACGCATTTTCCGAGATTAAAGTATCCTTTTCTGGGTTAAATTCTATTTGGATGCCGAGCGTTCAGTTTCGCCAGTCTTATGCCATTATTTTGTTTTTGTTTTATTTAAAGGTGGTTTTATTTTTTTGTTAATTTTTTTTTTATTTCACAAATTTGTGTTAAAAATAATCGTTATTAAGGATAATTCAAAAACTACAGGTCAGAACTTGATTAAAATTATATGGGACTACAAGAGAAACACCGGTTTTCAAATAAATAAAGATTAATCAAAATCGGCTCACCTAGAAAAAACACATGAAAACAAATACAATCGAATTGAGAACCTCCATTTTTGAAGTCTGTTAAAAATAACAACGCACTTTATAATGTTCCAATGTCCCATTTTCTCTCCGCTCATGGTCACCCCGCCCAGTAGCTGCTCGTTAGGGTGGTTGCGCACTTCGGATTGACACTCACTCGGACAAATGAACGAATGAAACTATGAACGGAATGAATGAGTGAATGATTTAGTGGTCGCGAACTGGTCTGAGGGCCTAGTGTAATCGCCGACCAGGGTAAGAAATACGTCACGATCGCGTTCGCGTTAAACAATTCTTATACTATTTGACGCGATCGAGACGTATTTTGTGCTTTTTGATTACACTAAGGGCACTGGGTGGTAAGGGTGCATTCGATTGGGCTCTTTTGAATACAGAAAGGACCATAAAACCAAGAGGACTGCCAGTGTCTATACGATGTCGCATTCCTTTGAAATAATAAGCATGCTGTAGCTAGTTTTACTACGGAGGGGTCTCTGTACCATTCATTTGGTATGCCATTTAGACCTCTGGCTAACACAATAGTGCCATCTAAATTCGTTTTTTCTTTCAGTTCATAGATGGCGCTATTGTGTTAGCCAGAGGTCTAAGTGTCATACAAAATTAATGGTACAGAGACCTCTTTATAGTGAAACTAGCTAAAGCAGGCTCATTATTTTACAGGAACGCGACATTGTATAGCCATTGGCATTCCTCTTGGTGTTATCGTACTTGGAATACAGGAAGATATTTGGACGCCTGTAAAAAAGTGATTTTTAACCCCCGACGAAAAAGAGGGGTGTTATAAGTTTGACCTGTGTATCTGTGTATCTGTCTGTGGCATTATAGCTCGCAAGCGGATGGACCGATTTCGATGCCGTTTTTTTTGTTCGAAAACTAGTTTAATCGAGATGGTTCTTAACTAAGTTTCATTAAAATTGGTTCACCCGTTTTCGAAATATTGAACTTTGAAATGACAAGGTCGGGGGTTTTTCAGCTTTTCGAAGTAGGTTAGGTTATGTTATTTTAATTTTTTACATCATCATCATCACCAGCTTTTTTTAAGTCCCTCTGCTGGGCACAGGCCTCCTGTGTAGCGTCGGGAATTTTAATACTGCAACTTGAAATCCTCAGATATCATCTTGATGATATCCGCAGTAGAACTAAGGTTACCGACATAGGCCGAAGAATTGCGAAACTTAAGTGGCAGTGGGCGAGGCACATTGCTCGCAGAACTGATGGCCGATGGGGTCAGAAGGTTCTCGAATTGCGTCCACGGACCGGGAGACGAGGTGTCGATAGGCCTCCAACAAGATGGAGCGACGACCTGGTAAAGATTGCGGACCGCGGTGGATGCGGAAAGCACAAGACCGGTCTGAGTGGAGAGCCGCGGGGGAGACCTATGTCCAGCAGTGGACGTCAGTCGGCTGACATGATGATGACGATGAACTTGAAATAATGTGTCAACTTGTTAAACATTCAGAACCTCTAGTGTACTCGTCGACCAAAAAAACGTCTCGATCGCGTTCGAGTTTACGTCTGAATTACTAATTGCAAATTGGCAGCGCCACTAGTGGCACGTATAGACAGCAAACAATTCTCGAGACGAGACGTTTTATTAGCCGTTGATTACACTAGATTACACACTTGGTTGTCTGTAAGAGATCGCTTTTAAGCGATAAGACCGCCTATTGTCTACTATACTAGTTTTCTGTAATCTCCTTGTACTGTTTTGTGGTTTTCAATAAAGAATATTTGTATTGTATTGTATTTGTAGACGAGACGCTCAGATTCCCCGACTGTAGGTATACATACGTAATATTTACTCACGACACCAAGCAAGCAAAGCCACGTGCGAAACCACTCCTTTTATTAAGTGACAAATTCACGGACACGCCACAAATGGTGCTCGATTTTACTAACCACAGGGTGCTCTGATTAGCAATTAGAGCCAACCCCTCTAGTTGCGAGGGGATGAATATATTATGGGGCTCTCTATTATTATTTTATTGCGTCTTTTTATGCTATAGGTATTTGAAAATGTCAAGGTTTATTTATTGCTTTTTATAGAATTGAAAGTGGAGTGGGTATTTACTTATATATATTTTTTACAAGCTTTTATTGATCGAGCGAGCGAAGCGTCTCTTAAACAGTAAACTAATCAACTTAGAAAAGTTGAAAAACCACTGACATTTTCATCTCAAAGTTCAATATTTCAAAAACGGCAGAACCGCTTTTAATGAAACTTAGCTAAGAACCATCTCGATTAAATTAGCTTTGGATTATAAAGCCGCATGGGAATCGGTCCATCCGCTTGCGAGCTACGATGCCACAGATAGATACACAGATACACAGACACACAGATACACAGATACATAGATAAGCAGGTACAGCGATCAAACTTATAACACCCCTCTTTTCGTCGGGGGTTAAAAACTGGTAAAAATCATAAAATTTACAATTAAAACACATAAAATACAAAAATATAAGAGGTAAGTAATTACAATATTACAGAAGAAGGTCGTGCATCCATCTTCTCGCAGAATCTCAAACATTCATCACGCACTTGTAACCATTCACTTGCAAATACGTCGGAGCCTGGTGCCGATTCTATAAGTTATAAGTTTGTCATGTGTATCTGTGTATCTGTCTGTGGCATCATAGCTCCCAAACGGATAGACCGATTTCGATGCGGTTTTTCTTGTTCGAAAGCTAGTTTAATCGAGATGGTTCTTTGCTAAGTTTCATTAAAATGGGTTCACCCGTTTTTGAAATATTGAATTTTGAAATGACAGTGTCGGGGGGTTTTCAACTTTTCTAAGTTGGTTAGGTTATTGGTCACTTTAAAGCATTACATTCATACATTCAACGTATTCCATTTATCATTCAAAATTACGTGAACGCTCTTCAAAGGCGGATAATGGTATAACCATAATACACGTATCAGTATGATTGGTGGGGTGGTAATAATAACAAATTGCGTCTTCCCCTCCTCAGGGGAGGTTAGTAATGTGATTGGCTTTGCAATGATATTCACGAAGTTCGGTAATGTAGTTTACATTATCAATAACCTAACCTAACCAACTTGGAAAAGTTGAAAAACCCTCGACATCGTCATTTCAAAGTTCAATATTTCAAAAACGGGTGAACGGATTTTAATGAAACCTATTTATTTTTATTAATTAATCTATTTATTTAATTAAATATCAAATAATTAAATATCATGGGGCGATTGACACCAATTGACCTAGTCCCAAACTAGGCAAAGCCTGTACTATGGGTACTAGACAACGGATAAACATACTTATATAGATAAATACATACTTATATACATATTAAACATCTAAGACCAAACATTCGTATTCACCATACAAACATCTGCCCCGGCCGGGGATCGAACCCGGGACCTCAAGCTTCATAGTCAGGGTCTCTAACCACTGGGCCATCCGGTCGTCAAACATTCCACACTTACAACTATTTTTACAGGATCTAAGCCTAAAACAATAGTGTAACTGAAATTTACAACATTAATTAATACTTACTGTTTAAACTAAACTATTAAATTAGGTATACATACAAAAATTCTTATCTATCGGACCTATAACATATAGCGAACAGTGCAGACTTAGTGAATTCACTTAGCTAAGAACCATCTCGATTAAACTAGCTTTCGATTAAAAAAACCGAATCGAAATCTGTCCGCTTCCGCTTGGGAACTATGATGCCACAGACAGATTCACAGACACACTGGTCAAACTTATAACACCCATCTTTTTCGTCGGGGGTTAAAAACAAAGAGTTCTTGCAATGGGTCGTGGATTCAAGCCCCCGGCTCGCACTTCTGAGTTTTTCGGAATTCACGTGCATTTTTTTTTTATATGACGAGGAAGGCAAACAAGCAAGTGGGTCACCTGATGGTAAGTGATCACCACTGCCCATTGGACACTTACAACCCCGGAGGGTTTGCAGATGCGTTGCCAACCTAGAGAGCTAAGATGAAATGCCTCTTGTGCCCGTAATTACACCGGCTGTCTAACTCTCCACCCGGAACACAACAGTGCAAGAGGCAAGATTAGCGAGTAAGATGGTGATAGCGATCCGGACGGACCTCGCACAACGTCCTACCACCTGCAACTACATTTAAAATTGATGTGGGACCTATAGTCCAAGCCCTCTCATTGTGGGAGGAGGCCTGTGCCCAGCAGTGCGACGTAAACAGACTGATGATGATGATGATATAAATGAAACTGTTTTGAACCCATTTCCCATTAATAATGGTTTAAAATAATTGATTAGCGTCGTTGCACGACTTCTTCAATTTGTGTCAGAAGTCGGTTAATAGAAAAATACGACGCGTCTCTAACAGAACAGCGAAACTGTGGAGTGGACTTATTCTAGTTAGTATAACAATAGTTTATTTGTTACGTAAGGGTGCAAAGTTGTATTTTACCCGCGAGTGTGGAATTGAAACACAAGCAAGCGAAAGGATTCTATAGTTGAACCATGAGCGAAGCGAGTGGTTCTAAAATAGAATCCTGAGCGTAGTGAGTGTTTCAACACACGAGAAGTAAAATACATTTGCACCCGTGTGTAACACAAAACTTTTCACCTCACTGTAGCGAGGAAAGCGCAACATGCAAAAAAACAACTCATAAAAATAAATCTTCATCACTGGAATCACTTTTTTTTACGATATTATAACAGAAAACTCTGGAAGTTGTGTATTTTTACGTGACTCTGAGTCGGGGACAATTTTTTTGTTGACAATGTTGACATTTATGACGATGCGTTTTGAAATTGCATCGATTCAACTTGTGCGTTCAGAATTATATTCAACATCATTATAAAAAACAAATGTTCCTCATAGAATTTTAAGGACCACTAAATAAAGCTAAATTTGGTATTTTTTACTAAATTCTCAAACCATTTATCATTTATTCAATGATAAGTAATATCGAACGAACCATTATTATGAGCGTTTTACGTTTTGTTATCTGTTAAAAGCTACTTAAACACGTCCCACTCCAAGGTCAAATTACTTCCCCCACTAGTGGATAAAATGCGATTTTACCCGCTTGTATTAAAGGATAAAAGACGGCTTTCCGAGGTAGTGAGGGGAAAAGCATTTTTTTAGCTGTAGTGTAGGAACAATTACGTACTTAATAAACATTTACTTACTTAATAAAAATTCGAACAGTAATTCGAAAAATAGTCTTAGCGTGGTAATACGTGTTTACGTGTAGCGTAGCTCGAATTAAACAGAAATAAAAACAAATAGATCAATTATTAACGCAATTTGAATAGCGTCTTATGATATGTATTGTTAAAATTATAAACTTTATCAAATTAAACATTGTGTTCTGAAGGCTTTAGCCTCGTAATTAAAAAAGTGTTTATTCATTTTTACCTGATCTAATCAGTTTATAACGTCAATGTCCCTAGTGCCCGACGCTGCCTGGTCCAATTGTTGACACCTTCAATC
The DNA here is from genome assembly GCA_963691665.1 of Clepsis dumicolana. NCBI lineage: Eukaryota > Metazoa > Arthropoda > Insecta > Lepidoptera > Tortricidae > Clepsis > Clepsis dumicolana. The sequence continues at coordinate 6,526,527 of OY829533.1, read as the reverse complement.
TTAATAAGTAGCAGTAAAGGTGGCAAGCAGTGTCAATTATTGAAAAGAAAACAAAACAGTTTAAAATTCTCGTGAATCTAAAATTCTCATTCTTCGTCATCATCATCATCACCAGCCTTTTTTATGTCCCACTGCTGGGCACAGGCCTCGTCTCAGAATGAGAGGGCTTGGGCTATAGTTTCCACGCGGGCCCAGTGCGGATTGGGAACTTCAAACACACGATTGAATTGCTTCGCAGGAGTGTACAGGTTTCCTCACGATGTTTTTCCTTCGAATTTGAACGGATTCGAATTTCATAGATGACGTATTGTGCTATGTACTGCTTATGTATCTTATGAGATACGTTGCTAAATATCTTAACTTGTAACACAAAAAATAAAAATAATGTAGATGAAGTCTCCACACCCCTGTCTGTCCGTCGGTATATTAGAAGATATTATCCTCCTTGCGTCACCGAGCAATTGACACTAACTAGTACAACTGCTCCGGTTAGTCACGAATTAAGCATTGCCTAACACGGGTCCTTGAGAAACGACCAGAAACGTGGGAGTATGATAAAGTAATTTAAAGATCGTTACCTAAGTCAGGTCCTTGAGGTATATCCTGTATGTTTAATAGCCGTAGCACAGTATATACAGTCGTCCGACGAAGGCCTCTAGACAGGTCAATCGTGCGGGGGGGTGCGGGGTGCAGGGCGGGCAGGGCGAGCCCCCTTGCATACGCCGCCACTGCCCGATTAGTTAGGAACTTTCGCCCTCCTTGGTGCTTTGGCCGTGCGGTTGCGGTGTCGGCATTTACGCAAACATCAAAGGCGTCGGACCACTGGTAGGTATAAGCTCTTTACACTGTGGCCGTAGTATGAGACATACTAACCATTAATGTGTCAGGTTTAAAATAGCCTTTGTTTATAAGTTTTTAACCCCCGACGAAAAAGAGGGGTGTTATGAGTTTGACCTTTGTATCTGTCTGTGGCATCGTAGCTCGCAAGCGGATGGACCGATGTCGATGCGGTTTTTTTTGTTCGAAAGCTAGTTTAATCGGGATGGTTCTTAGCTAAGTTTTATCAAATTCGGTTCACCCGTTTTTGAAATATTGAACTTTGTTTGTTCGGTAAGTACAATAGCGGAATGAATGATCTTTGCCGGGCGTAAACCAAGAATTATTGATTCTTCGAAATCAATTATGCGTCAAATTGGCCGTGTCCCATTATTCCACGAATTATCAGCATCTAATGATTTCCATCTATGAGAAAATACCGGATCTTCACAATTTGACATCTGTTTGTAACCCCCGACCCAAAAAGAGCGGTGTTATAAGTTCGACCAGTGTATCTGTCTGTGGCATCATAGCTCCCAAACGGATAGACCGATTTCAATGCGGTTTTTTTTAATCGAAAGCTAGTTTAATAGAGATGGTTCTTAGCTAAGTTTCATTAAAATCGGTTCGCCCGTTTCTGAAATGTTGAACTTTGAACTGGCAATGTCGGGGGGTTTTCAACTTTTCGAAGTCAGTTATCTAGGTTATGCAAATAATCTTTATTGAAATGAACTAAAAACATTTAAATATTTAAGATAAACTCCCACCGACACAAACTCTTGGGCAACCACGCAAAGTAGTCAGCGCTACGTGGAAAACCTTTTAGGCTTATCCTATAAGCCCAGATCGAGATCTAGATTAAGCTTGTGAGTTTTATCGACGAATGCTAAAAACTATCGGTTGACGTTATTGATTTCAGATAACCTAACCTAAACAACTTAAAAGTTCAATATTTCAAGAACGGGTGAACCGATTTTAATGAATCTTAGCTAAAAACCATCTCGATTAAACTAGCTTTCGAATAAAAAAAACCACATCGAAATCGGTAAATCCGCTTTGGAGCTATGATGGCACAGACAGATACACAGATGCACAGGTCGAACTTTTATCACCCGTCTTTTTCGTCAGGGGTTAAAAAAGTTGAATAACCCCGACATTTTTATTTTAAAGTTTCATAAGTACATGTTTCATACCTAAAGAACCATATCTCGATTGAACTAGGTTTAAGCTGCACATTGAGTAGGTACTGTTATGTTTTGTACTTCTAAAAATTTAACTAATAATTAAACTCTATCTCGGCTTAATTTTACAGCAATAAATCGATTATTTTCATTGATTCAGAAAATAGCTCCATCTCTTGCCACTAATGCGTAACTGTAGAAGTTCCGTAGTGGGTGAGCTGCTTGATTAAGCTACTCATAGATGGCGCTGAGGAGAGATCTTCCAAATAAAATATGACACAAGGCATTGAAAAATTCGTTAGGTACACCAACGTTAAGTATAGCTTAATTGGTGGAGCGTGGTACGGATTACCGAGGTTGCTGGTTCAAGTCCAGCTGCTTAACGAATTTTTCTTTGCATTGTCATTGTATGTTTAATTTTACAGCGTCCAATGTCCATTAAAAACTCCGATAAAAAGTTTGTCTATCGCCCATTGGCAATAGAGAACAGAACTTTAATGGCGGTCAACTTTGACAGCTAGCGGCCAGTAATTTAAGCGTTTGGCTGCATTCCAAATTTGCGAATCGATTTATAGAATTTTCAAAGTGGGATGAATTATTATGTTGAATCAGTGCTACCAACACGGCGGAAATGCAGTTGTCATTTTTTGTTTACTTATGTTGGGAAACATTACAAGTGAATTTTAACAACTTAAAGCGATGACTGGCTTAAAATTTGATAGTAGTGTATGTAGGTACATTGTATTTAACGTTTCTCCTTTCTGTTAATTTCTGCCACCTAAATTAGCCTCTTCATCTTGGTTTCTGTATTTTGGTTGTTTTTAAGAGATCGCCTTTGAGCTATAAGATCGCCTATTGTCTGTCTGTTTTTCTGTAATCTTGTACTGTTTTGTGGTTTTCAATAAAGAATATTTGTATTGTATTGTACATTCGGTGACAAGGCAAGTAGGTACAAACAACACGATATTCTTTAGAAAAAATAAAATAAAATGGAAACAAAAAACGTATTACACAGTTTAATCAGTGGAACCAACATGGCGATGAAAATGCAGTTGACAGTTTAATTTAAATTGTGGAGAAACTCTTTTCTTATTTTAAATACCAGTTCAGTATTTGTTATTTTGCATGATACATTAACGAAGCTTGTTTTCGAGATAAGTCCCTTTAAAATTGTCTTAATATAATATAGGTCAGTTTCAGTTGTAAAATTGTATCTTCAAAGTTCTTATTACAAACTTACCATCCGTCTTGAAACCTCATTTCCACTAAACTTGTGCTTGCGTATATTTGCATCTGAAACGAGCAAAGAACTTAATTTTCAGCTGAAATTTCGCGAGACGTCTGCTTGATAGTTTTTAGTGCTTTCAAAACTTTGTGCGGCAGTATCGGCGAGTTTAAATATCGTTGTAATTAAATACCTGAGGGTCGAGCACAACTTTTCGAAACCTGCGTCACGTAAAATCGAATAGTAAACGTTGTCGAGTTTGTATGAGGCTTGGAACGGCGCCCGCCCGTGAGCGTATTTGGAACTAAAATTTTGTACTTATGAGGTTTCTCGATCTCGTTACGATAACCGTAACGTTACGCAGCATTCGTAAAGTCGTGCTCGACCCTCTGATCAACACTGTTACCATGAACGATACGACAATGTCTACTATGAAGCATCGTTAGTTTAAAATAATATAAAATATGTATTGTCATTTCAAAGTTCAATACTTCAAAAACGAGTTTACCGATTTTAATGAAACTTAGCTAAGAACCATCTCAATTAAACTAGCTTTTGATTAAAAAAAACGCATCGAAATCGGTCCATTCGCTTGCGAGCTACGATGCCATAGACAGATACTTAGATACACAGACACACAGATACACAGGTGAAACTTATAACACCCCTCTTTTTCGTCGGGGGTTAATAAAATAGGTATGTCCGCTGTAGCAAATTCCTTTATATACTTACCTATATGTAGAGAGGTCTCTATACCATTCATTTCGTACTGCACTTAGACCTCTGAGTAATACACACATTAGACCACGGAAAAAAGGGGTGTTGTAAGTTAGACCCGTTCTATATGTGTATGGGTATCTATGGCATCATTTCGATGTGGGTTTTTTAATCGAAAGCTTACTTGATCAAGATGGTTCTTAGATAAGTTTCATAAAAATCCTTTCAGCCGTTTTTGAGATATTTAACTTTGAAATGACACTGTCGGGAGAGACTCAATCACAGTGAGATATAACGGATCACTCGCTTACGTATATAAGTCGAATTTAGCTCGGTTTCGGACTAATTCGTAGTCCTTCCTCTGGAAGCGCATCACAAAGAAAGCATTTTTATTTTACTATGTTTTAATTTCTATGTTGGTCACAACTACCTACTATTATAATGCCACGTCTCGTCAACCTCTCTAAACCCTTTCGAACCTCACTTCAAAGCACAGACTAAGCTAGAATGCTTCAAACTTAGCTATTTAGCATATCTGTAACCGGTTGGCGCCGCCGCAATGCGGCGATATTCGCCTTAAAGCGGTTCGAACTGGATCAAAGTGGATGAGGATTAGGAATGTCAGTTCGTGTGTGGAGGGTATGCGAGGGTATTGGTAACGTAGGGTAGGGTAAGGTAGAAGAAATTGGAGGGAGAGACAGAGTGCAAGGAAGGTCATACTTTGGTTTCGATGCAGTATTTATAACCTAACCAACTTGGAACATCTTAGAACTACTTTGTCATTTCAAAATTCAATATTTCAAAAACGGGTGAACCTATTTTAATGAAACTTAACTAAGAACCATGTCGATTAAACTAGCTTTCAAATAAAAAAAACTGCATTGAAATCGGTCCATCCGCTTGCGAGCTACGATGCCACAGACAGATACATAGATACACAGATACACAGGTCAAACTTCGCTCTTTTTCGTCGGGGGTTAAAAATGGGAAGTTTCCCAAATTTCGAACTGAAACGTAAATAATAAATAAAATAATTAATAAATGTCATGGGACAATTGACACCAATTGACCTAGTCCCAAACTAGGCAAAGCCTGTACTATGGGTACTAGACAACGGATAAACATACTTATATAGATAAATACATACTTATATACATATTAAACATCCAAGACCCGAGAACAAACATTCGTATTCATCATACAAACATCTGCCCCGATCGGGGATCGAACCCGGGACCTCAAGCTTCATAGTCAGGGTCTCTAACCACTAGGCTATCCGGTCGACAATATACAGAAAGACCAGCCTCCATACTACTTCAATGACAATTCGGTCTCAGTTGCTGACTTGAAGAGCTTTTGTTTCAGCGCGCTTCATATTGGCAAAGAAATGTAGTTCTAATTGTCATATAAAACTGACAATTGTAAAGATGGTGAAATAGGGCCAGAAAAACAAATTGGGGATTCAAACCCTGGACCTCCACCATCCGTGGTGTCGCGCTACCAGGGCCGTGTTTTATAAAGCTACAAGTTACAATTTACAAGCGGAAGTCGCTCTCTAACAACAGATGATAGAATGAGACTTCCGCTTGTAAATTGTAACTTGTAGCTTTATAAAACACGGCCCAGCTGCCCCATCCGAGCATCATCGGTAGGGAAGGTACCGATGTTACGAGTCGACCCTTTTCCAACTCGGATAACTCGAGTTGATTCGGAACTTTGATTCGAATCAGAATACGAGTTGACTCGACTCGGATCAACCGGATGACTTTCGCCCAGTCCGCGAGTCGGCGAGTCGATTCGAGTTCGGCGTATTCGAGTTGGCGTAGCTCGGCACGTATACGAGTCGCCGAGTTGGCGACTCGCATAACTCGCATTCGCATTCGTATCAAGCCGAGTCGATCGAGTTGGGTGCGCGTTGCGGTTGCGCGATTCGAATCGCCGAGTGGAGCCGGCAAGTCGAGTTGATTCGAGTTGCGAAGGAACTTGATTCGAATCAACTCGCATAGTGTCTGATTCGAGTGTTTTTTTTTTTAAACGTCTCTTTCTTTGTTGCAGGACAACATGTGGAGATCACACCAAGGAGCGAGGTGCGGCCGGTGGGGGGAGAGGTTAACGTACTCTGCAAAGTCGGGTACCCCATCGACAGCTGTCGGTAAGTCACTATCAAAACCTATAACCTATTTGAAGAACAAAAAATTAAACTATTCTTTTTGTACTTAACTCTGTGAGACCTCGCGAGTCGCGAGCGCACTCCATTACACACGCTGCTTATACATCTCCTGCTCAATTAAAACATGCCAGTAAAGTAAAGTGTTCTGGTTTTGCTGTTATAATAGTTATTTTCTACATTTGTTTCTAAAATACGGTACATGCTGTATTTTTTTCTTTTTTCTTTTCTAATGATACAGTGAGGTTTCTTTGTGTAATTCATCTGTGGTTACGTATTGTAAGACCTAATGTACTTAACTTGTTTTTAGAAAAAAATACTTTGTGCCAAGTTTCTTGCGGCTTATTCGTCTTGGCAATCATGGTCTTTCCGAAAGCGCTGGTAGACTCAAAAAAATTACCTGTAAAAGAGCATTCAACTGCCTATTTGCTGAATAAAATTTAGAATTTTGTCACTTTGGTCACTTTTGCTCATTTCAGGATGACTGTGGGCGGGTTCTCGTACATACTGAGAGAGACCCAGGAGAGCTCGGGTGACGACGTTGTATACGCTGGCCGAGGACTACGGGTAAATATACATTGTACTCGCTAAACACCAGTGCTTGTATACTGTTGTGTTCCAGTGTGGAGAGTAAGACAGCCGGTGTAATTACGGGCACAAGAGGCATTTCATCTTAGCTCTCTAGGTTGGCAACGCATCTGCAAACCCTCCGGGGTTGCGGGTGCTATGGGCAGTGGAGATCACTTACCATCAGGGTCGTGTTTTATAAAGCTACAGGTTACCATTTACAAGCGGAAGTCTCATTTTATTACCTTTTGTTAGGTAGAGACTTCCGCTTGTAAATTGTAACTTGTAGCTTTATAAAACACGGCGCAGGTGTTCCACTTGCTTGTTTTCGTTCCTTATCGTATAGAAGAAAAAAAATTGAGAATTTTTACGAAAGGGTTTACAAACAAGCAAGCGGCTCGCTCGATAGCAAGCGACCACCTCGTCATGATCTAAGAGGAGTCTTTAACTTTCGGCATGTTAGTTGAACCGTTTTGCAATCAAACTGTAAAATAGTGAAATAAAAACGGATCACTCACGTATATAACTCGAGATTCGCACGACATGTTTCGAACTCGTAGTCCTTCCGCCCACTCAAAGACTCCAACTACGCGCCGACTTAGATCCGTTTATTTCACTGATTGATGCTCACGGTAGTTTTATGTCAACAGTGCTAATCTGTCAAACTGTCATTACAGGAAGGTGAATGCGGTGCACGCATCCGCAACATACGCGAACAGTGGAACGGCAACGTGAGCTGCGTGCTGCCGCCGCAGAGCGGCAACATCGAGGTCACCGCCACCATGCGGCTGACGGTGGCACGTTAGTACACAAATACTAGTCCAATACTGGGCAAATACTGCTCAAATACTGCGCAAATACTGCTCAAATACTGCGCAAATACTTCATAAATACAGTCAAAATACTGTTCAGCATAAATACGATATAAATACAGGGTAAATACTTTGTAAATACAACAAATATACACTTTAAATACTGCAATAACAATCGCATTAAACAAAAATTTACTGCACTAATACACCAATAAGACACAAATACAATACTAATAAAACATGCTATGTACAATGGTAAAAATCACTCTTAATGGAACGGCAACGTGAGATACATGCTGGCGACCATGCGGCTGCTAGTATACCAGTGGTATATTGGGCAAAAACAAAAATACTGTGCAAATACTTCATGAATACAGCCCAAATACTTCTAAAATACAATAAATGTACACGGTAAATATTATAAAATGTAAAAATACAACCAATCACATACTCAAATATAATCAAAATACAAAATAAGTATATATACACACTCTACACAAACACGAAAAAAACACAAATAATAAGTCGTCGCATAGCACGCGCAACGGTAACGAGAGCTGTGTGTTACAAAATACTGCCCAAATACTTCGCAAATACAGTTAAATACCCTTAAGCTAATTGCTAGCCCTGCACAGCACAAAAGTCGAACTTACTTATATTCAACTGTTTCCTTCCAGGCGCCCCCGGCGAAATCCAGCTCGTCTCGCCCCAGCAGCCTGTGTTCCGCGAGGGTGACAGGTTCGATGCCATGTGCGTCGTGCCCGGGGGACGGCCCGCCGCCAAGATCACCTGGTATCTAGGTGCGTCAGCCCTATTATAGTCGTCCCACGATAACTCTGCATAAGAGAGCAGGGCTCTGCTAACACTGGACTTCTTAAAACACGGGAAAAGCGTTAAAATCTTTTTACGGAACTCTCGTGCGCGAGTCCGACTCGCACTTGGCCGGTTTTTTAGCATTAGAAAGAAGGTATACAATCTTGACATGTATTTTTATTGAAAAACGCTTTTAAAAAAAAAGTAACTATTAAATAACAATGATATTTAATTATTTATATTGTTATGGTTTTATACGTAACAGTTACTTATTTTTAAAAAGCGTTTTTCAATAAAAAGACATTTCAAGGTTGTATATTATAATCGTCCCACGATAACTCTGCATAAGATATTAATTGGCAACCCAGAAAAATCACGCTGTGGTAATACTTTTTTCATGTCACTCTGTCTGAGTAATTATAAATAATAATGATAGTAGTAATCAAAAGTAATGTTTTTTTTTAAATATGGCTCTGTCCATTGGAGGACAATTTTGCCAGTGTTTAGAAGGTTTTGTCGTTGTATGGTGGATGTATTTTAATGGTGGATGGTGGATGAACGATGACCTGTTTAATGTTTAATCTAATCAAAAGTTCAAAACGTGTTGTCTGACTATAAATCAGTGTTGCCATAAACAAACTTTAGAATTCTACTGTTGTCAGTTCGTTGCAGAGTTATCGTGGGTTGACCATTGCTGTACCAAAAACAGACGGATATGCCACCCCTTCACCGCGCGCGGACAAGCAATATAGGTGATTAGGTGATTCGATGACTTAGTCGCCAACGGCCGCCGCGCAGGTCACATCTCCTTGACTTGCCCAGATATAACAGTTTCACACGTTTTTGAACTGTACAAACAACACGAACAAGAAAAGTAAAGCACAAGGAATGACATTCAATACGTAAATAAATAATAAATAAATAATGTACTCATTATTTGTAAAGAAAACCACGCATTTAAAATTATAATATTATAGCCAAATAATGCGGGGCCAAAAATATATTTCCCCACCTGATAAATCCCTACCTCTAATATTATGGTCAAATAACATAGGGCCATAAATTTCCCGACCTGATAAATTCCGACCCGAAGTAGAAATTCGGAGAGAAAAACTACCGGTGAACTTACAAAGAATATTTGTTTTCATTTTTTATTTTTACTATGTAGCTTTGGACTTTGTTATTCCTGGTAAATTGAATAAAACCGTGTATTACATAAACTGACTGTTCCGTATATTTCTACCGTTTTTTAAATTTTTAGATCTAGTGATTTAGACTGTGCATTATCTGTCCAATGATGACACTGAAATATATATTTGCCTTCCATTCCACTTGCCACTCTGTGAGCTTTCTCGTCTCTCATACATTATTATGTCTAGTGGCTTTGTAAGCTGCTGTAGACCTCGCGAGCTCATTTTTGGTTTCTTTCAATTTCCAAAAAACGAATACACAAAAAAAACTATACATATTCATATAATTATCGAGCCTGTTTGCAAAATTTCACACTGTAGAGGAGAACAGCTGGACAGACACACGAAAGCATTTCTGTCCAATTTGAAACCTTGACGCTTCGTTCGCTCGGTCAATAAAGAACGACCTGTTATTTTGTGTCCGTAAATTAGCAGGTCAGTTATCATGTGACTACTTGTTATTTTGTGGACATGAATTAGCAGGTCGGTATATAGTTGAATTTGAACTGAAAGTTTGACATGTTATGTCCATCTAATGACAGCTAATGAGTGAAGGCCGCATTTTGTCAGCGCAAAAGAGGTGCGTGGCCAGTCTTTATGTTAAATGTCAATGGGGTTGCTATCACATCACCAGCCTTTACGTCCCACTGCTGGGCACATGCCTCTCAGAATGAGAGTGCTTGAACTACAGTTCCCACGCGGGCTCAGTGCGGATTGGGAACTTCACACACATCATTGAATTGCTTCGCAGGAGTGTGCAGGTCGCCTCACGATGTTTTCCTTAACCGAAAAGCTCATGATAAATTACTAAAAATCTGACCACTGCAAGCAGTTTAGAATCGACTTCCATCATTTGCTTTCATTATTATTTATTCATATGTGAAAGAAGATTATAAGGATGTTCAAAAATCTAGGATCTAGGATGTCCCTAATTACGGGCACAAGAGGCATTTCATCTTAGCTCCCTAGGTTGGCAGCGCATCTGCAAACCCCTGGGGTTGCGGGTGTCTATGGGCAGTGATGATCGTTTACCATGTGGTGACCCTCTTGATCATTTGCCTTTCTTGTAGTATAAAAAAAAAACGGAATGACTGAAAAGATAAAGATACAGGAAGTTGCTTTAAAATCCATGTGTAGCGCCATCTCTCGCTTAGAGTTGGTGAGCAGTATATGTTCCAGACTAAGATGTGAATTCTCGTATAGAGATGTTACATAGATGGCGCTAGCGAGTCAGTATTAAACTGAAACGTGAATATATAGTTTTTCTCTGCTACCAATAACTGCTCGGATGGTGCAGTTGGTAAGCGCGACGCCGCGGTATGGTGGAGGTACTGAATTCGAATATCAGTCCGAGAATTTCACCAACTTTACAATTGTCAGTTTTCAGTGACAGTTCGATGTCAACTGCTGACTTGAAGAGCTTTTGTTTTAGCGCGCTTCATATTGTCAAAGAAATGTAGTTCGAATTGTCATATAAGGTTGGTGAAATAGGGGCCAGGGGTTTTTGTATTTATACGTTTGAGTTTGAAATTAGAGAAATTGACGACCGAATAGCCTAGTGGTTAGAGACCCTGACTATGAAGCTTGAGGTCCCGGGTTCGAATCCCGGTTGGGGCAGATGTTTGTATGATAAATACAAATGTTTGTTCTCGGGTCTTGGATGTTTAATATGTATATAAGTATGTATTTATCTATATAAGTATGTTTATCCGTTGTCTAGTACCCATAGTACAGGCTTTGCCTAGTTTGGGACTAGGTCAATTGGTGTCAATTTGTCCCACATGATATTTAAATGTCTCTAAGTTACCATTACCAAGATGCTACATAGCTGTTCGTTTTCAGACGACACCCAGCTCCTGGAGAACATCCACCAGCCGATCCTCTCCCGGCCAACGCCGGACGACCTCGTGACCATCAGCCAGAACGTGACCAGGATGCTCAGCGCTGACGATGACGGCAGACGTCTGGTCTGCCGCGCTGAGCACGCCGCGCTGCAGAGGCCGAGAGAGGCGACAAGGCAGCTAAGTGTGCACTGTGAGTCATCATCACCACCCTTTTTCAACCCCCGGCGAAAAAGAGGGGTGTTATAAGTTTGACCTGTGTATCTGTGTGTCGTGTATCTGTGTATCTGTCTGTGGGATCATAGCTCTCAAACTTACTTACCTACTTACTCCACCGGCTCAGCACGAGTTTTCGAATCCTGCATAACGTTACTGTTATCGTATCGAGATCGAGAAACCTCATACCTAATACTAAATTTTTGTTCCAAATACGCTCACGGGCGGGCGCTGTTCCAAACGTCATACAAACTCGATAACGTTTATAAATGGGGCTCCCATAGAACTGACATGATTTTTTTATATTTCTCGTCCACCTCATAATGTGGAGTACCCCCCCCCCCCCCCTTCCCCCCTTACGCCGCCACTTCAAAACCCCCACCGTTTAAACCAAAATAACGTACTGTATATTCTCTACAGACCCTCCGAAGCGTCTAGAAGCCGGCCCTATAACTATCTTCGGTCTCAAGCTGTCGGCTGAGGGTCGCTTGAACGTGACAGTTCGCGCGAACCCGCCGCCGCGCGCCGAGTGGACGGTCGCCAACCAGCGGCTGGTGGCGCCGCGGAGCAGCGACGACGGCAGCATCACCGCCCTGGAACCTATCCATCTGGTGAGTCACCACCATCAGACTCCACAGCAGTCAAGGCATATAGAATTATCTGTGGATGCGTCCGTGTCAGTACTTTAACTTAACCACGAAATACTTTTTCACGGAAACTTTTTCACGAACGACTTTGCCACGTAAACTTTTTCACGTATAGATTTTATCAGGAAAAGACTATATCACGAAAACTTTCTCACTAAAGACTATTTCACGAAAAACTCACATGCGCACAGAGGGTTCCGTACAAATTTGTAGGTTTGTAAATAGTGTCTACCACGGGAATTGAGTCTGAAGATTTTTCCCGCTTTTACCGAGAGTTTTTTTTTTAATGTCCAGCTACGGTCTGGCCTCTATTTCACCAACTATACAATTGTCAGTTTTCAGCGACAATTCGGTGTCAACTGCTGACTTGGAGAGCTTTTGTTTTAGAACGCTTCATATTGTCAAAGAATTGTACTTTGAATTGTCATATAAAACTAACAATTGTAAAGTTGATGAAATAGGGGCCCGGTCTGAAATTACATTTGTAATTTATCATGAGCTTTTCGGTGAAGGAAAACATCTTGAGGAAACCTGAACACACCTGCGAAGTGTGAAGTTCCCAATCCGCATTGGGCCCGCGTGGGAACTATAGCCCAAGCCCTCTCATTCTGAGAGGAGGCCTGTGCCCAGCAGTGGGACGTAAAAAGGCTAGTGATGTGATGTGAATTCTCTTCTCTAGGGAGGCGGCTACTACAACGTCACCCTCCTGCTCGCGCGCGTGACCAAGGACGACGTGGACCGCGTGTACTACCTGCACGCGGGCAACGACTTGGGGCAAGAGGAGTTCACGGTGCGGATCAGCACCATGGACGAGCCCGCCGGTGAGGATACATACTCATACTCACACTCATATTCACGTTTCCATCCATATTCATATTCATGTTCCTCTTCATACTCATATTCATATTCTTACCGCACTCACTTTCATACTGATATTCATCCTCGTATTCATGTGAAAGTGAGTATGACAGGAATATGGATAGAGCGATATTCCTGTCATACTCACATTCATACTCATATTCATCCTCGTATTTGTACATACTTACTCGTATACTTATTCATATTCGCTCTAAGGCTCAGCACCATACACATACACAAACGCAACTCATTTTTTGACTAGAAATATCGACAGTACTCTGATTCAAAAACTATAACGAAATTGGAATAACCATTAGGTTCGCAGCGTAGAGTGGTTATTCCAATTTTGTCAAAGCTTAGATACGAGATTGAGTCAGAGTATCGTCAATATGTATTCTCATACTCAATATACCCATATTTACATTTATGCTTATGCACATACTCGTAGTCATATTCATACTCATATTCATACTGGTATTCGTATTAAAAAATATATATTTGTAGTCTCACATTATCAGACACATACTCGTAATTATTATAACAATATTCGTAATCCTATTCACACTCATACTCGTATTCATACTCAAGCTTATTTCACTTTATTATCCAATATTTTAAATCATGCTTTTGGCAAATGTTTGTAATAAATAATGTATCGTGTACCGACAGCGTACAAGGCATCCTTCTTGCCGCTGAGACTGTACGGTAAGAAAAAAAATGTGTAAGAATGATAGTCTAGGAGCCTGCATTTAGTCTGGATATCTGGAAGCGTTTTTTAATATCTGTCGTAGCTGTCTACATTTTTTGTAGGTATATTTTGTAGCATGCCTTTTTTTCAAATTTTAAAATGTAAAATAAAAATTAAAGCCGTATTGTGGTAGAATAGAATAGATTAGTATAAAAGCTCGTGGCTGAAACGCATTAGTGCCTAGGTTATTTACATAAAAAAAGTTATGCATGTATTAATTTTAAAAATGCTTGCAAGTCATGATCATTATTACCAGTAAACATTTTAATTGTATTGATATGAACATTTTTTGCTGTATTGAATAATTACCCTGTAGGTATTTTTATATGATGCAGAAGTTTTATGCATTTATGAATATAAATCGTTAAAAAAACTTGATTTTATGAAGCATGATAATGATTTTTTTAAATGTTTTAACTTAAGCATGTTTTCTTACAGTTAGGTTAAATTATAAACTAAATAAATATAAAATACAACACTGTCATTCAAGATGAGTCGGCATTCGCTCAAATTTATTCGCATATAAAACGCTCCGTGGAGCTTGAACAAAAATCGATCAACCGCACATTCTGCGAAACAAGAACTCGACGAACGGTCCTTTCGATGAACTAAACGTTTGTCTTTGGCAGGCGTGGAGCTCGACGCAGGCGCAATAGTGGGCATAGTGGTGGCTGTGTTGGTGCTTCTGTTGGCTGTATTCCTGGTGGTGTTCGCCAAAGCCACCGACCGCTGGTGTTTTGCAGGTTAGTTTTATTCGTTTTAGTTAGCGTTGACTTACTAACACCATGGACTTTGGGTCTAGTTACAAATTCACGAGATATGTTTCCCAGTACACCATGGCATTCCTCGATGACAGCCATACGTCATAGCGCTGTCCTTCGATCAAGCTAAGACTGGGGGACGACTACGAAATTCGAAAATCGGAGTTCGTATCGTGTCGTCCCGCTCGCTCTCGTATTAAATCATATTAGCGTGAGCGGGACGGCACGACACAAAGTTCGAATTTTGCACTTCTTAGTTTAGGGCCTGACTGCCGCTGTCGATCGATTTTATGTACTTAGATTTTTTAATAGCCAATATTTTTGACAGATGTCATCCCAGTACAATATATATCATTATTGACATATGATGGCACTAATTGTACTGGTCACCCCCGTCAAATATCGGCTGTTAAAAAAATCAAATGAAGTACAGTGGTCTTTCTCTGCAAATTGGTGGTCTTTTGGTTCGGACGTTTTCAAGCGCTAACCCGAAGTCCTTGGTATTGGTAAGTCAATGTTAGTTAGGGTAAATCCATGAGGTGGATCTAGTTCCCTGCAGGGTTTATAGGGTTCTGAACCAAAATGGTATAAAGGAATCCTTATGGTGTGACTCGGTCTGTCTGTCTGTCCGTCACAGCTTGGATATTTAAGAGTAACCTGGAGTAACTAAGCATTTTTAATTATTTTCTATTCGCAGAATACTTGGGTAATAATCATCTAAAATTGCTCCAAATGTCAAGTAGTTCCTGGGCACTAATACTCCCATATTAGTGGTTTTATTTTCATACGACGAGGAAGGCAAACGAGCAAGTGAGTCACCTGACGGTAAGTGATCACCACTGCCCATAGTCGTCATCCTCAACTGTGGGATATAGTGCGAATAATGCCCCATGTAAAGCACTGGATCCACCTCAGAATATCAGTAACGTTTATTCTTCAGTCTGTCCTTTTCTATCTAATTTCTTTGAAAAGGACAGACTAAGTGAGAGACGACAAACTCATTTTAATTTTACACTTTTAACGGTACGTCACTTAATTTCAGTGACGGTAAATGTTTTATATAATAAATTGACGTTGTTTTATTGATTAAATTCGTTTATTAGGTATGTTATACGTGCATTTTGCTTATTTTTGCTTCTATTCCATTATTCACAATGTATTTCTTCCAGTGGTTTAAATTGCAATAAATGTCTTACTCATTACCTATACAAAGTCACTAAAAATTTAATTTTCAATGAGATCGCGAGTCAAAAATCCGCTAAGATCGCCTAGTGTCGAGTGAGGTGTATCTGTCATTCTCCACCAATTACAGACAAGCTGCTGGCCTACGATTGGTGGAAATTGACAGATAGACCCCCACTTGACACTAGCGAGCGAATTTTTGACTTTCATTCCGATTGACGTAAGTATTTAATTGTAATTTTAGTGTGAATTGTAAAATTGCCACGGGAGAAAGACAATGTGTCATTATTTCAATACTTAGGCATGCTGAGGAATGCTCCCTGTCCTATTTAAAAAACAAAATCTACAAACCTGCACTTTAGTTTTCCGAAAACCTTTTATTCCTGAAATTTTGATTAAAATGAACAGTTTTTGACAGTAGTTATACTTAAGGTTTTTTTATATGTCTGTGTCCGTCTTGATGTTTTGTAATAAATTATTAATTGTATAGCTTTAGAATTATATTAATAAAATTGTATTGAAAATTGAACGAGCGTTGCAATATTTAGCGATCAAGAAAGAGAACCCAGTGTTTTCACTAAATTTATGCATGATTTTTTTTCCAAAACTAACGCATGTCTTAGGAACCTTTCCATTAAACTGTTGTTAAAAAATGATTTTTTTCTAAGCATGATGCATTTTTCGATGTTTTTCAATTATGTCGTTTTTCTGATATTTTTTTTAAGGCATGGACTATTCTAAACTTATCCATGTTGCATTGCATGTTCTTTTAAAAACTTAAAATTTCATACCTTATTATCATTCTGCAATTCAAAGTTGACTTAATTTCGTTACAAATAAATCTGGTTTATTAAAAAATATAGGATAAATAAATTAAGTATATAATACCTATTGGTTGGTAGCACAATGGTAGTTAGGGTGGTTGGAAGTCGACGGTCCGTAGCATTTGTGGTGGTGGCAACACTGTGTTCGACTAACGCTGCACACATATTAGCAATAACACACACACACACACACACACACACTCTCACGTTCACAATAAACTTAATGTGATAATTTATACTGAAAGAGGACATAGGACAGATTTTAGATGCATTCATACGATTAAACCGAGTAATATAGACATACATTATTTGATGATAGAGTCTGGCTATTGAAAATAGACCCTAGTAGATATTTAGATGGCAACATTACGTCAAATGTCATAATTGAAAGTGCCGTCAAACAGTCTTGGTCGTGATCCGACGTGACATCTGGATCGTGTTTTATAAAGCTACAAGTTGTAATTTACAAGACGAAGTCTCTTTCTAAAAAAAGATGATAGAATTAGGCTTCCGCTTGTAAATTGTAACTTTATAAAACACGGTACCGGACACCTGAGTCCTGGTCCTTACTGAACCAGTGGTCTACGCTATTGGCCTCTTCACTTACCATCAGGGGAGATAGCGATCAATCGCTGGTCAGTTTTAATAATAATAATAAAAACTTAATCATTTTATTTTGTTTCTTGAGTCACCTTTTACTAAGTATTAAAGTTTGCTTGATTGATTTGATTGATTGGAAGAGGTTCTTGCTAGTTGACTGTATTAAAATTGAAACTAAAGGAAACTACTAATCAAGTGAACGTATTTTTTTTTTATTACAAAGGCGCCGGCCGCTGCTCGCCGTAAAGTACACTTACTGAAGGCAACAGCAACTGACGTGACGCGACTAGGACAGACTGGCGACTTTGTAACGGGCCTTTTAATAAACAACAGACATGGCTGTACGGACTTTGTTTCCTTTGCCTATCTCTGATGGGATGACTTTTATTAAAAAAATCGAAAATACTCGTAAATAAACCTAGGCCACACTTATTACTGCAATTTAAACGATTTTTAATTTGTCAAATACCTATCATTAAAGAATACAGTTTGTTCACTGAAAGTTATGAGTTAAGTAATTCAATAGGTACCTAGGTACAAATTTCGTTAGTTCGTACCGAGCGATCGCTTTGACATTTCACAAAAGTTGTTGGTTTTATTTTACCAAATATTAGTAATCATCCCCACTGGCGACCTTTGAAAAACCAATTACAACATGATTATTTTTTTCATGGTGAAAAGTGCCTAAGTAGGGTAAATCGCCTATTACCGGCCACCTCCCTGTAACCGGCCACTTTGCCAATATAATCTGTAAGACAAAGAAATTTAATGTTGTTATAATGTGATTTAATTAAAATGTATAGATCCAGAACTGTTACCGAGAGTATTCCGAAAGTATTCATACTCAGTATCGCCATATAATCGTCCCACGATAACTCTGCATAAGATATTAATTGGCAACCCAGACAAGTCACGCTGTGGTAATACTTTTTTCATGTCACTCAGACATTACTTTAATTATAAATAATAATGATAGTAGTAATCAAAAGTTGCTGTTTTTTTTTTATATGGAGGACAATTTTGCCAGTGTTTAATAGGTTTTGACGTTGTACGGTAAAAAAATCTAGAAAACGAAATATGAGAGGTATTTTAATGGTGGATGGTGGATGAACGATGACCTGTTTAATGTTTAATCTAATCAAAAGTTCAAAACGTGTTGTTTGACTATAAATCAGTGTTGCCATAAACAAACTTTAGATTTCTACTGTTGTCGGTTCGTTGCAGAGTTATTGTGGGTTGACTATACACAATTAGTAGCCGGTCACTGGATGACATTTTCTAAAGTGGCCAGTTACTTGCAATTTACCCTACATAAAAAAAACATACTTAACAGTCAAATAGAAAACTCCTTACGATGTCTGTTACCCTTTATTTGGCAGAACTAAAAAGGCAAATCCTGAGTTCGTCTCTTCTGATTTTATATCTACTAAAAATTTATAATAAAATAAAAATACAAAAATACTGCTACAGATATTGATGAGGGTTCAAAACAAAAACGTTATAAGCAAACTTCTTAATTATGCTTATTTGACATTTGGTCATTTTGGTTTGTGACATAATTTTGAACAGCAGAAAAAATCATAGATGATGTTTGTGCTATGTACTGTTTATGTTCATCGTGATTACATTTTCAAATTAAGGGTTAAAAAACACTGAACACAACTAACACCAGTCACCCGTCTTGCTCCCGCCAAGCACTGAGTATAACCGCCCTAAACCAGCGCGCGCACTGCACAATTCTAGAATCTCCCAGAGCCCTCTAGAATGTTCTAGAACCTTCTAGCAAGGTTATTCTTGATCGCTATATATTGTTTAGGCTCGCCGCCGCCAGACGCCGACTCCGAGGCGCCGCTCCCGCCCCACGATGACGTGAAAGGAGCTGAAAATCCGAGCCATGACCACGAATATATCGGCAACGGGGATACGAAGAAACCAGACACAGCTGTGTAGAGGTTCCGGCGAACTTAAACCCTGGATAAACTCCATACAAACCAAGAAGGCTTAGGCAATTAACTAAATGTAAACAAACTAAGCCACGTAAATACTATTTAGTATCTGTGGTCCGTGTTAATTGGCTGTTTCACTGTGTCACGTG
The DNA here is from genome assembly GCA_963691665.1 of Clepsis dumicolana. Lineage (NCBI taxonomy): Eukaryota > Metazoa > Arthropoda > Insecta > Lepidoptera > Tortricidae > Clepsis > Clepsis dumicolana. Next base: position 6,507,267 of record OY829533.1, on the reverse strand, counting down.
GCTTAGTTTGTTTACATTTAGTTAATTGCCTAAGCCTTTTTGGTATAGAACAGAGCCGCTAGTGTGATCGCCGACAAAAAATGCCTACGTTTCGAACACGTTTGCGTTAAAGTGTAAAAGTGGCGTTGCCATTTGCCCATTCAGACGTAAACGCGAACGCGATCGAGACGTATTTTTAGGTCGGCGATTACACTCAAGGCTCAGAGCCCTTAGTGTAATCAAAAAGCACAAAATACGTCTCGATCGCTTAAAGTGTCAAATAGTATGAGAATTGTTAAACGCGAACGCGATCGAGACGTATTTCTTGGCCTGGTCGGCGATTACACTAGGCGCTCAGAGTCACTAGTGTAATTTTTGAATTTTTGACACAAGAAAACGTCTCGATCGCGTTTGCTTTAAACTGTCAAATATTTTGAGAATTGTTTGTCGATACGTGCCACTAGTAACGTTGCTAATGTGTCCATAGTCATTCAGACGTAAACGCTAACGCGATCGAGACGTTTTCATGGCCTTCGATTACACTAGAGGCTCTCATAATTAAAATTGTGCATGTTGGTTTACATTGAGAAGCAGTGAAGCGAGCGAGTCAGAAGTGGTCTATCAAACACAGCAATGTACAACAACTAGCATGGTTTTTCTTGCACTAAACTTGACGTTATTGATGATGTAAAGTCACGCAGTGGAGAGGAGAAATGTGCTGGCTACAGGCAATGATATTACATATAAAAAGAGGTAGATATGTCATCAGCACGCCGAAAATAAAGCGCAGAAAATAAATAATAAATAATTTGGCCTCAATCGCTCTCGAATAAGGTACAATACAAACTTGCGTGTTTTTCTATTTTCTTGTGAGCATATGACGTATCTTTACTTATAAATTTAATGTCATTGGCTATTCGCACTCATTTTTATTTCTACTCTTACTGGCGGACTGTAGTTACAATTACAATTTTAGTTTGAAACTAAATTACAAGAAAATTAATTGTAAATTTTAGTTCGATTTGTTGGTAACAGCTGCAGTTTGAATTAAATTTTAGTTGTTCCATGACTAAACGTGTCAATTTGATTCTGCCGACTTGTCAATCGTTTGTGTAACGAAACAACTGACACCTTGTTCGTCATTTTTTCAGTGATTATCTGTCACTTTATGAAAAAAAATATGTAAGTAACTTTTTTGATTCCTTGCGATACATTTTGTAATTACCTGCATATTTTTACATTGTTTTACTTCATTTTCTAAGATATTTTGATCTCGGTATGAAGTGACAGTTACATTTAAATATAATTAAATTTAGTTTCGTTAAGTGCCAGATGTGTTAAATAACTGTTACTTATTAATATATTCTAGAATATGATGTAACATTAAACTCTGATACTGATTTAGAATTTTTAATAATGAAGAGATTTTACAATTTAAACACATTTAAAATTAATAGGTAATGAAGTTTTAAATGTTAAGATGTTTTTGCGCATTTAAGCTATTTTTGTGTTAGGTACTTTTATTACTTACCTACATTAAACTATTTTCCTTATTATTAGCAATGCAATAGGACCATTTTTAAAAAACATGACAGTGGAATCTCAATAATTTTAAAAACAACGAAAAAAAATCCCATCGCATGTTATAAGATTAAGTGAATAAAAAACGAAATAAACAAAATAACTAGGTACCTAAGGGTCAAAATTTGATAAAATTGTTTATTAGCACAATAATTAATAATAATAATACATTCTAAATTAAAATGTACCTATCCATAAAATAAGACATTAATGTGCTCTTATTTCCAATTTTACACATTAAAAAAAACTTATGTCAATGTTTTTGGCATTACATTTACACTGCAAAAGATTTGTATTAAATTTTATTCAATCCGTCTGACGAATACAAAAGTTTTTAATATGTAAGTACATTAAAATTAGTTAAGTTTAATATTTTCGTACCACCATTTCTATAATATTTTTTGTATATAATTCGTAATGAAGTGACTTTTTAAGTCATTTGTATTTAATATAAATTTTGCTTCTTTTGTGATTGGGCTGGCAAACTGTTCAATATTACGGTTCCTTAATTTACAATTTTAATTAAATTAAAGTTTAAAGATTTTTAAAGAAACTTTAAGTAATTATTTTATCTGTTTTTCCATACATATACTCTGAGTCTGACTAGCGTAAGAAAGCAAAGGAAAATAGCTGCATACTTAATTTAAAAAAAAATTGGTAGGAGCAATCAAAAATAGCAGAAGTACCGTACTGGTTTGATTGGAATTTATTTATAATCTGTGGTCAGGTCGGAAATGGGCCGAATCACAAGTGGCGTTTTTTAATCCTCTATTTTCCATTATTAACATACTTACCCACTTACGTTAGCCAGACTCCTTAATGAATTTTATTTAATTCAGCACACATCAAAGTAATCCGCTGTTACTATTTCCCATAAAAAAACAATTAGCCCGCCCATTTAAAAATATTTTTGGTCCATTAAAAATGTAAAGATAACAACAAACTGTCAACAAAACATTATTTTGATACAATTTTGTCAGTTTAATAGTATAGGCTTTAAAAATACTTACACGCCTCTAGCGACAAAAGCTATGTAAAATTTTATAGTATTTTTATTTAGTGCATTCTTAAGAACTAAATTTTACAATCAATAAACTTCTGAGTGTTACAATAATATAAGTAATAAAATTACAATCAATCAATTTCTCAATGTAAGAATAAAATTTACGATATTTTTGTTAATTTCACTTAGATTACAAAACACAATTTATTACTAAAGTATGAATTAGTACCACCAGTTTTCCGCGAGAGGCGCGCAGGTAAGGCCATAAATAACCTAATTTTATAATTTCTCTTTTAAGTCACCTGCATTGTGATTTTATGATATTTCGCGTTTAAGACATTATTTTTGTACCGGTTTAATTTTAAGACCTAATCTTTATTAGTAGAAATGACAAACAATTTGTATCTGTCTACCGAAAATCTACAATTTTTCATGCCTTTGCCGCGGTGTGAGCGATATGGCGTTCACTTGACGTAAATATATACCGCACGCGTGACTTTCATTTATTTATTATGAACGCAACATCATCGTGGTTAAATCCTCTCATTTGTGTCCGTTTCGCTGCCGCCCGAAACCTAGCTGAACTTAACTTATGTACGTGAGTGGTCCGTTAATGTCACTGTATAACCAAGCTGTGGTAAGGCATCTGTATTGACTCAACCGCACCGTAGCTAAAGATACGCTGCCGTGGTGGTTTAGCACTACGCCTTAGAGTAGTGTTTTTGACGCTGGCACGTGCGTCACTTGTGCGATTTTGACGACATAATTTTTTTCGGCGTCAGCGTATTATTTGAGCTCCGGTGAGGGGAGATTCTTGAGTTATATTTATTTTAACAGCTTGTTAAAAGAACATTGCAGTCTGTCAATTATGACTTCCACGGAAACTGGCGTGTTACACTTTTGCTAAATTTTTCAGCTTCCAAGAGCTCAATTGTTTTGTAGCTTGCGAAATAATTATAGGTATTTTGAAAAGTTTTTTAATAAATATATGTATTTAATACGCGACGCGTCTGTAAACCAATTTGTAAATTTTTCAGAATATATAATAAAGATTTAAGGAGCAATTATGGAATTTAGTTCAGCTGACACGCAATTTTTGAAGAATCCGCCGATTTTTTTATTGTCCCAATTCACGGCTGAGACTGACAGTATCCAGTCACTCCCGTACATTTCTCAACTTGTAATTTTTGTTTTTTTTTATCAAAATGAAATTTATTTACTCAAATTAACACACTAAAATTGTATTGGGACATTAAAAATCTCGGCATTTGTAAGAAAGAGGTTTTTTTTATATAAAATTATAAAGCGGTGTGCAGATGCGCCGTTATAAGGGCTCGTTCACACTTTATAAGACTAAGCCGTTCGTAATTTATATTACCGAATGTTTAGAACCCATATTTAAACGGAATATGATGAATATAAAGTATTTATTAAAATAATTTCTTGTTTCATTTGTAACTGTCAAAAATTAAGAAGAATAAATCAGGAATGCAACTACCTAAATAAATTTTAAAGTAAGCTAAAGGTTTCAGTTTCTATTGAAAACTAAGTTTCCTAAAAACTAATCTGTTTACTGTACTTACTTATATCGTCATCCGATTTACACATGCATATCAAATTTGGAGCCAATAAAACCACTGGAAGTGGGTAAATTTTAAATCACAATATTGAACCTAAACAAACAAGCAATTTGTAAGTTAACAAAAATATTGTTCACATTACACAATTTGTTTGACGGCATAAACAGGGCTATCGTTTTAAAATACAAGTTTTAGTATAATTAATAATCAATTTCGATGGGTGAAAATGTACATTTTTCAGTACATTTGAGTTTTGACTAAGTAAAAGTATTAGTTTCTTATTTTTTTTTGTAATTTATAGGAAGCAGAGCGCGTGACCACACCAAGAGCTCCGGAGAATCGTAAGTTTTTTTTTAATACATATTAACTTGTAAATAATAAATAAACATATTTTTGTGTACCTATTTTGGGAAAACTAAATATAAAATATTTTTTTTTTTTCCTAAATTAAGTATATTTATTAATATTATGGGTTGTTGAGATGAGGAGAAATAAATATTACGAATAATAATTTACATTTATATTCACATCTATTAATTATTAAAATGAAATAAATAGAAAAATAGTATCCTATTTAACTGAAATATAATATTTATATTCTCTCTGCCACTTTTTTTAATGCGACTTAAAAATAAAATCTATGTAAAATAACTTTTATGTCATAACAAGCTTATAGGGTAAATCGCCTATTACCGGCCACCCTGTAACCGGCCACTTTGCCAATATAATCTGGAAGAGAAAGAAATACTTATATATCCAAAACTGTTACCGAGAGCATTTAGAAAGTATTCGTACTCAGTGTTGCCATACAAAATCAGTGGCCAGTAACTGGTTATTTTTAAAGTGGCCAGTTAGTGGCAATTTACCCTAATTTTATTAATGTCGCACAGTAATTTGGTAAGCCTTGTAAATAAAGCTTGTTTTGTCAAGGACGCCGGCGGGGGATGTGCTTATAGAGGGGTTCCCGCTGTCTTCTAGAACGTATGTCTCTAACTTTTGACACTTTACACTAATTTGACACTAATTGACATTATTTACCTACTAACTTTGGCACGGTCGTTAAGTATTAAGTTGGTATTTTACTAGCACATTTTAGCACTATAGGTATTTTGTTCATTTTGACACCGCTTTTACTAAAATTTACACTTTATCTATTTATTTTGACTTTTGACAGTGGTGTTACTAGACTAATTTAAACTTTTCACGCTCAATTTACGTTTTTTGAAATAAAAAAATACTAATCATGGCACGGTGTTTACTAATTTTGACACTAAGCTAAACATTATTTACAAGTCTACGCTTAATTCATTAATAACACGCTTTTAATACTACTTATTAGGAAATTTGCTGTTCTCGTTTTTTATAGCGGCACTTGGACCAAATTTTCCATAAACTAGCAAATTATTTAAACATCTAGCAACCTTTGCAAAGGTTAGTTGGCAACACTGTTTAGCCCGCCTCTGTCAGCCCCCATACTACGAAATTCGAAAATCGAAGTTCGTATCGTATCGTCCCGCTCACTCTCGTGTTAAATAATATTAGCTTGAGAGGGATGGCACGATACGAAATTCAAATTTTGCACTTCGTAGTCGGGTCGAATTTCGTAGTTTAGGGGCAGCTCCCTAGTACCTACGCTAAAATGTAGACAAAAAAATATGTCTATGGCTTGCCCTAACATGCTATTGACGCAACATAAAATTAACGCTAGGTTTAAATGCATCCCAAGGAACTGTGAAATGATTATCTACATAATTACGCATTACCTTGCTAGAGTGGTAGATAAATCTATGATCTGAAATGGAGTCTCTTTTTATTATGTTTTTTCCTCAATCTTTTTAATAATTACCGTAATAAAATATTAATAAAATCAGCAGTCAATATAAATCAGCGTAGGTTTTATATTATGGAGGAGGAGGGTTATTAGGTTTTGTATTGCTATTATATATATTTTTTTAATTAAAATATCTACGACAACGACATCAATTCAATTGCTAACTTTATTATTATTTAATTATTTTGAAAGCTTGTATTGTGTAGTTCAATTGTTATATCTCCAGGAATTCAAATCTAATTTCAAGAGATTAATTTATTGATTGATAATATTGATTGATTAATTGATTATTTTTGGAGTCATGTCCACATTATTGCGAGCAGTGATGCCACTCCGTCCGACCCCTGGTTATTAGCATGCTATTATTGAGCACGTGTATCTGAAACGTTAACGCGCGTGTGTCAGTAGCGACACCGAGTGTAACTACATCTAGCGACTAAGTCGCTAATATGGCAACACTATTATCAACATGCTATTCTGCCGTCATACGGAAAAAAGACGCATCTAGCATTGTTTTTCGAATTTGAGTTATCTACATTTATTCGGAATCCGGTAATAACCAACTTAGAAAAGTTGAAAACCTCCGACATTGTCATTTCAAAGTTCAATATTTCAAAAACGGGTGGACCGATTTTAATGAAATTTAGCTAAGAACCATCTCGATTAAACTAGCTTTCGATTGAAAAAGCCGCATCGAAATCGGTCCCTCCGTTCGGGAGCTATGATGCCACAGACAGATACACAGGTTAAACTTATAACACCCCTCTTTTTCGGATCGACTACTATTTTTTGTCAACTTGGAAAAAAGTGCTAGATGCGTCTTTTTTCCGTATGACGGATGTATTATCGGGCACGTGTGTCCGAGACGTTAACGCGCGTCTGTCAGTAGCGACACCGAGAGCGCGGTGGGCGGGCGGCCGTCGCGGCTGGCGGGGCTGGGCGCGCGCGTGCGGGCCGTGCTGCCGCGCGGCAAGGACAAAGTGCAGGCTACCGAGACGCAGGAGCAGGACAAGGTACGAGAATACACATGTTTTATAACCAAATTCCCACTGGATATTGGCGGGCAAAACCGCGGGGCATAAGCTAGTTACATTATAAAAAAGAGGTAGATTCTATATGTCATCAGCACGCTGAAAATGAAGCGCAGAAAAGGCAACAATTGTAGACGCTTATTTGGCCTCAGTCGCTCGCGAATTGGTAAGGTTGCGGGTGGTAGGACCTTGTGCGAGGTCCGTCCGGATCGCTACCACCATCTTACTCGCTAATCCTGCCTCTTGCACTGTTGTGTTCCGGTGTAATTACGGGCACAAGAGGCATTTCATCTTAGCTCTCTAGGTTGGCAACGCATCTGCAAACCCCCCGGGGTTGTGGGTGTCTTTGGGCAGTGGTGATCACTTACCATCAGGTGACCCACTTGCTCGTTTGCCTCCCTTGTCGTAAAAAAAGGTCCAAACTTGCGCGCAAACGTGTAACGTGGGATTTGTCTTCCGTCACTCGCCGACTCGCCTAGACGGTTTGCATGAAACAGATTCAGTTACCCAGGCGCCTTATCCCAGATAATTCCAAACTACGAGTTCTTTTACGAACCCATGTTTTCTCTAATCCAGACTCTAACTCGTAGTCTTGTCTTTCCCCAGCCCCTCTCCGAAGAAAAGAAAGGAGTGGTGTACGCAGAGCTAGCCCTGGGAGACCAGACGGCTGACAAGCCCCAACCACCTTCTACGGAGTACGCAGAAATTGTCTACCCGGATCAGCCGAAAGAGGCAAAAGATTAAGACAGCTCAGTAAAACTATCATATTTAATTTTAATCCAATTTAACATCAAAATCACAAAATGAATTGACCACATTGACAGTTGTGGACGACAAACCCGCGAGCCTTGGCTTGAAAAATGACTGGCCATAGACGTCAGTTTTGGTTTAATCTGTGGACTGTCACATGACAGCGCAGCGTGGGTTTTTGAAAAAGTTTTTAGTTTTGTTTAGTTTGACGCTCAAATAAAATTAGTTGCAGCTTACCGTCAGCAATTATTAATATAGTTTATTAAATACATCACAAATTTTAAGACTTCATATTTCAATATTAAATAAACAGTGCCTTTCCGAAACATCATGAAACTTTATATTATAAAATATATAAAATTAGTAGGTATTGGAATCCACCGAGGAAGTAAATTATTGAAAAATAAGTGTCTGTATTTAAGTTAAAGTGTTAAATAGATAGCTTAGAATAAGTAAAATGAGCATTGTAACGGAAACATATAATATAAAAGACATACCACTGCTATCTATAACGAAGGTAGGACGTTCATAATAAAAAAATACAGCAGAGGTGGTGCCACCTTCAATAGATCTTTTTTTTTATGGCCTGGCTACTAGACCTTTAAGCTATCATGTCATATATTTTGGTCAGAGTTTGCCAGTTTAACCACCTTCTCTAGACATTGACGGTGGCGCCGTTGTCGTATGTTTTTTTTATCTTCGCGTATAGTTTTTAGTGGATACTAAAGTAAGTTTTTCGTGTAAATTATTTATATGATTTTCAGTTATAATGCTCGGATAGTAATCTCATTTATATACGAACTGTGTGTGCTTTTCGATATTACAGCTAAGTAAGTGTATAAATAAAAATAAGAGTGCTACCTACGTATAGTCGAACTTTGTAAAACTTTCTTAGGAAAGCGACATTATTATTCTATTTACTGATAATTTAATGCGAAGTGCTTTTGATGGTCACTTGTCGTTTGTCAGAACAACGTTTCACCGTTTTCTCGTTTCACGTTTTTCATTTGACCGAATATTTTTTTTTTCTAAAACTGTAAATATTTAAGGATTTTTATAAAACAATCCTTACCTAACCTAAAGGGTTCTACATGCTGGTCCTGAAATCAGTCCTAAAATATTTACAGTTTCAGAAAAAGATGCATTCGGAGAAACGAAAATCGGTGAAATGAAGCGAATGTGAAACGTTTTTCGGAGTTGCGATACGTTCCCGCTTTTAATGTACTTCTGATTAATTAGACAATTATTTTCACCTGTCTACTTACATGTTAACTGAAAACTGTAGTTTAAAAAAAATGTTGATTGTGACTAATTTAGTCATCATCATGAATCATAAATAAATTGTAATTTTTACTCACTGATTTTTAAAACTACTACTAAACTTTTACAGAGAATGTAAGTACTTACCTACTTACCTAATGTACAAAATATACATATTTTAAGCAATGCAAAACGGGAACCAACTCTTTTAAGTTTTACGTTAACTTTATCAACTTACTGCATTTTTAAAATAGCTTTACCGAAAATGTTAAATTTATATTACCTACCTAAAATATTTCCTTCCACCAGAATCACTGCCTTATATACCTACATAACATTTATATGAAATTAGTTTAAACTCTGTACCTACGTAATATTTTCCCTTTTGCCTTTTATATATAAAATTAGGGTTTTTTAATGTCGCATACCTAATGTCATAACATAACTACTATTGTATTTTAAATGTTGGCTAAACCGTGTTCGTATAATGTATAATTATGTTATATTGTCTAAGTTTAGGAATCAAGCAGGGTTAATAACTGTGGAGGCTTTAAATAAAGAATCCATTTTGAAACTTGGCCAGAAACATATGAAATATTTTTTGTCGAATCTCATAAAACCAAAGTGAGATTAATAGTAACGAAAACTACCTGAGCATAAAGGATGCTGTTCCATTGAGGCCTAGCGGAGCGGAGCTGAGCGAAGCGGAGACAAGCAGAACCGACCATCACACTACAAGTAAGAATGCATCTGATACCGATAAGCATATCGCTGATATTTTTATTGCCGATACATGTCGATGTATCTTTTCAATTTTGTCGATGTAACTTTTCAAACGTCGCGCCTCAAAAAGAAATCAGAAATCATTTTTTTTTTTACTTAATTATCAAGACTTTAATAAGTAATCTCATCTAAGAATGTATTCTTTGGTAATGATTATGCAAGAATATCGGTATTGGTATCGCATCGACAAAACGGCGAAACAATGCATTTCGAGGGTGCGGAACGAGATGATTTCAACAAACGTGATGGTCGATTCTGCTAGTCTCTTCCGCTCCGCTCAATAGAACCGAGCCCTAGTGCTTTTTATATATTTCTGTGCAAGTTCCAACGATATATATATCCATTGTACGGTACAAAGTTGTTTAAATTTAAATGTTTGTTTAATTTAAAATACTTTATTTTGTAACGGCAACACTGCCGGTTTGAAAAAATACGAATGTTTCCGTAGAAATAAGTTTATTTTTAGTCCGTCCATAAGAATAAGTTTTTTTACGAACTACCTACCATAAATCAGGGTGCTTCTTTTTTAATGGTTTAATAGACTAAATGTCCTTTACCTTTTCAATACGGAAAAGAAACTATCATGTAGTGTATACTAATTTTGTAACTACCATTATAAAACCACATTTCTATATGGTCATATTTTTTATTAGTAAAAGCTCTGTGTAGTCTTTTTAAAATGTTTTTCTCCAAGGATTTTTCTACATATATTTTTTGTATCTTTCTAAATAATTTTAAATCTCTATTAAACAATGAGTTTTATGCATCTCAACGCACATCTACTTTAGTATAAAACTATAGGTACGTTATATACATAGCTACTGTCTTTTGACCGAACCTTTGACAGAATTTTTGTTTCGCCGAAAAACGTTTTCATAGACGTATCTATCAGATTGTTCTATGAATGTATCACTCGTATACGAGTAATCATTGGTTGAAATCATTCATTTAGAAAATATTTTAGTCGATGAATATTCGATGAAACAATAACTCTATGAAACGTTTTTCGGACAAATGTTGACTATTGTCATAACCAAGGCCGCTGTGTACTCTGTACAACATCCAACTAACCATTATAAACCGATCAGAGAAAACATGTCACTTTTTAGAACCGTACCTACTATTTCCATATCAAGGCTAAGTTTTTTTCTAACCATAGATAAAATCTCTTGATTCAAGTTGGATTTACGTCAGTGCTCAGTACCTATAGGTATATATGGGTATGCTTGTATGTCTACGTCGCTACTATATGCTGGTAACTCTTGGTACTTAACCGAATATCATTGTAATTATAATAAATTTGTGTCATTTCAATACCTAGTTTTTGTTTCATAAAAAAAACGTCCCTGTTGCCTATGGTTAGGTTAGGTTAGGTTAAAAATGACCCATACTGTCCAGCAAATAGGGACTCTCGTAGGGGCCTTCCGTTGTGCGAAGACAGACAGTCTTACTTATCTATGCACTACAATTTTTCTGCCACTTTTCGAGGAGGACGAGGTACGGTCGACGAAATTAATTCCTGACCCACCATGGACCCTTTTCACAGTAAACGTCATAGTGACATCGCATAGCTTGACAAGGAAAATCGTTATGACGTTTACTATGAAAATGTTCTATGGTGGGTAGGTAAGGAATTAATTTCCTCGACTGTACACACGCAAAATTGTTTTCCTATTAGTTCCTACACACTTACACCGGAACATAAAAGAACCTATAAAAAGTATAAAATAAAATTTCTGGGGGAACTATGTTAACTTTTCCTCAGTCGGGTGCCGTCTTGTTGTAGGCCCTCCGCAGGTACGGCACCCGACTGCACAAAAGTTAACATAGTTCCTAATTAAAGGATCAGTAAAGGTTTTATGTTACGTTTCTAGTGTCATCAGCAGAAGTAGCTAAGCAACCGGAGCGGTCACAATGATCTGCGCAAGCTCTTATGTCTGTAACAATAGAGCCGTGCTTAGATCATTGTGAACGCGTCGGTTGCTTAGCTACTTCTGCTGCTGATTGTACCTAAATTGCGTTAAAAAAAGTTAAAATAACCTAACCAACTTAGATATATAAGTTGAAGAGCCCCCCCAAAGAGAACATAATCACTTAAGTTGAGGCCGCGACATTTCCCTTTAAAAGTGCAATATCTCAAAAATTACTTAACCGATTTTGATGAAATTTAGCTTAGAACCATCGCAATCAAATTAGCTTTTATAACAAGAAACCGCGACCGAATCGGTTCATTCGTTTGTGAGCCACGATGCCATACAAACAGATACACACGTCGAACTTATAACACCTCTGTTTGCGTTGGGGGTTAAAAACACGAAATATCACAGAAAAACAACATTTCAGTACTATCACATACCACTATAATATTTAATAGCTTTGATACATTAAAATTTATTATTACTATTAACTATTACACAGTCGAAACTATAATGAACATTAAATGCTATTCTAATTTTTACCAAACGCCATTGGCAATCTTCTTGTTTCTAGCAGTTTTCCCTTGCATGTTCCTAACAAAGATATGGCAAGCACGGGGTATTAGCATGAAACGTAAAAAAAAACATCCCGACGAATTGAGAACCTCCTTTTTTTGAAGAAAGGTTAAAAATGAGAGCTATCGCGAGTCAAAAATCCGCTAGGATCGCTAGTGTGGAGTGAGGTCTATCCGTCATTCTCCACCAATGAGAGACAAGCTACTGGCCTGTGATTGGTGGAAATTGACAGACAGACCTCATTCGACAGTAGCTCGTAAATTCACCGCAAGATTTTACCAACCAAAATTAGGAACAGTTCATCATTTATTTAGAACTAACATTTTATTGCACAAATACATGGAAGTATACAAAGACGGGCTTAATGCCATAAGGCATTTCCTTCCGACCAACCTTTTATTATTACAAGACATAGATACTTGTAAGCAAACACACAGAAATCGCCTACTTAATTAAGTTAATAACTATTTACAAATGTTTTATGCGCCATTAGGTACTTTACGCTATGAAAATTCATTCAACAGGTCTTTATCAGAAAATAAACAACAGACATGGCTGCATGGACTTCGTTTCCTTTGCCTATGCATGTAAGTAAGTAAGTAAAAGCTTTATTTTACAGAAAATATAGAAATAAATACAAGAAAATGAATGGATTTTATACTAAAAAAATCAGGTCAATCCGAGCAGGGACTACACGAAATTCGAAGTTCGTATCGGATCGTCCAGCTCACTCTCGTATTAAATAATATTAGCGTGAGCGGGACGGCATGACATGAAGTTCGAATTTTGCACTTCGTAGTATAAGGCTTGCCCCCCTACTACAAAGTGCCAAATTCGAACTTCGTATCGTGCCGTCCCGCTCACGCTAATATTATTTAATACGAGAGTGAGCGGGACGATACGATACGAACTTCGATTTTCGAATTTACTTGATTTTTTTCGAAATTTGAAATATACTTACTTTTAAGGTCTATTTGCATACATACAAGGTTTATAAAAAAGCTATTTGGAAAGGCTACTAATCGCCGTACTTAGAGTAGTCAATTATCTCTAACAAATATTCTTAAGTAAGTAATAATTCTTAACCACGTTGCCTGGCAAAATACTGATACTTTTAAAGGCTCTTTATTTTATCATAATTAATAATTATTTCGACAGTTATTTTATTAATAATTATTTTCGACAATTATTAATAATAATTCTTGACAATTACTAATAAGTTATTTTTGACAATTATTAAACGACTAACAGTAACCAACAAAAATAAATAGGAACATTATGCTACTTGTATGAATCATAGCTAGCTTAGTACTTGAATTTCTTATGCTTAAATAAGATTGTGTATCAAAATATTTTTTTAACAAGAGACACAATTTATTTTTCGATGAAAAAAAAACACTCAACTGAGACTGAGATCGATATTATTGTTATTAATGAGATAATAACTACGAATAATAATATCTATGGAAGCGTAACTAAGCCCAACAAATGGCCCCACTAAATAGGTGCCGCGGTGGGCGGGGAAAAATATATAAACAAAACTGCGCAGTAGTAGTCAGCCCCGGGCGACAATCGCGACGTGCGGGCTTGTGTTACGAGGATTTCAATTGTGAATATTATTATGTTTTGCGTACATCCAATATTTTGCAAATATGCCATCGCCATAAGAATAAATAATAACATAGTAGAACGGAAACTCTCGCTCCGGACGGGCTCAAGGTCACGATATTAGAGTATTCGTTAAACAGACGACTCAGTCAGGCTGTCACGGCCGGCGTCGCCGCACGCGCGTTTGGTTGTTTATAATCTGGTTGTAATAGTTTTACGTGAGCCTGTATGTATTTTATTTTATATTTGTAGGTAAGTAATACTTACATAAATCACCTTAAAAGGCTTCATTTGGTATGGCACTTATAATAACTTCTTATTTAGAAGTGTCTATAATTATGTAATGATTTATAAATCTCATATTTTGTAAAATTGGAATAAAATAATCATCTCAAAGTAAAGAAAAACTTATATCTTAGTGACATTATCTTTAGACGTAAGTACCTAATATTTAATAGCAAGCAACCCTAGCAACACGCCTGGACGACAGAGGGGTGTAAGGATGTGAAGGGGAAGTAGGTATATGGCGGCGTTTTGGACTCGGTCAAAAGAGATTCCGTTCTACTATGTTACTATTTATTCTTATGCCATCGCATCGTGTCGTGAAGTGGTGTAGAAACCATACGGATATGAAAAACACTAGAATTACCATTCTAAGTAAGTTTACATTTAAAAAACCCGTACTAATGACTCATGCCGTCCTCGCTGAGCGGGATAGTTGGATGGTTCGACCGAATTTTGTCGAGAAAGGCCGAGCGCAGCCGACGCGTGCCGCCGCTCATTGGCGAGCTGCGATTGTCGATGTGCGGGTGTCACGTGTAGTTGTGCGTGTTATGGTGTAATATTTTCGTGCGCCGATGTATAGGCGTTATGCTTCCATAACTTTATAGTTTGCTGGATAAGGGGCCGTCTATTAATCACGTGATCTTTTTTGAAGCATTTTTTAACCCTTGGTGATACATGGTGAAGTTTAAGACTATCCCCCCACCCCCCACCCAACATCACGTGTATTTTTAGCATCTACAAAAATCTCTTTTTTTTAATAGTTTAGAATATCTCAAATGCAGGTAAATCTTATTCTATTCTGAAATTAAGGACCATGATAAAAATATCTAGACAGAAAGGTTGCAGGTTGTTTTTGATTGGCATAAAAATAATACACGTGATATCTTACTACACCCCCCCCCCCTCACCCCTTGTGACATTTCGTGATTTTTGACAAACCCCTCCCCCCCCCCTTTCAAGCCTCACGTGATTAATGGACGGCCCCTAATAATAGTATAAGTAATTCGAAACATCCACGCCCCAAATAATCAGCATCCTTATATTTTGATAATTCAAATCACTCTACTTCTTCAATAACAATCTCTCTTTTCGTAATTCCGTAAGCAATATTAGGATGTTTCCTATCGTAATGGCGTATTACGTTTTGCTTATGAGAAAAATGCCTAAAGCACACGTTGCATGAAAACAGCTTTTCTTTCGTATGACTCCTCATATGATATTTCAATCTGCTCTCCCGCGGAAACTTCTTGCTACAGATATGACATACTAAATTCTTAACCTTACTATGTCTCAACTCATGGCGTAGCATATTATGTTTATGGGCGAATAGTTTCTTACACATTCGGCATTGATAAGGCTTTTCGCCGGTATGTTTTCGCATGTGAGGCTTGAGTAACGCTTGGTGTGTGAAGCTCTTGAAACAAACACTGCATACGAAGGGTGTTTGACCGAGATGCACTTGCATATGTCGGATTAGAGTGCTTTTATGCTTAAAATTATACAAACATATGTCACAGTGAAAAGGTTTCTCGGTGCTATGCCTGGTCAGATGACTCTTAAGCAAGTATTCCTTCGGGAAATTTTTGTTACAAATCTTGCAAGCGATTGGATCGGAATTCGGCTTCCTACAGTTGTTTCTTTTCATATGTTTTAGCATGTTGCCTCGGATGGAGAACGGACGCTCGCAGATGCCACATGTAAACGGTTTGATATCTAAATGGGTCTTCTTATGTTGCTCCAAGTTGGAACTCGTTCTGAATTTCTTCAAGCACTTCTCGCACTGAAATTTTTTTTCAAGCCCATGCAAGTATACATGTTTGTCGAAAAACTCCTTGTTTGTGTACTGTTTGGTGCAAAACTTGCAATTGTAGATTTCCCTACTGTGAAGGGCCATGTGGCGTTGGACGTTGCCGCGGTTGGAGAAATTTTTGTTACATACCGGACAGATGCACGGACCATTCTCTTTGGTTGAATGTGCTGGAAACAAAGTAGGTTAAATGTTAAAAATTGCATTTTTAATGGTAGCCTATCTCAAACACTAAAAACCATTGTTCGAATTTTATTTCTCCGAAATTTTCGTTTGCCCTAATGCATCTTTTTTCCAATACTGTAAATGTTTCTGGATTCATTTCAAGATGTTCATGTAGAACTTTAGGTCAGATTAGGTTGGCTTTATAAAAATCCTAAAATATAAATTTAAGAAAAAAAAAGCCTCTTAGGAAAACGAAAATTTCGGGCAAATGAAAGTCGGTCAATGGTTTTTTAGTGTTTCAGATAGGGAACCATTAAAAAGGCAATTTTTAACGTAACCACGGTATGGTGGAGGTCGGGGTTCGAATCCTAATTCGAGAATTTATTTTTTAGGTCTTTCTGTATATGTACACTTCAGTTTGAAATTTGCGAAATAAGTTATATCTTACCTGTGAAGGCATAGTCAGAATCTGAGAAGTCAGGTAGTATGGTTGTCGGCGACTCTCTCCGTGCAGTGGTTTTGGTGGCGACTCCGGGTACTAAATACGAATGCTGCAATAAAAGAAGAAAATTAACTTCAAAATTAAACAAACCATATAAATATTATTTAACAAGCTTTTTTGCTGACTGTAGTTTTTGTTGTCTGTACGTGTATTGTAATCCAACTTACACGTCCATACCAAATTTCAAGTTGATGCCATTAACCATTGAAGAGTTCTGTCCTGCGGAGACGATCCTGGGATATGTTTTATAAAGCTACAAGTTACAATTTACAAGTGGAAGTGTCTTCAAAAGGTGATAGAATGACACTTCTTGTAAATTGTAATCTGTAGCTTTATAAAACACGGCCCTTGTAGCAACATCAGAATTTCACTACCAGATTTTTGTATTGTCGCTGGATTTACATAATGTATGCCAAATTTCATCTTAATCAGTTTATGAGGATAACGAAGATTCAGTTGCAAGATTTGACTCGCACATTACATTAACACAATACTACTCAAAAGATAATGGGGTCACTAAGTGTCTTGATTGTTACATGAAACTTATATTAAACAGTAAGTATATTTAAATAAGTGAAACAATTGACTACTTAATCAAATGCATACATACATCCATTGCAAGTTAAGTAAAAGCTTGTATGTATAACTACCAGACACAAAAACTTTAATAGCCTTAGAAAATATATGAAACACATAATACATGCATATAAAATTAGAGGGTTGCCCTCGATTTCCCTGGGATACAATCATCAGATCATGACTTGGTGACAATGGGACCACCTCAGGAGTATACCCTTTCAAATAAAAAAAATAATTGAAAATCGGTCTATAATTGATGGAGTAATCAATGTACATGCATAAAAAAAACGTACATACAGTAGAACATAGAACCTCCTTCTTTTTTGAAGTCGGTTAAAAATTAAAGTACAACTTACATGGCTCTCACAGTCAAAACCTTCAGGGTCAACTGGCTCGACTTTGATACATATGTTTTCTGGTACTTCAGTTGGTAGTATGTCTGTCTGTTCACTAGTTTCTTCGTAGTCCCGAGGCTCGGACTTGATGGGCTGCTCCCAATAGTTCAGAGGCTCTTGCTTAATGCTGGAAATATAATTTAAAGGGCTGTAACTCTTGAAGCTAGACACTTAGTTTCACAGAATATATATTCTGTGGGTGCTAAATCTACAAATAATAAAAATAATGTTAAGTTATAAATTAAAGAGGTTCTCCACTAGGGCTTGCAAATATTCGAGAATTTTTAGTATTCAAATATCTGATTTATTTTTGGGTATTATTCGAATCATTAAAAAAAAACTAGAACTGTTGCCATACTCATGTCTTTTATTGCCTATGTCTTACAGATAATATTTGGTTGAAGTCAAGACCTTAGAACCATGGAGTTTTTTTTGGAATTTTATTAAAAGGTGTTTCTAAAAGACTAATAACACCACTGGGGACTGAAGAGCTGGCAGCTTTTATCAGCATCGCGGTACAGTGAGGAAATACTGCCAGCATCTTTAGAACCATGCCGCGGGGGAGGCCAGCTCCATGTTAAAAAAATTGTAGTGTAGTGTTATACATTAAGACTTAGCGGTGTTTATTTTTGAGCATAGTGCTTTATCTACTGTACAGTGCATTGCAGAGAACAGGTACCTCCCTGGTGTGGTAACCACTGTTACAGGGTGGTAACTTTTTCTCTGCACCTGACTATTATATCAGGTAGAATATGAATGAAATGGAGCACAAATTATAATATACTAAATGGGGTCATTTTGTTTCAACAAAAATTTTTAGTCCTAATGTAATGTTTGTCAATCTCTATCCAGGACTTTTTTAATGATCATCTTGTATAACTCTATAGTAACCTATTTATATTATAATAATCCTGAACAATTAACAGTTTCAGCGAAAAAAAGACTTATGACTAGTGATAAATTATGACAAGCATTACATTTAGACTTTCGACTGTATGGGAGAAAATACAGACCCATACTAAATACCGTTACTAGTCAACTCAAGTAGGCCAAATATTGCCGACACAAAAGTATGCGGAATAATTAATTCGTTATGTATTATAAACATTATAATAAGCCGTGTATCTATTTATTTGAGAATAGGTCAGTTAAAAAACAGTTCACGTACCTTCCGATGTCTGGTTCCACCTCAATCTTTATGTTTACAAACTCAGTTTCCACTTGGGTTTTGGTTTCGGGGCTACCCTGTTCAAATCCAGCACTCGGGCCCGGCAAAACCGGACCCGGATCATGCTCAACAGCTATTTCGACAGACATTGCAGATAGCTTATGCTTTTACAAACAGCCAGGCGGATGGTGCTAGTGTTTATTCTAGTTTTATACAGAAATTTTATCGAATTGCGATCGCTGAACGCTGAAGCGACATTTGTCTTTTTTTTAGTTTTTTTTTTAAATGTGACAGCAGATATTTTTACGTTGTTTTTTTTTAGTAGTTTTAGTCGCATGCGTTCACTGTTTATAACAAATTTGCAGAACTCAGATGCCATAAGAATCAATGATTCTAAACACATTATAAATTTTAAATTCTAAACACCGCATTCACGGGAAAATCATTACGTACTCC
Source organism: Clepsis dumicolana (assembly GCA_963691665.1). Lineage (NCBI taxonomy): Eukaryota > Metazoa > Arthropoda > Insecta > Lepidoptera > Tortricidae > Clepsis > Clepsis dumicolana. The sequence continues at coordinate 6,488,012 of OY829533.1, read as the reverse complement.
ATTTTATGTTAAAATCATAACAATTTAAGTAGATAAAATATTTAGTTTTTGTCAATTATTCGATTACTATGTTGGTCGTTCCTTGCTTATGAAGCAAATTGTTTTTGATAAATAATCTTGGTACCTATTCAAAATTATTAATAATTATATTATATTAAATAAATTCAATTTAATCACGAGTCGGAACGTAACCGAAATTTTATTAGCTGTACAAATTGCTACTTTGACAAGACGAGACTATAATCTTAGTGTTGCCAATACCGAATTAGAACGACTAGTGGTGGACTAAATGACTGCCTTTTTCTCGATTTCCTATCATCGAATATATTTTAGAAAGATTCAAATGAAGCTCAATTTCACGCAGCTAGCCGAAAATAAACAAACATTCCAAAATCCAGAATACAAATTTATTATACTGATTCGTAGTCATGGTAGTGGTACTAGTAGAAAAATTGTTATTTTTGATTTCTACTAAAGTTGCTCATTTTCCATGATTTGCTGTGGTAGGCTTCATTCGTGGAGTACGTGCCCATACTTTCTTTTCAAATTCTCTTTTTCGCTTTACTATTACATCTGTAAACAAATTAAAAACTTTAAACCGACAAAATGCGAATAGGACTCGAACGCGAGGGGTTCAGTACCACTATATGAATGGTCGAGCTAGAATGAAAAGTAGACCATCGACTCAGTCACTGGGGTAGATTCCAGAGGTTTGTCCTATGCTTGGAAATGGGGGAGCGGTAGGGCGGAATATTTGAGAAATTATTAGCATGAAATGAGGAAAATTTTTAATAAATTAAAAACGTAAGAAAACCAAGTTACCTACTGATCATTATTTTATTTTTTTTATAACAGGTTATTTTTGTCGGGGTTTTTTCAAATTTGGGACAGTTATTTTTACACTTTTTACGTCCATTTTCCAAGACATCAAGTTTGAAGCGTACCTACTGTTCACGTGCGCCTATTATCTATATATATAAAAAGAAAGTCCTGACTGACTGACTGACTGACTGACACTGACTTACTGACTGACTGAACAACGCCCAGCCCAAACCCCTGGACCTAAAAAGCTGAAATTTGGCATAGAGGTTCCATTTATAATGTACACTCAGGGTAAGGTGGGATTTTTCTAAATTCTACTCTGAAGGGGGTGAAAAGGGGGGGTGGAAGTTTGTATGGAAAAACCGTTATTTTTAAAGTTATAACCATAAAACTAAGACATGGAGGGATTCATGATATCAATTGGAGTATCTTTTTGTAGTTTTTTTCCAATTTTTTAAATATTTTTACGGTTTTTCCGTGAATATCACGTATACATATTTATCAAAAGTATCACGGAGGGATTTTCGAAATACCCACGGGATAGAGTACTACCACGGGAGTGAAGCCGGGGGCGAAAGCTAGTAGCGCATATGCAATACTTACTCTGGTCTGTGTTCATGTGTGACCATCCGCCAATGTTACGGCAGTGTCGCAGGTGGACTGGATAGTATCCTGTAAAATCATCGTCATCATCGTTATCATCATCAGCTGTTACTTTTACCGGATAGTCTAGTGGTCAGAGACCCTGACTATGAAGCTTGAAGTACCGGGCTCGATTCCGTTTAGGCGCTACGGTGCTACAGACACACATACACAAACACACATAGCGGTCAAACTTAAAACACCCCTCTTTTTGCGTCGGGGGTTAAAAAGAGCGATTAGGAGGACACCTGACAGTAATTGTATTATTCATCGCTGCCCATAGATACCCTCAACACCAGAAGGGCTGCAGATCGGCTCTCTTTAAATAACATCATAAATGTCATGGGACAACTTAACTCTTATTGACCTAGTCCCAAACAAGGCAAAGCCTTTTCTATGGGTACTAGACAACAGATAAACATACTTATAGATAAATACATACACACATGCATAATAAACATCGAAGTCCCGAAAACAAACATTCGTGTTAATCACACAAACATCTGCCTCGACCGAGGACCGAACCCGGGACCTCAGGCTTCATAGTCAGGGCCTCCAACCAATCAAAATCAGTTCTTTATATGGTAAAAAAAATTACTTGAGCCTTAATGCACTGTTTAGACAAATGATTAATTGTACTTACGAAAACCTGAAAAAGCGAAACATTTTTTTAGTTTCAATTTGCATCCATAAAAAACCGGCCAAGCGCGAGTCGGATTACCGCACCAAGGGTTCCGTACAAAGATTTTTCCCGCTTTTCCCCGGTGTTTTATGCTGTCTAGTGTTAGCACAGAGCCCCGCTCTTAAGCAAAATGTATGCAGGTGGGGTCATTTTATATTGGTCTCTGACATATACAGACAGACACAAAATTTTAGAATTTTCTGATTTTTTTGAGTGATTGTGCTATAAGAGCTACCTTCATACCAAATTTCAAGTTTCTAGGACAACTGGAAGTACCCTTTAGGTTTTTACAGTACGACAATTTGTATGGAATTTTTAATGACTGTTATGTGTGATAGCTTATGCCCCGCGGCTTTGCCCACGTGAAATATTTCAAAATGGGCTAGTTTCTTATCTCGTGGGAATTTCGAAAAATCCCTTCTTAGTGCACCTCTAGGATATTCAAGGTACATGTCTGCCAAATTTCAAGTCTCTAGGTCTAGTGGTTTAGACTGTGCGTTGTCAGTCAGTCAGTCAGTCACGGTCCTGTTTTATAGGTATAGATTGCGTTGACTTAGAAGTTTGAATTTTTCACAACTTCAAGAAACTGCAGATTTGAATATTTGATCAGCATGCTACCTCCACGCATTCCAGTAAATAACCTAACCAACTTAGAAAAGTTGAAAAACCCCCGACATTGTAATTTCAAAGTTCAATATTTCAAAAACGGGTGAACCGTTTTTAATGAAACTTGGCTAAGAACTATCTCGATTATATTAGCTTTCGATTAAAAGAAACCGCATTTAAATCGGTCCATCCGCTTAGGAGCTATGATGCCACAGACAAATACACAGATATACAGATACACAGACACACATACACACAGATACACATGTCAAAATTATAACAGGGTCTTGACAGATAGACAGATGGACAAAAAGTGATCCTATAAGGGTTCCGTTTTGCATTTTGAGGTGCGGAACCCTAAAAACAGCGTATAGGGTTGCATTTTCATTGACACGTGGAGACGCACAGAATCAAGCAATCATATTGGTGAACTAAGAACTATTAATTTGCTCAAACCGCTACCACTTGTGTAAGATAGCTACGAGTATGCGACAAATGTATGTTTTCAAGTAGCGCACACGATTCAAGACATGTCACTGGGTCGAGCACGACTTTTCGAAACCTGCGTCACGTAAAATCGAACAATAATAATAGTAATAATAATGAAGTTTTCTTGACAATATAGAACAAAATCAAATTGAAGTCCCTGACTTCTGAGCTAGGTTGAAACCTGTGTTACAGAAGTCAGTGCCCTCTCCCAACAATGCGATACATTTTGCCTTATATACTAGATGTGTGTGTGGTTCAGTGTGTGTGTGTGTATGTGTGTGTGTGTGTGTGTGTGTGTGTGTGTGTGTCTGTGTGAGTGTATGTGTCTGTGCGTATGTTACAAAAACTAATCTTAAGGTAACAGCGCTTCAGATTCTTCATAACTCAGTGTACCATGCTTTTAGTTTGTTTACATTCATAGGTAGATAGGGAATACATATTTATGATTTTATTAATTTTATTATACAAACAGATGGCCATGAACTTTTGCTGTCTTTTTGTAGTAAACGTTGTCGAGTTTGTATGACGTTTGGAACAGCGCCCGCCCGTGAGCGTATTTGGAACTAAAATTTAGTATGAGGTTTCTCGATCTCGATACGATAACCGTAACGTATGTACATTATATCAACACGTGTTTTCAGGGGCGGTCACTTAGACTTATTCAACCCCGGCCTACATTTCACCCATTTTACAATTGTCAGTTTTCAATGACGATTCGGTGTCAACTGCTGACTTGAAGAGCTTTTGTTTTAGCGCGCTTCATATTGTCAAAGAAATGTAGTTCGAATTGTCATATGAAACTGACAATTGTAAACTTGGTGAAATGGGGGCCAGCCAGGCTGAAGTCTTGACGGTTCATTATGACGAACCCTGTATACTTACCCGCATACACTAACACTTAGTTTATTTTAGCATTTAAAAGAAGTTAACAATCTTGACACGTATTTTTATTTAAAAACGCTTTTTAAAAAGAAATAACCGTTACGTATACAACCATAACAATATGAATAATTAAACCTCATTGTTATTTAACTGTTACTTGCTATTACTAATTTTTAAAAAGCGTTTTTGTATAAAAAGACATGTCAAGATTGTTGCCTTCCTCATAATGCTAAAATCAACGAAGTGTGAACTGAAAATTCAAACTATACAAGCCCCCTTCTGGGTGATTAACGCCATCTGTGTGAAACGCCTCACAATAAAATGACAACCACACTTCCGGAAGTAAGCAGCGCTCCCGGACTGAGAGATGGCTCTATCAAGTGAACATACAATGACAATGCAAAGAAAAATTCGTTAAGCAGCTGGACTTGAACCAGCAACCTCGGTAATCCGTACCACGCTCCACCAATTAAGCTATACTTAACGTTGGTGTACCTAACGAATTTTTCAATGCCTTGTGTCATATTTTATTTGGAAGATCTCTCCTCAGCGCCATCTATGAGTAGCTTAATCAAGCGGCTCACCCACTACGGAACTTCTACAGTTACGCATTAGTGGCAAGAGATGGAGCTATTTTCTGAATCAATGAAAATAATCGATTTATTGATTATTTTTGTTTTTATTTTTATGAAACATTCATAGAATGAAATTCAACATACAATGACATTTTGATGTTTTTTTTTTTCTATCAAGTGACTTTGACGAGATGTCGGCTATGGTGAAAAAATAGGGGTTGTTTGTTGACTACGGAATCCTAACAAATATAAGGAAGGACATACGACTTTGGCCTCTCCAGTTTTCGTCCTCCAAGTAGCACATGTTCTTGAAAGACTTGTACCTCGCAGGCCAGGTCCAATACACGTGGTGCTTTCGGCCACATACTGGTCCGTACCTGAGAACAATTCATAACTGCCCCTAAACTACGCAATTCAAAAATCGAAGTTCGTATCGTGTCGTCCCACTCACTCTCGTGTTAAATTATATTAGCTTGAGAGGGACGGCACGATACGAAGTTCGAATTTTGCGCTTCGTAGTCGGGGGGCTGTTTCATTTCATCGAAAGCTATTTTCTGCTACAATCAGGATCATCATCATCATGTCAGCCGAAAGACGTCCACAGCTGGACATAGGCCTCCCAGTCCCAGACTCTCCACTCAGACCTGTCTTGTGCTTTCCGCAAACCCTCGCGATAAAAACAGGATAATTTTTACTGTCTGTTGTATAGGTTAGGCTAGTCATTTTTTTTTATACGACGAGGAAGGCAAACGAGCAAGTGGGTCACCTGATGATAAGTGATCACCACTGCCCATAGACACCCGCAACCCCGGAGGGTTTGCAGATGCGTTGCCAACCTAGAGAGCTAAGATGAAATGCCTCTTGTGCCCGTAATTACACCGGCGGTCTTACTCCCCACACCGGAACACAACAGTGCAAGCACTACTGCTTAGCGGCAGGATTAGCGAGTAAGATGGTGGTAGCAATCCGGACGGGCCTTGCACAAAGTCCTACCACCCGCGAATCAACTTACTTTTCCACAATCAACGGGCAGTAGCCACGGTGTACTTGTGGCCTGAAAAAATGTTTTTAAAAAGCATATTTACAAAAAGTGGTACAGGCGAACTTATCTCTTAAAGGGATCTCTTCCAGCTTCGCTTTTACGTACTAGTCATAGAATGACTCTTATTGATTCAAATTCAAATTAATTTATTTGCAATAATACATTATAAACTGCACAGGACACGCAGTCACAGGCATTTTACTCAAAAACTACTAGATGTGTATTGATGAAATTCAGAGTGTAGGTATCTTATAGAAGCCGCTACTTAGTTTACTACTTAAATAAATAAAATAAGTATTTCTTAAACTAAAGCTGAAAAAAAATTTTTAGCAAACATCAACGTGTGGCACATAAATTTCGCCAGCTCTTTAAAAACACTTTGCGGTTTCTAAAAATTTTTTTTGATGACGACAGTATTTTTGGAAATAATCGCTCCGAAAGTAGCATAAAGTCCCCCTCCCTTATCATCTAAACTATATGTCCAAAACATATTTAAAAATTGACAAAGGTAAGTAAATCCTTTAAACGATGGGTTCTCACACGGACCCAGAGGATTGGGAACCTCACTCACACCACTGAAGACCTGTTTAATTTGCCCCAACCCCCCATGCTCCAAAAGCTGGTTACGCACTTGATGGTAGGTCAAATCAATAGGCTATCACTGCTATCAGCTATCAGATGCATTTAAAAATGTCACGCTTATTCACTTTTAAAACTAGCTTTCGATTAAAAAAGACCGCATTGAAATCCGCAAGTCCGCTTGGGAGCTATGATGCCACAGACAGATACATAGATACACAGGTCGAACTCACACCCCTCTTTTTCGTCGGTTATATCTACTTACGTATTGATTTAAACTATCGTTATTTTCACACACTATCATGATACTGGTCAGTCCCTTAGAGACCATGGACGTAACGTCGCGTCCGAAACGTCGAGGTATTTAAATTTAAATATACCTTTTACACGATCAAGGATCATGGAAAGTAAACGGATTGACAAAGCCCATACTTTGAAACGTACTTATTTACATTCAGCGCCATCTACCTTGCTTGAGTGACACATTCGTACCGCTGTTTTGTTATTATTTGACCCGCTGGCTACGACCTTGGTGCCATCTAGAAATTGCCTGAATTTTAACATGACTGCGGGGAACGATTCGAAGTATGGGCTTTGACACTCCGTATACTATCCTCCTTGTACACGATTAAGTCCCGAGTGTCATGATAATGGGTTATACTTACCTATTGAAAACCCAATCTCCCTTGGGCCAGTAAGGCACATAGTAGTCCTCCTTCGTGGTCCCCAAAGTAGTGCCAGTGATCATAGTGTCCAATATCTGGGTTGACGCCTGGCGAAGCCCACTGGCCCAGCTGGGCCGGGCCCAGAGCCAGGCATTGCCGACATTGCCGTCTGTGGTGTAGTTACTTTAAAAAAAGCTTGTGGTCTACTTTGTGGTACGAAAGTATTGCATAAGTATTTAAAAGAAAACAGGTATTTTGATAGTAGGGTTGTTTACTGATGTCAAAATAAAATCATTTATGTTGTTATGTGTGTGAATAAAATTAATAAATAAATTTTACATTTTCACTTATCAAGCTTCCGAAAATACTCCTAGAAAAACTAATGCCTAACTTATTACTGCAATGAAAACGATTTTTATTTATTTTTTAAACGAGGAACACCGGTAAGTGATCACCAGTGCCCATAGACACCACAACCCCGGAGGGTTTACAGATGCGTTTCCAGCTTAGAGAGCTAAGATGAAACGCCTCTTGTGCCCGTATTTACACCGACTGTCTTACTCTCCAACCGGAACACAACAGTGCAAGCACTGCTGCTTAGCGGCTTAGCGAGTAATTTAACAAAAACTAATAAAAGGAGGCACTTTGATAACTGCAAATTAACCAACTGTACCGTCATTCAAAGCCTAAATAAATGAGAGTGGCAACACTGTTATCCTATCTATGACGGTCTAAAGTGCCCTTTTTCAGTACTGGTCACCCAAGATTTACGCTTTAATTTCCCGCCAAAACCCCACCAGCAGAGAAAGCCGTAAAGATATCGGGCGGCATTCGCTACTTCATTGGCTTTTCTGTTTCCGAACTATACGGTTGTGACCAGAGCGCGTATCTTCGATAGCTGCGATCTGGTAAAAGTGTCCTAAGTATAATTTTATTTCTTACAAATTTTTAAACGGTGTAACCGTTCGTGTGTAAATACTTATATTTGTTATATTTTCAGTACAATGGAAGGGGATTCCTCGTCTTCGGATAGTGAGAGCGCGAACTCGCCCGCTCCCGCGACGCCAGGAACCGAGGGGCCGTCACGAAAGAGGACAACTTCGCCGAAGAAAACCAGCAGTGCGAAGCGCAAGCGATACTCCAAGGATGCAGTTCTTGATCTTACTAAAGAAGTGAGTGAAATGAAAAATTTGCTTTCCTCAATGATGTACCCTCACGCTCCTCAGCCTATGCCCGTGCCTCCGCCCAGATCTTGGGATAAGTCTGATGACGACGTTAGTCTTAATGTAAGTGGCGAACTTTTTCCTGGCGACGAAACATATCATGTAGAAACTAAAGAACCGGCCGATTTAAGTATAAACTTGCCTTTTAACACTACCGTAAAAGAGCCCACGATTCCAAAATCCTCGCCAAGCCACGTAGATTTTTTGAACACTTTTAAACATTTTGGCTGTTCAGACTGGGCTGACATTCGATACTCTGAAGTTCAGAAAGGTTATTGCTCTACTCCAGGCTTCATTGATACTGAATGTAACGATGAACTAAAACCTTACGATAAAGTAATTTCGCTTAGCCTAACCGAAAAAGGGTTTGCTGCTATTACGCAGGCCCTGATCAAACAAAAAGAATCCTTGCAGTCTGGATTAGAGGCTTTGCTAGCTTGGGTTTCGACCTATGACGAAATTACTGTAAATACTTTGAAAAGTAAGCTTAACGAGATATTTATTGAAGGCTCTTACAACAAGATATCTGTTGATATTCTTCAAATGGCATGTGGGCATAGGGCTGATCTAATTCAGCAAAGACGTGATAGTATATTGAGATACGTTAAGGACAAATTTACTCGCGCTACTATACGCAAGATCCCGCCAACTTGTGAATTACTTTTTAGTAAAGATTTATTAACAGCCGAATTAGATAAAAACTCTTTGGCCATTACGAAGTGCAACTTCATCAAAATCTAACTGGTCGGCTGCGCAAGCCGGGCCGTCTCAAACAAAGCCACCCGCGCAGGGCGTGCATGATTTCCAAAACAGGGGGTACTTTGGCAAACCTTTACCAAATATACCACCCCACGGTGTTCCATTTTACCCATATCCTGCGCAGGGATACTTCATGAACCATGCTTTACAAGCACCCCCTTTCTATATGCCAAAACGATTTCCGCAAAATCGAGACGGCAGACAAAATAACAAAAACAATTCCAATAAAACTCGTCACAAGCTTAAGCACGACGAAGCGGGCAGGAATAATAATAAAAACAGTCATGATAGTAAGAATTTTCGCGGTAAGCGAAAATTCTGACTCGGAGTCGCAGGCCTTCAAAGCCGGTTGCCTTCTCGACTTCATACATGTCTGGGAACAAATGAAGGCTCCGCAAGCCATATTAAAAATGATAAGAGGGTACCGATTACCTCTGAAACAAAAAGTTCCGCTTTGTTGGCCAAAAGGCAATCACAAACACCAAACAAAATTCACACCTCAAATGGGGGTAGCCATGAAATCATTACAAAAAATTGGCGTTTTAGAACCGGTGGTGTCATCCCAAAGTTACATTTCCCCCATGTTTTTGGTTCCCAAGTCAGATGGAACAATGCGTCCTATTTTCAATCTGCGCAATTTGAACAAGTACCTCATTGTGTCCAAGTTCAGGCTAATAAACATGCAAAAAATACCAGATTTTCTGCAACACAACGACTGGCTAGCGAAAATCGACCTATCGAACGCTTACTTTCACCTTCGCGTTGCAGAATCACACCGAAGGTATTTGCGGGTGATGTTCGGCAAAAACTTGTATCAAATGACGTGTCTCCCCTTTGGGCTCGCAACTGCGCCAAAAGTATTTGCCAGCTTGTCGAATTGGGTTACCCAGAAACTAAGGGAAAGAGGTTTCAGGGTAGTTGTCTATCTCGACGACTACCTTTTGGTTCATCAAGACAGGCAGACACTATCCATTCAAGTAGCCGAAGCTGTCAAGCTATTAGAAAACCTTGGTTGGCAAATAAATTACAAGAAATCGGTTTTGACTCCACGAAGGAGCTTAGAATACCTGGGAATCCTTTGGGAACCATGGCTAGGGGTAAAAAGTCTCCCACATATGAAATGTATGGCGCTAAGAGACAGGATACGTCACATACTGTCTCGGGGGTCTGCAAGGTTAAAAGAAATACAGAGCTTAATAGGTCTCATAAACTTTGCAAGTTTTGTGGTACCAAGGGGACGCTTAAATCACCGCGAGCTCATAAAGTTTTCTTTTTCCCTACCAGACGACAATTTCTCTCGCCGCTACTTGATCCCAGAGTCGAGCATAAAAGAATTAAAGTGGTGGTTGAAAAATTACAATCGCCAATCTGTATTGCACAAACCACCTGTTCAACACTTTCTAGCGACGGACGCATCCGGTTTAGCTTGGGGTGCCTGCCTAGACCAATTAAAATTAGCAGGCAGGTGGACACATCACGAGAGACCTCTCCACTCGAATCAAAAGGAAATGCTCGCTGTTCTGCACGTATTAGAGGAGCAAGGTCCCTATCTAAAGAACTCGTCAGTTATGTTACAGTGCGACAACAAGACTGCGATAGCGTATTTAAGAAAGGAGGGCGGTTCGAAGTCTGCCAGCCTGATGAACATCACCAGGAAAGTATTCAAAGTGTTGGACCAACACAACATTCACCTGACGGCTCACCACATACCAGGGAAGTTCAACGAGGAGGCCGACCACTTGTCACGTCTCCGAATCAACCCGGAATGGCATTTGCTACCCGAAGTAACGAATATTATCTTTCAAAAGTGGGGAGTACCACATGTCGATCTGTTGGCATCGGAGACGGCCCACGTAGTGCCTCGGTATGTCAGTCTGGACTCATTGGATCACAGAGCACTCTTTCACGATGCCTTCAGTCGGAAGTGGGACTTTCCACTAGCGTGGATTTTCCCTCCACCTTTCTTGATTCCAAAAATACTTTCTCAATTGAACTCGGCAAGAGGAATTTATCTCATTGTGGTCCCCAAGTGGGAGAAAGTATTTTGGAAGCCAGACATAAGAAATCGTGCTCTGTGTCCACCATTCACAATACATCGTCTACACCGGGTCCTAGTGGATACATCCACAGGTCTACCCCCGAAGAAGGTCCACGAAATGACCCTTCAAGTTTGGAAATGTCGGGGTGGGCAAGTAAACTAACGAATTGGGCCCCCGAGCAAAAACAGCTTTTGCAATCCGGTTGGCGCCAATCTACTCTAAGGACGTATAATAACGCTTGGAATAGGTGGCTGAAATGGTGCTTATTTAATAATGTAACATCTCCTCATAATCCATGTGGCTCTGAGCTGGCCAGATTTTTATCCGATTTGTTCCAAAAAGATGGGTTGTCGTATCGCACGATTTTAGTGTACAAATCTGCCGTTGCTACCTTGTGTAATCCGGATTTATCGGCCAGTCTAAGCTCTAATGCCTTGGTAAAGAAAATATTAAAATCTATAGCAATTCAAAATCCTCGCGATTCAATGAAACCGCCCATTTGGGACACTGATGTATTATCTAATTATCTTATGAACAGTACATGTGATGAAAATAATTTATTTCAGTGTTTCAAAAGGACGGCAACACTTTTATTATTGTGTTCAGGACGTCGCGTTCATGATTTGACATTATTGTCTATAAACGAAAACATGTGCGTGTTAGAAGGTGACTATATTGTTTTCTGGCCCAAGTTCGGCTCAAAAACTGACAATGAAATGTCTAGACAGTCAGGGTGGCGCCTTTTACGTAATAAAGATCACATTTCCATTGACCCAGTGCAGTGGGTCAAACGAGTCATTGCGCTTTCAGCAGAAAGACGACAAAAGTGTAAAAGTGATAACTTGTTCCTAACTGCTTGTGGCCCACCTAAGGCTGCATCCCGTACTGTGATTGCAGGCTGGGTAAAGAAGACTCTAGAAGAAGCTGGTATCAAAGCGAGCCCAGGTAGTGTTCGCCCCGCTGTGGCGTCTAAAAATTGGGTCTTGCGATTACCACTTGATGATATTTTGGCACGGGGCAACTGGCGGTGCCAGGAAGCTTTTACCAGATATTATTGTCGCGAAATACAAACTCAGGCTTTAAATGCTGTCCCCCAAACATCTCGGGTATTTTCATTTCATCCAATGTAATTAAGTTAATTATTCCCACATAAGTATAAATTTTATGTAAACCAATATGTGATCCATTGCTACCTTAGAAGAACACTTAATTGCAACTTTTATTTTCTCTTAAATAAAATATCTACCTCAGTGTTAGGTGATTGTTTTGTGATTAATCCTAATACAGTGTTGTACTTATTAGTACTTATGTTCTGATTTGTGTGGAACAGATATCATTTTGTTCTAGCAATCAAGGCCCTTTAACTAGCCATAAGAATTAACATGACTATTAAAGCAAAATTTCTTAATTCAGTGTGGATTGCTGCGCTTTGCAATGATTGTAAACAACATAACCTACTTAATATGTTAAGGTTAAAAATTAATGTTATTATTTTTCAGTTTATGTTGACATACTGATGTAAGACACAGTGTTGTTTATTTATTTTTTCTGTGTAATCAGGACATTATTAATTAATAAGATTGTCTTGTGTATTGAAATACTTGTCTAAGTACTAAGATACCTACTTATTACTTATAACAGTCATAATAATGAACTTGTCTTTTCAGATCTCAATTTCCTGTTTGTTTTATAAGTGATTGTTAACATACATCTGTAGTAGGTGTTATCTGACTATTAAATACAATTATTTAATTCCTGCACTTTTATTTCTTATGTACAGGTTTTTTACCTTCAGCTTTTGTATTTATTTAGGTGTTACGGGTACTTATTGATGTGCAGTTTCTGCTCAAATTCCACCCTCATAATTAATGCTTGTATTATTTATATTGACATTCTTGGTAGTGTATACTTATACTGACCTATTTGTTCATAATATTAAGAATATTTTTGCACTATAACCTGAGTAGAAATCTCAATATAACATTTAATCACATTGGCTTAAAATAAGTACCTAATCATAATCAATCTTGACAATCATACAGTAGAAACCCCACCAGGCGATAACAGACACGTCTCATTTATTTAGGCTTTGAATGACGGTACAGTTGGTTAATACCAGCGTTTTACCTACCAATAAAACGCTTATTAAACAACTTACCTCATTCAAAGCCTATTTCTATTCCTGCCTGGTGAATGAAAATGAGCCGCAATGAAGTAGCGAATGCCGCCCGATATCTTTACGGCTTTCTCTGCTGGTGGGGTTTTGGCGGGAAATTAAAGCGTAAATCTTGGGTGACCAGTACTGAAAAAGGGCACTTTAGACCGTCATAGATAGGATAACAGTGTTGCCACTCTCATTTATTTAGGCTTTGAATGAGGTAAGTTGTTTAATAAGCGTTTTATTGGTAGGTAAAACGCTGGTATTATGACGTCATAGTTCTTAATTCAATACAGACTTCATACTATTGACATTTCATAAAAAGTTGCTGATTTGACTAATAGGAAACACAGGGTTGTTATATTAAACATTACTGGCCACGGGAAATAGGTTAAATTGGATTTCCGAATTCAATTACATTGTTAGTTGATCACGATTACTTTTTAATTTACTCCCGATTTTAGTTGGGCTGCATTTATAACGGAAATTAATTAACTAATCCCTTTTCCTGTATGCGCTTCCATTGAGGAGATGGAACGGATTGAAGTCGTCAAATACATCTCATTTCCACATCACATCACGAGTCAAAAATCCACTAGAATCGCTAGTGTCGAGTGAAATTCTGTCATTCTCCACCAATGAGAGACAAGCTACTGTAGGGCTAGCACGACTGGCCGCGATTTTGTTTGTCGCGCGAGATTATATTATCCTACCCGGTGCATTCTGGGTGACAGGAAAGGACAGGCAGTTGTTCTCGCACGAGATGGAAGTCTCACTGTGAGTTGTGCTAGACCTACTGGCCTAAGATATACCTCACTCGACACTAGCGATCCTTACTGATTTTTGACTGGTGACTCCTGGGCCGTGTTTTATAAAGCTACAAGTTACAATTTACAAGCGGAAGTCTCTTTCTAACAAAAGGTGATAGAACGAGACTTCCGCTTGTAAATTGTAACTTGTAGTTTTATAAAACACGGCCCTGATTGTACGTCAATGGTCAGTGTCAATGCCCCAGGTCACCGTTTCCGTTTCTCTCCACCTCAATTCGCTTATCAGTATACGTTACCATTAGAATAAAAAATAAAAGCAATTTACATCATGGGATTCATTGTGTATCCCTGAGGTTCCAGGTCACCATGAATCCCCATGAGACCTATCAAGTTCCCACTCTGAATGTTATGAACTGTTACGCCTTGCACCCCATTGGAAACTGTCACTGAAATAATAATAAGAAATTACTAAGATTTTTTTTACAATAAATGATAAAACCATGGTAACTTACAAAATAAAAAAGTTGTAAACATTGTTCCGTCATGTTTCATATCGTTATGTTAAATTAAAATTGAATTTTACGCTCAACTGCAATGTTAATTGTTTTGATTAAATTAATAAAGTGTTTTTCAGATTTTTCCTCGTTATTTTTCGTACATGAAGTCGCTGTTTGATTCGATTATTCTTCATTCGATGGAAATGTCATCGTTGAGCCCAGCCAGCTCTAGTGCTCATAATTTATTCATATGGCAACAATATGTAAACATGGCGGCATGTTTTACCGCGCAGCTTTTACACGAGAAATCATTAATCGATCGTTGAAAATAGCCAGATAAATAAGCAAAAAATGCCCGAATCAATTATCAATAGCGTACTTACTGGAAAATTGGAATCTCACCTCTTAATTAAGTGGTTAAACAATGATTCCTTGGAGGTACACTTTTGTTTTGTATCTCTTGTTTTTGTGTTAAAGTTCTGTGTTTTATTCATATTTGTCATGGTTTTAGGATGTGCCCGAAGATAATGTGTTACTGTGCAGCAGTAGAAGCGAATTCGTGGCCTGTTTCTTGACATATTTGAGAAACCAGACTGACAGGTGAGTTGTAAACAATGAGTTAAAACTTACTCTTTATGTGACTCAACTCAGAGTCATCCATTAACTTTAATGGAATCTTATCAGCGTCCTTCCATTTTACTATCTCTCGTAAATAACTAGTCTTTCATTTGCTTCTCTGAGTGTTACCAGAACCAGTTCATGGTATTTAAACATGAATATTTGTTTTAGTATACTTCAAACGAACAACAGCGCGTTGCAGTTTCGTCAGCGGACGCCGGATAAGGTTCTGAGTTCACGTCGAAAGCACCGCAGGTCCATTAGTGAGCCAACAAGCGATGATAGAACAGACTCACTCTCAGTAAAACCGGACAGACGGAGCCACGAGTCCCCCAGCAAAGACCGCAAGCGCGGCCGCAAAGTCAAAACGAAACTCTTTAACGAAGAACAGAAAAATGCTTCTGTATCGTCTGATGAATCAAGACTTAGCACTGGCATGGAACGCATGCTAGTATCCAGCACACCTTTAAAGAATGGCTCAAAACCTGAACTCATCACAAGTCCAGGCACTCCCCAGCGATTTACATATGACAGGTGTGACACCCCGAGACTGTCTCATCGGAAAGACAAGTCTGTCAGCCTAGGGGATTATATGGTTATTTCCAGTACAGTGAAAGTTAAGAAGCGAAAAAGCAGGAATGCATCAGAAGAAAATGAAAGTAAGGTGGACCTGGATATTAGCAACATGGAGGTTTTCCCGGAGATCTCACGGAAAGCGAGTTCATTACGATCCGAGAAAAGAAGAATCAAACCTACTAATTTAGACGGAACCATGTCTCAAAAGAGCTTTTCGTTGAACAGCTTCAATTCTGAATGCTTTCAACAACCGTCACCCCTTGCTTTAGAGGAGAAAAATGCTTTTCAAAACCAAAAGTTTCAGCCTAAAGAAGTAGGAAACTCTTTTGAGGCAGAGAGGAATATCCTGAAACAAGAACGTCATAAGTTAATGGAAAAATTCAACTTAAATGCGTCTGTATCTGTTCCAGTGACACCACAAATTAAAATCATACAAAAAGACTCCATCGAAAAACAATTTACTTATGTTACTGCAGAGACAAGTAAAGTAGTTTTTAAAGAGAAAATAGATCTGCTCATAGAAATCTACGAAGTTCTGCTAAAAACAAATCTCATATTGAGTTTGAACTCCGAAATATACTTTCTTATATCTATTTTATTGTCAAAACAAGTTGAAGAAGATTATTTAGATGTGGAGCCGAAACTGAGTGAAAAGAGTCAGATGGATTATTTGTTGAAATCTATACACAACTGTACATATTTTGCTGTGAAGTCTTTATGGAATTTAAGGAGTATATTAGAAGTTATTCTGGATAAGAATTCATTGAAAATACTTGGTGAGAACAAAAAGGTATGTTTATTTATAACTAAAATATTTTTTGTATTTTTTCCTGAACTGGATCTTATTACAATTAAATTCAAAAGGGATCACTTTTCAATAGAGTACAGATTTGAAGTAGCTGTATTACTAATATTATTTGTTATTCTTGCAAGGAACTGTATCTAAAGAAAAAAAAAATTTTTTTTATACAACGAAGAAGGCAAATGAGCAAGTGGGTCACCTGATGGTAAGTGATCACCACTGCCCATAGACACCCGCAACCCCGGAGGGTTTACAGATGCGTTGCCAACCTACAGGGCTAAAATGAAAAGCCTCTTGTGCCTATAATTACACCAGCTGCCTTACTCTCCACACTGGAACTCAACAGTGCAAGCACTGCTGCTTGGTGGCAGGAGCGAGTAAGAGGTTCCAATTAAAGGAGTTTTTATACACCTCAAACATATAGTTCCTATTTATTAGAAAAATAAGATATTTTAAAAATGAACAAATTATTTGCCTAAAATGTACAAAAACTTCCGTAGGTTTTTCCTTATTTATTATCATGAGTTAATTTCTTTTTGTTTGTTGCAAGAATAAATAAATCTTGTTGAAAACAATATCTGTTGAAAGTTTAAGCTTTACTTTTGTAATTTTTTTCGCATTTTTCGGACCTACCGCTAGAACATAAGGGGGGGGGGGTCACGATTTATGCAACTTCCGAAACGGTTATTTCCAAAAATATTCTCTCAAGAACCTCAAAGTCTGTTTAAAAGAGCTGTCAAAATATGTGCCACACATTGATGTTAGCTGAAAAAAAAAATCAGCTTTTGTTACATGTGTGGAGTGCTCCCCCTAGAAATATTTATTTTTGTTATTTAACTATCAAACAATCAAACTAATTTCATCAATATACCTCTTAAATGCCTGTGACATGACGGACATGACCAAACTATAAGGGTTCCCTTTTTGCCATTTTGGCTAGGGAACCCTAAAAATGGTACTTACTAGTCATATCAATATTAATGTAGTAATAGCTACTTCAAATCCACTCTATCTACTTATCAATTACTTATCTAAAGTTGAGTTTTAGGGTAATCACTCTGCTTTATGTAATCAAGTTAGTTTGGAACTAAAATTGAGGAGACCACTTTAGCAGATTGGTCCGTAATGTTGTTAAAAGAAATTGCAAGCCTATTCAGAATTAAATTTAAACTTTGGTGTTGTAATATGACAACTACTCCGTAACATTATTATGATACTCGGGACTTAATCGCGTAAAAAAACATGTATTTAAATTATAATTTAAATATACGTTTTTTACGCGATTAAGTCCTGAGTATCATAATAATGTGTGAAAATCGCGAAAGTTTAAATTAACTACTCCGTAAACTATCTAATAAATAAAGTCGAAAAACCAGAACGGGATAAAGGAAACGAGACAGAGCGAGATGGCGCTCTACGACACCATTTTGACACGTTTCTCCCAAACAACGCATTATTTCTCCGGATTTTTAAAGCAATTCGATTCTTTGATCTTGGGAATCGCGAAAAACTTGAGAAAATATGATATTCGGTGTGTAAGTTTTGTATATTAAGCAAAATAAAATCGCAGGTTCGAATTTCGAGTAAAAAGCGAGTGATCTATTATCTATGCCAGTGTTGCCGTTCAGGGATAAAGAAAGCCATTCATTGTTCTGCATTGCAGTCTACGGAAGTTTTAAATTTTATCTATGTAAATTTTTATTGATAACATAAAGCAAAAAATACGTGTCCAATATTTTGTTTCCGATAATCTGTCTGACGGACTAATTAGAAATATTACTTTTTTATCCAGAGGACACATTCCTATTGCTATAGAGATTCCTTATGTTAATATATACCGTACCTGCATAATATAATATTCCACGCGGGCGGAGCCGCGGGCGCTCTCTAATTAATACATAGTCTCTCCATAAGGCTGACATGGTCACACCAGGCGTATCAAAGCCTCAATAAAATATAAAATAAAAAAAAAGAAAATATGACATTGAATACGTTTAGAACATCATTATACAGGGGCACAATTAATCACCCGCCCTATTTTTATTATTTATTGTAAAAGTATTATTTATTTATAGCGGTATTAATGTTATTGGCTAATTCTTCTTGTGTCCTTGTATTATTATTTTGTGTCTAAAGCACAGGTTTCACATGTTACCTAGTTTAGACATACTAAATAATATTAAATATATAAATATCATGGGACAATTTGACACCAATTGACCTAGTCCCAAACTAGACAAAGCCTGTACTATGGGTACTAGACAACGGATAAACATACTTATATATACATAATTAAACATCCAAGACCCGAGAATAAACATTTGTATTCATCATACAAACATCTGCCCCGACCGGGATTTGAACCTGGGACCTCAAGCTTCATAGTCAGGGTCTCCAACCACTAGGCTATCCGGTCGTCTGTGTAATTATTTACTAGATCTTACTGGAAATAAATTACTGTTACTATTTAAATAACAGTTTTTACATTAATCAAGGAAAAAATGGAAGGCGATTAATTTTGCCTGGGAGTATATTATTCTGACTAATATTATAAATGCGAAAGTAACTGTCTCTCTGTCTGTTTATTACCTCTTCACGGGAAAACCGCTGCACCAATCTAGATGAAATTTGGTACGAATATAGTTTGAATATTGAGGAATAACATAGGCTACTTTTTATTCGGGAAAATTGTATAGTTCCCGCGGGATAGCGGTAACGGAAATCTACGCGGACGAAGTCGCGGGCAACAGCTAGTAAATTATAAAACAGCTCCACGTCATGTATGTTAGTCTGTCTCAACGTGATAAACTAAAAACTAGCAAACTGAGGGTCGAGCACGACTTTACGAATGCTGCATAACGTTACGGTTATCGTATCGAGATCGAGAAACCTCATACTAAATTTTAGTTCCAAATACGCTCACGGGCGGGCGCTGTTCCAAACGTCGTACAAACTCGACAACGTTTACTATTCGATTTTACGTGACGCAGGTTTCGAAAAGTCGTGCTCGACCCTCTGACATTGATGTGGTTTGCACCAATGGATGGAGTGCTTAAAGAGGAAGGTTTTTGGTGAAATCCGTGAAATCTCGCATATCAATCGAGTACGGCAATATCGATACTCTTGAATCCATGTTAACATGGATGTTTTTATAATATCGATCGTCTCTAGTTATTGGTTGGCGAGGTTAGTTTGTATGACGCTCTTAAGGAACAGCGTCACATACAAAAATTCATATATATTTTTCATATATATTTAAAAATTCGAGGCTGGCAACACTGTAACAGCTGTTAACAGTTGTAGAGAACACATGGTTCCGAGGCGACACAACGTTACCCAGCTTCGGGTCGGGACAGCGACATCTATCGGGAATTATAATAACCTGCTGCCGTGCCGTGCTCCTTGCTTGAAACACGTTACGTTTACGATACTCATAAACGTCACTCAAGCCTCCATTAGTCAAAATAGAAAATAGGTTTTGGTTTTGTCTTCTTACTAACGGAAATGTCAATGTGACAATAAAAAGGACAAACGAACATCAACGGCATTTTGAACCGATTTCAAAAATGGAGTTTCTAAATTCGTCGGAATGTTTTTTTTTTTTAATGTATGTTCCCCGATTACTCGAAGACGGCTCTACTGATTTCAAAAATTCTTTTTTTAAAATAAAACATACAATGACAATGCAAAGAAAAATTCGTTAAGCAGCTGGACTTGAACCAGCAACCTCAAGCAATTCTTTTTTTGTTTGAAAGGGTATACTTTCTAGTTGGTCCCGTTGTCACTAAGTCAGCATCTGCTGATGGGATCCCAGGGAAATCGAGGGCAACCCTCAAATTCTATAGGCACCTATCTTGTGTTTCATATATTTTCGAAAACTGTTCAAGTACTTGCGTCTGGTAGTCATCATTTCGTGTTGGTGAGGTGATGATGGAATGTACAACTCCTTAACGGTTAGAAGTTGGTGCATATTTTTTTTAATATTAACGTAAATTAAAATTATGAAATAAAAAATCTTTTAACTTTAACAAAAAGTAAAACAGCCTTCAAAAATTTATAAAATAATTTTCTAAAGCCATCAGTCTTATGGCTTACCACAAATATGAAATCGGACTCGGATATGAAATATGACTTTGAAATTCAAAGAATAGGTATTCGGCTCGCACCGCACCGACTTCATATTTGTGGTAAACCATAAAACTAATGGCTTTAATTACATTTTCCACATTGACTCCGACTCGACACCGACTTCGACTCTGACTCGTCGACGGAATATTTTTTAACCCCTGACGAAAAAGAGGGTTGTTATAAGTTTGACCTGTGTATCTGTCTGTGGCATCATAGCTCCCAAACGAATGGGCCGATTTAGATGTGTTTTTTTTAATCGAAAGCTAGTTTAATCGAGATGGTTCCTGGCCAAGTTTCATTAAAATCAGTTCGCCTGTTTTTGAAATATGGAACTTTGAAATGACAGTGTCGGGGGTTTTCAGCTTTTCTAAGTTGGCTATCTGATATTTATGTTAAGTTTGTAACGTATTCTAGCAAATAAATATTTCTATTTCTACTTTCAAGGTACGAGGTTTCTCCGCAGACCTGGCGAAGTTCCTCCTGAACTGCTATGGACTGAAGTGCGAGGCCGAGGCCCAGGAGAAGCCCCGGCTGGACAAGAGACCCTCCAGCGGGATCGTCTGCTTTAACTTGGAGACGGATAATGTTGAGAACTTCCCCACAACGCTGAGCGCTCAGAACTTTAAGAAGCAACGGGATATGTTCTATGAGATACTCAGGTGAGTTACATCTATCTAGTAGTTGGGCATTTTCATAAAACTGTGTGTCCTTTACTTTTTTTGAATAGCCTAATAAATTTTGGATTATTTCTGCTCAGAATCACGAGGACTATCTATTTAAATAGTAAAAAAAAGTGTCCCGCGTTTTTTTGTTAGTTTTGTGACGCGTTTTAACACACGTTCTATATGGACTGTCACAAAACTGAGAAATAAATTTTCTATGGAAAAATTTAGGGCTTTTTGGCAAAAAGGGTACACAGTTTTTTTGAAAATGCCCAGATATGTCTTGAATGGCAATTATTTCTTATGTAAGTACATAAATATGCTTTTTTAAAAACCCATACTTGACAATCGCGTCGTCCTCGCTAAGCAGGATAGCTGGATGATTCGACCGAACATAACCGAAAACTCATTGGCGAGCTGCGATTGTCGATGTGCGAGTGTTATGTGTGCGTTGCGTCGTAGTTGTGCTGGTTCTCTATACCCATAAAACAGTACCGTGAATATGTATTGATTTAAAGTTTCGCGATTTTCACACATTATCATGATACTCGGGTCTTAATCGCGTAAAAAATATACATTTAGATTTGAATTTAAGTACCCGAGTTTCATGATAGTACCGTGACTGACTGACAGACAACGCACAGCCTAAACCACTGGACTTAGAGACCTGAAATTTGGCAAACATTTACCTTGGGTATCCTAGAGGTGCACCAAATTCGAAATTTCCACGGGATAGGGAACTAGCCCATTTTGAAATATTTCACGGGGGCAAAGCCGCGGGGCATAAGGTAGTAGAGTCATATTTTCGTGCGCCGATGTATAAGCGTTATGCTTTCATATCTTTATAGTTCGCTGTTTCTAATACAGGTATTTACCATACCTGTTTTTCTGTAATCTCTTTGTACTGTTTTGTGGTTTTAAATAAAGAATATTTGTATTGTATTTTCTTTCCAGATGGTACACGGAGTCGCAAGCTACAGGCGTGCCTCGCTCCACGCTCCGCGCACGAGTGAAGACACTCGTGTCGTGCGGGCAGACGCCGGCCAACCACGCTCACCTGGCCGCGCTGGCCACACAGCACATGCTGGCCGCGTGTGTGGGCAGCGACCAGGTGAGGCCGTAAAAATAAATAATAACATAGTAAAACCACAGTGTATATATAAGCTAAAGCAGTACACAACCTGCGTACAATTTGGCAGCGGTGAGCTCGAATTTGACCTTATTTTTTGAATCCAAGATGGCGGAAGACAGTTTGGCATTTTTAATAACTAACAAAAACAAAATCGAAGAGCATGTATGAAGAATGTTATGAGAGTAAGGGAAGCAAAGGTTGTATGTCAGGATCGTAGCAAGTGGAAGTCCGTCCGTGGTCTCTGCCTACCCCTCCGGGAAACAGGCGGGACTGTATGTATGTATGTATGTAACAAAAACAA
Source organism: Clepsis dumicolana (assembly GCA_963691665.1). Classification (NCBI taxonomy): domain Eukaryota; kingdom Metazoa; phylum Arthropoda; class Insecta; order Lepidoptera; family Tortricidae; genus Clepsis; species Clepsis dumicolana. The sequence continues at coordinate 6,465,363 of OY829533.1, read as the reverse complement.
AGTTTTCTTAAAATGTTGAAGATTATTTGATTACACAATTTTGTTTGTAAACTAGTCGATTCATTCGATTATTTGATCATTATAAAACCCAAATAAACGTTTTAGTAAATAATAAATAAACCCATTTATTTTAGAGTGACAGCCCTAATGCTCTAATGAAAACTAGCTAGTTATCTCAAAAAAGGCTTAAACAGCTGAGATACAGAGCTAACTAAACTTTATCAATTTTACAAAAAATAAGAGGACGACCCTAACGCTCAATTGGCGCTTACGTCATCATCTCAACAAAAATGCCTAGTTTCTGTACTGCTTTAGCTTATATATATATATACTGTGGTAAAACGGAAACTCCCGCTCCGCAGGGGCTCAAGGTCACAATAGAGTACTCGTTAAACGAGCTAGTCGGTCAGGCTGTCACGGCCGGCATCGCCGCACGCGCATTTGGTTGCTTATAATTTGGTTGTAATAGTTTTACGTGATGCCTGTATGGATTTTATTTTATACTAGCTGTTGCCCGCGACTTCGTCCGCGTAGATTTCGGTTATCGCTTTCCCGCGGGATCTATATTATTTTCCCGAATAAAAAGTAGCCTATGTTAGTCCTCAATATTCAAACTATATTCTTACCAAATTTCATCTAGATTGGTACAGCGGTTTTCCTATGAAGAGGTAGCAAACAGACAGAGAGAGAGACAGAAAGACACAGAGACAGAGTTACCTTTCGCTTTTATAATATTAGTTAGGATAATTTATTGAATCAGGCGTTACTTTGCGGAGGTCCATATTTATGAACTAAAAACAATTACTTTGCTCACCCGCGACAAGCGAAAAATAGTTAATCTGTGCGGCAAAAGTATGTTTCCATGCAACACCTCCGCCTCCCCTGCTACATGAATCAACACGCCATACAGACCCAACTATCACCACCACCACTAAACTACACGCTGACGCGTTTCGGCTCTCCACGAGGCCATTACGGAGCAACACAACAACCGTTCAACGTGCAACCACTTCCACTACTCAAGTAGTGTGTAGTGTGTGGCATGTGTTGATTCGTGTAGCAGTGGAGGCGGAGGTGTTGCATGGAAACATATATTTGCCGCACAGATTAACTATTTAATCGACTTCAAAAAAGGAGGAGGTGCTACGTTCCACTGTATGTATGTTTTCTTCACTTGTGGTTGCGGGTGGGTGAGCAAAGTAATTGTTTTTAGTTAATTCATATATTTTTCCTAGCTTATCACGGTACTTATGTCGTGGAGCCATTTTTTGGGCTTAGTTACGCTTCCATAGATATTATTATATTATTCGTAGATGAGTCAAAAGGTAAATTTGAAGATAGAAGTCTGGACCACCTAAGACCCATCTTGCCCATGATTTTACGAGACTGATGACTATAGGGACTAACTCCGCCGATAATGATGCCTTGCAGGAGTCGAAGCTGAGCAAACTGCAGCGGCGGCTGACCTGCCCGGCCGGGGAGTCGCCGCGCCTGCCGCACTTCACCGACAAGGAGGCCTTTTACAAGTCAGTGCACAGAGAGACAGACAGACAACCGGATGGACAGACGGACGGACGCACAGACAGACGGACGGAGTACACAGACAGACAGACAGACGGACAGCGGAGTTTTAGTAAAAGGGTCCCGTTTTTTACCCTTTGGGTACGGAACCCTAAAAACGGGACCCTATTACTAAGACTCCGCTGTCCGTCCGTCTGTCTGTCCCTCTGTATCTCATGAACCGTGATAGTTAGACAGTTGAAATTTTTCACAGACGATGCATTTCAGTTGCCGCTATGACAACAAATACTAAAAACGGAATAAAATAAATATTTAAATTGGGCTCCGATACAACAGACATTTTTTTTTTTGCTTTGCTTCTTGTTACTACTAGCGCCATCTGTTGAAACTTCCATGATTCACGATGTCAGGCGGTTTTGTATAGCATAGTCGAGCGACATGAGAGATCACGTAAGTAAATAGTTCCGAAATCTGCCGCTGGCGTCGCTCCGATGAGTCGAATGGCACTGCGAATTCGAGCTTTTTAGGGTTCCGCACCCACTGGAGAAAACGGGGTCCCTATTACTAAGACTCCGCTGTCCGTCCGTCTGTACGGAACTCTGTGCGCGAGTCCGACTCGCACATGGCCAGTTTTAGACAATGACATCTGTGGAAGACTAGTATAACTAGAAATGGAATAACTTTAGTACCACCGCTACTCGCCACTAGATGGCGCTGTCAATCACTTTGTTTTTATATATGTTTATTTTTATGGTCATCCCGTTCGAAATTATAAACAGCTTAACAGTAAAAATAAATAACCTAACCAACTTAGAAAGGTTGAACAACCCCCGATATTTAAATTTAAAAATTCAACAAGTCGTAAATAAATAAATAAATAATATCATGGGACTATTGACACCAATTGACCTAGTCCCAAACTAGGCAAAGCCTGTACTATGGGTACTAGACAACGGATAAACATACTTATGTAGATAAACACATACTTATGTACATATTAAACATCCAAGACCCGGGAACAAACATTCATATTCATCATACAAACATCTGCCCCGACCGGGGATCGAGCCCGGGACCTCAAGCTTCATAGTCAGGGTCGCTAACCACTGGGCTATTCGGTCGTCGAAAATGCATTTTCGAATTTAACTTCTGTGTTTTCAGGGAGTTCATAACGAACGCTGAAAATGAATCATTTCGGGTACATCTAAGGGACGCCGTAGCTTCCGAGCTCATGGCTTTAGATCAGACACCTCTACTTAATGATGACAGAAACTGTAAGTACATTATTTACTGGAGACCTCGCAAGCTCATTTTTGATATTTTTTAACCAACTTCAAATAAATGAGGTTCAACATACACTGACAGTTCAAAGAAAAATCAGTTGAGCAGCTGGATTTGAACCAGCAACCTCGGTAATCCGTACCACGCTCCACCAATTAAGCTATACTTAACATTGGTGCACCTAACGAATTTTTCAATGCATTGTGTCATATTTTTATTTGGAAGATCTCTCCTCAGCGCCATCTATGAGCAGCTTCATCAAGCGGCTCACCCACTAAGGAACTTCTACAGTTAAGTATTAGTGGCAAGAGATGGAGCTATTTTCTGAATCAATGAAAATAATCGGTTTATTGATTATTTTTGTTTTTAACCGACCTCAAAAAAGGAGGAGGTTCTCAATTCGTCTTCGGTTTTTTTATATGTAAGCTCGAAGACGGCTGGATCGATTTCAAAAAATCTTTTTTTTTAAAGGGTATACTTTCTAGCTTGTCCCATTGTCACCAGACAGGATCTCATGATGGGATCCCAGGGAAGTCGAGGGCAACCCTCAAATACTAATAACCTAACCTACTTAGAAAAGTTGGAAAACCCCCGACATTGTCATTTCGAAGTTCAATATTTCAAAAACGGGTGAAACGATTTTAATGAAACTTAGCTAAGAACCATCTTGATTAAACTAGCTTTCGATTAAAAAAACCGCATCGAAATCCGTCCATCAACTTGCGAGCTATGATGCCACAGTCAGATGCATAGATACACAGTCACACAGACACACAGGTCAAACTTATAACACCCTTCTTTTTCGTCGGGGGTTAAAAACAGAATAAAATAAATATTTAAGTGGGGCTCCCATACAACAGACATGATTCTTTGCATTCCAGCAAGCTCTGAGACCCCCAAAGAGTACCTCCTCCTGCAACGCAAGCTGTGTCTCCTGGGCAAGTTCCTGGGGCTGCTGGCGGCGCTGCCGTACGCCGCGGCCGGCGGCGCGCCGCGCGAGCCCGCCCCGCCCCGGGAGCGCGTGCTGCAGAACAGCCTCGCCGCCAGGACCTACGTGAGTCCCAGGGGGATGAGGGGAAACTGAGTGGGGAAAATTGACAACATTTCATATTTTTGAGACTATAATTTGATTAATTGTCTGCAATCTACCTTGAAAGAGGAACAAACCTACGATTTTAAATTTTCATTAGGTTTTGTAATTATTTTTTTATTAATTTATTAATAGGTTAGCTTATTCCAAAAGGACGTAACTCCGAAACTACGCTAGGATGGACCTTGCCTTTGTCTTGTCACGATCAAAAAAACAAAACCCAAGATGTCAAATCTGACATTGTCAAACATAATATGTGTCATGTCAAATTATTGTTGTGCTTGTGGTTTGTTTGAAAAAGGCAAAGGTATTACACCCATTCTTGCGTAGTTTTGGTAGAATTGGTAATTTTGTTTTATTCTCTTGTATTTAAAAAAATAAGTAATATTATTTTTTTATAAATATAGTGGTGTGTTCTCCTGAACACACCACCCCCCTCCTTTGCCTCCTCGCAAAGCCCTTTCGATACCTATATTAATTTCCAGGTGTGAAAAATATGAAATGTTGTCAATTGCACGGGCCTGTGAAGCTATTGTCAATATTCATTTGTTTTTAAAACCTGACGAAATTATGTAGACGTCAAAATAATTTTTTTTATTCAACAAATAGCCAGTGGAATGCTCTTTTCAACCGATTTCAAAGAATTATCCTCCAACTCCTAACCGTTAATTAAGGAGTTGACCTTCCATCATCACTATTTCATAACATGAAATAAAGACTACTAGACGCAAATACTTAAATAGCTTTTGGAAATGTGTGAAACACGTAATTCATAATTCATTGTTTGTAACTTGTACTTGTTTCTAAAATAGGGTATTTTTTTCTCTCTTAATTTTTTAATGACAGAGTGAGGTTTCTTTGTAATTTATCCGTGGTTACGTATTGTAAGAACTAATGTAACTTGTTTTTAGAAAAAATGACTTTGTGCCAAGTTTCTTGCGGCGCATTCTTCTTGGCAATCATGGTCTTTCCGAAAGCGCTGGTAGACTCGAAAAAATGACGTGTAAAAGAGCACTCAACTGCCTATTTGCTGAATAAAAATTTTGAATTTTGAATTCATTTATTGCGTTTCATGTTGTACATAAGGTCTTACGTTATTAAACAATTCCAGGAACATGAACCCTGCGAGGGCACAGCAATCTTATAAATATACATGGGGTAGAATTAAATTAAGTATTAGATTAGGTATACTACTGAAATTATCAAATTTAATATTAATACATGCCTATAAAACTTGAGGGTTGCCCTCGATTTCCCTGGGATCCCATCATCAGATCCTGACTTGGTGTCAATGGGACCAACTAGAAAGTATACCCTTTGAAACAAAAAAATATTAACAGTTTTAAATGATTCGCGGTTAATTGCATTAGACATAATGAAAACCTATAAGGTAATCGCGGTCAATATCCCGTTTTCATTATGTCTAAAAATAATATTCGAAATCGGTCCAGCCGTCTTGGAATAATCGGGGAACATACATAAAAAAAAAACGAATTGAGAACCTCCTCCTTTTTTGAAGTCGGTTGAAAACGAAAAATATTGCTGAATTATAGGAGCAGTACGTATTCTAGTAGTGCCCCAGTCGAAGCTAAACACCTGAAGTTGAGGCTATTGGATGAAGAGAAACATCGCGAGGACACCTGCACACACTTTCGAAGCAGTTGATGACATTTCACGTTTTAACAGACTTCAAAAAAGGAAGAGGTTCTCAATTCGACTGTACATACAGTTTGTTTTAATGATTACTGCGCAAGTGATGAATTGATTTAAATGATTCATTTTATGTTTCAGATCAGAGGTGGTCGCATAGAATTTGTATTAAAATCGTTTACCTATAGTAGTTTTTTTTTAACGACATTAAAGTCATTTCTCAAATTTCAAACTGAAACGTAAATATACAGAAAGACCTGAGGGTCGAGCACGACTTGACCAATGCTGCGTAACGTAAAATCGAATAGTAAACGTTGTCGAGTTTGTATGACGTTTGGACCAGCGCCCGCCCGTGAGCGTGTTTGGAAATAAAATTTAGTATGAGGTCTCTCGATCTCGTAAAGTCGTGCTCGACCCTCAGAACAAATAATACTCGAACTGGGATTCGAACCCATACCGTGGTGTCGCGCTACCAACTGCGCCATCCGAGCTATTTTGATTGACGTTTCACTTTCAGTTTGAAATTTGAGAATTAACATCGAACAGGATGACCGAAAAAATAAAAATACAAAAAGTTGCCATAGCAAAAAAGTCATAATTTTTTTTTTTGTTGGTTTCAGAGTCAACCGGCGATCGATCTGAAATCGATATTGAGAAACGCGATTCAAAATGGCCGCATCATCATAACGTTACCGTGGATAGTCCATTACCTCTCCATGCTCGATTACACGAGTTTACGAATAAAATATTACCAGGAACTAATAAGAATAATATTCGAGATCCATGTCAATATAAGCTCGAAAGATTCTCTGAAGAAGAACACGCAGATATTTTTGAAATCTATACTGGGATGGCTTTTCGATTTGCCGTTTTTCCCTCAAGAGTTTTATGAAGAGAACATCGGTGTGTGCAGCGTTGCGAATGATAGCGTAGATTGCTTGGACTTGGTCGATGAGTCCATACTGTTCGATCTGTGCCCGTATTTGAGAGAGGTATGTATTTATAATTGGGTCAATCTACTTTTTATTGCCACTCGTTGCCATGGAGATGTCCCCTGGGTCACTCGTCTAAACAAGATTTTCTAAGGCACCACTCCTTCAAACGTTAGGAGTTTCGACAGTTATATACGAATTCCTTCATGCTTCATCTCCTAAGCATGCAAATCCTGACTTTCAGGGGAGCGGGGTCTTAGAAAATCATGTTTTTATTGTGTTATCTAGGGGACATCTCCACGTCTCTATGGCAACGAGTGGCAACGAAAAGTTGATTGACCCAATTATAACATAACCAATTTAGGGAAGTTGAAAAACCGCCATTTTAATTTCAGAGTTCAATATATCAAAAACGGCTCAACGTATTATTTCTCGAATTTCAAACTGAAACTTAAATATAGAGACAGACCTGAAAAATTATAAATTTGGACGACCGGATGGCCTAGTGGTTAGCGACCCTGGCTATGAAGCTTGAGGTCCCGGGTTCGAATCCCGGTCGGGGCAGATGTTTGTATGATGAATACGAATGTTTGTTCTCGGGTCTTGGATGTTTAATATGTATATAAGTATGTATTTATCTATATAAGTATGTTTATCCGTTGTCTAGTACCCATAGTACAGGCGTTGCCTAGTTTGGGACTAGGTCAATTGGTGTCAATTTGTCCCATGATATTTATTATTATTATTATTATTATTAAATCTCGAACTGGGATACGAACCCAGGACCTCCGCCATACCGTGGCGTGGCGCTACCAACTGCACCTGGCCGAACAAATGTTTATGAAACTTAGCTAAGAAACATCTCGATTAAACTTAAAGCAGCGTCCTGATCCGTTCATCCGTTTAGGAGCTACGATGCCACAGACAGATACACAGGTCAAAATTATAACACTCCTCTTTTTGCGTCGGGGGTTAAAATCCAAATTTCATCAATATACGTCTCGTAGTTTTTGAGCAAAATGCCTGCGACATACGGACGGACAATGACAAAATTGTTATTGTGTTTTTGCCATTTTCGCTACGGAACCCTAACTATTATATTTTTAACCCGCCTCAAAAAAGGAGGTTCTCAATTGAAGTTTATTTACGATGACATTAAATCTAAACTTAAACTAAATAAACTACATGATCTCAGTAGGAGTATCTTTTTGTACATACAATGACAATGCAAAGAAAAATCCGTTAAGCAGCTGGACTTGAACCAGCAACCTCGGTAATCCGTTCGGTAATGGTACGGATTACCGAGGTTGCTGGTTCAAGTCCAGCTGCTTAACGGATTTTTCTTTGCATTGTCATTGTATGTTGAATTTCATTCTATGAATGTTTCATAAAAATAAAGACAAAAATAATCAATAAATCGATTATTTTCATTGTATCTTTTTGTATTTTTTTTTTCCAATTTTTTATTTTTACGGTTTTCCCGTGAATAAAAAAAAAAAAAAAAAAAATTGGGAAAAAAAATACAAAAAGATACTCCTATTGAGATCATGAATTGCCATCTCGTTGAGCCTCTGTAAACTGATTAGTTTCGAAAGGGTGCGTTGTTTTCGGTTTACGAAGTAATCGCATAGATGGCGCTAGTCACTGCAAAAAGTGATAAAAACAAGCTAAGATTTGAATACATGGGAAAAAAAAATCAGCCTTTCCTCTATGTCCAGCCGTGGTGTAGGGGAAGGGCTAACGACCCGGAGTGTCGAGGATCCGGGTTCGATTCCCGGGGTTGGCATTTTTCTGGTTTTTTTCTGTGTATTCATGTTTCAGTGAGTTTATAAGAAATATAATTAAATAAAATACAATTTAAAACTAAATTAAATCTAAATAAGGCCCCCGTGGCGTAGTGCCCAAAAGGCTGGCAGCGTTGCCTCGCTGAATAGCGATGCTGATTCTTTGAGAGAGAAAACTGCCAGCCCTTTGGTCACAAGTTGCATCAACTAAGCGCTTTTGTAACTCAGTTTATTTGAGTTATCGCGATTTGAAAGTTTGGAACGATGTAATTAACCATATAGTTTTCGTAGCATCTTTTTTTTTAATAATAAAAAATACAAGTTCCATAAATATTTGTATCTGTAACTGAATGGTAACTTATAGTCTATCGAGTGCTCTACATTTTGAGATTAAATCTCGTTTTAAAAAAAAATTACTACACATGGTCTTTCCGTGTAGTCTTCAATTCAGGTCAAGGACGATAAAACCAAGAGGACTGCCAATGGCTATACAATGGCACGTTCCTGTAAAATAATGAGCCTGCTGTAGCTAGTTTCACTATAAAGAGGTCTCTGAACCATTAATTTTGTATGACACTTAGACCTCTGGCTAACACAAGAGCGCCATCTATAAACTGAAAGAAAAACTAATTTAGATGGCACTATAGTGTTAGCCAGAGGTCTAAATGTCATTCCAAATGAATAGTACAGAGACCCCTCCGTAGTAAAACCAGCTACAGCAGGCTTGTTATTTCAAAGGAACGCGACATCGTATAGACACTGGCAGTCCTCTTGGTTTTATGGTCCTTGATTCAGATGTATGATTTTTTTTTTATTTACCTTTCCAGGTAAACGTGTTACTGTCAACCTGTAAAGTGCAACAGAAGGAGAGCTACAGACACATTACACCTGTCAGTTTAGCTGTCAACACGGAAGACCGGATGCGGAACAAGGAGAAAGAATTACAGGTAAGAGGGGGGTGGCAATATTTCAAAAACGTTTTAATCGATATTAATGAGACTTAGGGTGCACATAAGCTGGCTATCCACTGCTTACTGGCGGTAGGAAACCCTTGTCGGAATTATTGGGACAGCGGCAAAATATAGACGGACGGTTACTCGCGACAGAGGATAGCTGCCTATCCTTAACCACAGATTGAATATTGGGAACGGCCGTAAGCCAACCATCTTGATTAAACTAGCTTTCGATTTAAAAAAAAACCGGCCAAGTGCGAGTCGGACTCGCGCACGAGGGTTCCGTAGAAAGATTGTAACGCTTTTCCCCAGTGTTTTAAGAAGTCCAGTGTAAGCAGAGCCCTGCTCCAAAGCAAAATGTACGCAGTGTGGGGTCAACTTATATTGGTCCTCGAAATCTAGAGACAGGCATAAAAATTTAAGATTTTGAGACTTTTCTGAGTGGTTGTGCTATAAGAGCTACCTTCATACCAAATTTCAAGTTTCTAGGACAACTGGAAGTACCCTTTAGGTTTTTAAAAAACGGCAATTTGTATGGAAACGACTTTTTTAATGACTGTATCTTTTGATTGCGTTGACTTAGATGCTTGATTTTCTCACAGCTTCAAGGGACCGCAGGTTTGAGTATTTGATATTAATTTCAGCATCCTACCTCCACGCGTTCCAGAGAAAAAGGGTATTGACAGACAGACAGACGGACAGACGGACAACAAAGTGATCCTATAAGGGTTCCGTTTTTACCTTTTGAGGTACGGAACCCTAAAAAAACGCATCGAAATCAGTCCGTCCGTTTGGGAGCTATGATTCCAAACACAGATGCACAGATCAAACTTAGAACACTCTTCTGTCTTGTAGAGCAGTGTATCTCAAAGTGTGGGTCGCGACCCCCAGGGGGGTCGCGAGGATCAGCTTCGAAAGTCTCGTGCTCGTAACTACATGGAATGAAGATTTTTTTAAGGACATTTTAATAAAACAACTATTTACTTCCTTTAAATATTAAAAAAAAAACGATAAGTTGCGAACCAGTGATTACCTTCTGATAAATATAGGTTGCGTTCCAAAACGCACGATTGATTGAATTACAGAAGTGTGCGTTCTAATTAAGAATTCTTTTATAATAGTTGGGTTCTAAGGTTAATTCGCACAAACGGGGTTTTGGGGGTCGCGAAGGAATTTGATGGTCACTGAAGACCCGTGACACAAAAAAGTTTGAAAAACACTGGCCTAGTGTAATCGCCGACCAGGCCAAGAAACACGTCTCGATCGCGTTCGCGTTCAACAATTCCCATACTATTTGACACTTCAACGCAAACGCGATCGAGACGTATTTTGTGCTTTTTGATTACACTAAGGGCACAGTAGGCCGAGCACGAAGTTTACGAATCCTGCGTATCGTTGCGTTATCGTATCGAAACCGAGAAACTTCATACTAAATTTTAGCACCAAATACGCTCACCGGCGAGCGCTGTTTCAAACGTCATACAAATCTCTCGATAACGTTTCATCATCATCATTATGTCAGCCTCAGACGCCCACTGCTGGCCGGCGGCCTCCCCCGCAGCTCTCCCCTCAGACCGGTCTTGTGCTGTCCGCATCCAACGCGGTCCCGCCATCTTTACCAGGTCGTCGCTCCATCTTATTGGAGCCTACCGACAGCTCGTCTCCCGGTCCGCGGACGCCATTCGAGAACCTTCTGACCCCATCGGCCATCAGTCCTGCGAGCAATGCCCACTGCCACTTAAGTTCAATACTCAATACTCAATTCTTTATTCATCATCATCAGCCTATTTACGTCCCACTGCTGGGCACAGGCCTCCTCTCAGGTTCTTTATTGCTCTTCCACAATGTAAACTACAAGTTGTTTTATAAGGTATAATGTGATCATCATGGACCCTGTTGGGCACAGGAATATTTTGATGAGAGGACAACTTTTACATAATTATTGCACATATCAATTATATCTAACATATAACTATGTGCATAAATGAAAATAACATTTTATACATTTATAATAATTATGCACAGACTTTTGTTATGTTCTAATATCTCTTTACTTATTTCTATTTTACATTATAATTTATTTTCTAAGTATTCCTTTATTGAATAATAGCATTTCTCTATCATTAACTGCTTAAGTTTACTTATAAATACTTTTTTACTGTTCTCATTTTGTATATTATTTGGTAATTTATTGTATATTTTAACAGACATAATATGTGTACTATCTGAATGGATTTTCAAATTTGATTGGGGTAAAATCAGTCTAATTTTTGTATCTTAAAGAATGCGTTAAAGGTAGGTCTTGTCGTTTTTTGTAGAAGTTTGGATATTTACGTACAGATGTACATATTTCAAGTAAGTATATACACGGCAAAGTAAGTATTTTATGTTGCTTAAATTAAGGTTTACAGCTGTCTGTGTTGTATATGTTTACAAGGATGCGGATTAGCTTTTTTTAAAGAATTAAAAGGGTTTGAGCGTCAGTACTATTTCCCCACAGAATGACACCGTAGCTAAGCCAGGCGTGTGCGTACGTACGCATAGTAGGCGCCGAGAGCTGTGTGTTAATCAGTGGTTTTTTTTAATTTCATGTAGGGCGTAAACAAACTTGGATAATTTCGACTTTAATTTATGTATGTGTGGTTTCCAATTAATGTACCTATCTATGACTAGTCCAGGCAGTGAGAAATTTTGTACCGTTTCTAATTGTGTATTGTTATAGGTGAAGTTAATATTTAAAGAAGATTTTTGGTATGGATGGAGGAGTTTCGCAATTCTTCGGGGTATGTCGGTGTATAACGTTTACTACTCGATTACGTTACGCGGGTTTCGAATGTTCGTACTCGGGCCTCAGCAGGCTATTCTTAGCTTTCACGATTCCCGATAGATGTCGCTGTCCCGACCCGAAGCTGGTAACGCTGTGTCGGCTCGGAACCATGTGGTCTTTACGACTATTTGTTACTGTCACATTAGTAAAAGAGATATTTGACAGTGTTGCCATATGTCAATTATTATTTTTTGTATGTGACGCTGTTTTTTTTTTAGAGCGTCATACAATAACTAGAAGTTTGATTTTTTCACAGCTTCAAGGGGCATCAGGCTTGAATATTTGATGTTAATTTCAGCATGCTACCTCCACGCGTTCCAGGGTAAAAGGGTCTTGACAGACAGACGGACAACAAAGTGATCCTATAAGGGTTCCGTTTTTTCCTTTTGAGGTATGGAACCCTGAAAAAAAACAAGGTGCCTCCCGTCCAGCGCGGAGCGCGACCGCAGAAGGCTATTCTTAGCTTTCACGATTCCCGATAGATGTAGCTGTCCCGACCCGAAGCTGGGTAACGTTGTGTCGCCTCGGAACCATGTGGTCTCTACAACTATTTATTTCGCTCACAAATCACGAACACACTCAAAACAAGAACTGGCAGCGTTGCCATATGTCAATTATGAATTTTTGTATGTGACGCTGTTTTTTTTAGAGCGTCATACAATACTATAGTTGTCCCACGATGACTCTGCAACGAACTGACAACAGTAGAAATCTAAAGTTTGTGTATGGCAACACTGATTTATAGTCAGACGACACGATTTTGATTAGATTTAAACATAAACAGGTCATCGTTCATCCACCATCCACCATTAAAATACCTCTCAAATTTCGTTTTATAGATTTTTTTACCATACAACGACAAAACCTTCTAAACACTGGCAAAATTTTCCTCCAACGGACAGAGCCATAAAAAAAAAACAGCGACTTTTGATTACTACTATCATTATTATTTATAATTAAAGAAATGTCTGAATGTTATGAAAAAAGTATTACCCCAGCGTATTTTTTCAGGGTTGCCAATTAATATCTTATGCAGAGTTATCGTGGGACGATTATATACTAGAAGCATAACAATAAATAATAAAATAACACAGTAGAACCTCTTTTGGCCGAGTTCAAAACGCCGCCATTTATATACCTACTTCCCCCTTCACGTCGTTACACCCCTCTGTCGTCCAGACGTGTTGCTAGGGTTCATCATCATCATCAGCCTATTTACGTCCCACTGCTGTACACAGGCTTCCTCTCAGAATGAGAGGGCTTGGGCAACAGTTCCCACGCGGGCTCAGGGCGGATTGGGAACTTCACACACACCATTGAATTGCTTCGCAGGAGTGTGCAGGTTTCCTCGTGATGTTTTCCTTCAACGAAAAATTCATGATAAATTACAAATGTAATTTCGCACATAAATTCCGAAAAACTCAAGAGATGCGAGCCAGGGTTTGAACCCACGACCCTCTGCTTGGGAGGCCGTAGGTCAAACCACTAGGCTATCACGGCTTATAAATATTACTTACGTTTTAAGATAATATTGCTAAAATATAAGTTTTTCTTCAAATCATTATTTTATTCCAGTTCCAGAGATTTATAAATCATTACGAACAGCTACATGTTATAGATATTTCTAATTAAGAAGTTATTATAAGTGCCATACCAAATGAATTTAAGTAAGTACTACTTACCTACAAATATAAAACATGGCGCGTCCCGTCCAGCGCGGAGCGTGACCGCAGAAGGCTGTTCTTAGCTTTCACAATCCCCGATAGATGTCGCTGTCCCGACCCGAAGCTGGTTACGCTGTGTCGCCTCGGAACCATGTGGTCTCCACAACTATTTGTTACACTCACATTTAAGAGCATAAAATATTTGACATATGTCAACTCGGATTAATGAAGTCAATAGATGGAAGGTAAACTTATGGCTGTATAGTTATACCCTTCGCCCATGTAACTAATGCTCTTTGTTAAAAACCCCGACATTGTCATTTCAAAGTTCAATATTTCGAAAACTGGTTAACCGATTTTAATGAAACTTAGCTAAGAACCATCTCGATTAAACTAGCTTTCGATTAAAAAAAAACCGCATCGAAATCGGTTCATCCGTTTGGGAGCTATGATACCACAGACAGATACACAGATACACAGTTCAAACTTTTAACACCCCTCTACGTCGGGGTTTAAAAAGAGACAACTGTATGCTCCGATTTCAAGAGTCGTACCGGTTTTTTGATCTGTAGTGTGCGTCAGTATTTGAATGTGTGAGGGAGCGCCTTTGATGACAACTATAACCCAACCTCATTCAGTGACACTTTATTTGAATGACTGCCTAGAGTCGACCGATGCTTCTATTTTTTATCGGGTAAATTGGCTACAGGCTGTGTTGTACACAAATAAAAATCGGTACGCTTGACAACTGCTTACATGGGGTCTGTGATGTCTGTGTATGTCAATATTTTTTTATGTGACGCTGATTTCTTGTGAGCGTCACCTATGACGCTAAGGGGTTAGTTACTAGTTAGTCCGTATCCTAATACAGACTAACTAGTAACTAACCCCACCAAAATCCCCCCAAGGCGCCTCCCGTCTAGCGCAGAGCGCGGGGTGACCACATTTAAATTGGTCAATCTACTTCTGCAACAGTTTTAGTACAACTTTAAAAATCTACCAAAATCTACCCGAGCCTTGGTCAAAAACTGCTTTCCTAGCTTCGTGTTTTTTTTTTAACAATAAGTACATAAAACCACCGTCAAAACCATAAAATAATCCTCTAAAGCCGTTAGTTTTATGGCCTAGCACAAATATGAAGTCTGTACGGTACGCTAGGAATATTTTTTAGTTTTTCGATGGCGGTTTTACTTTTTATTTAAAAAAAAATAGTTTCAAAAATGTAAAACCGATGTGATCAAATTTATTAGTGACTTGTTTCGTTACATTGCCAAAAAAATTGAAACGTGTAAATCTACCGAAATCTACCCAAAAAAAAATTGACTACCAAATCAATGTCAAAAAAGTCTTAAATCTACCAAAAAAGTAGAAAACTACCACATGTTGTCACCCTGCAGCAGAAGGCTATTCTTAGCTTTCACGATTCCCGATAGATGTCGCTGTCCCGACCCGAAGCTGGGTAACGTTGTGTCGCCTCGGAACCATGTGGTCTCCACAACAATTTGTTACGCTCGTCCAATAGCTAGAGTATTGTGACATATTATTATGTCAATAATAAACAATTTTTGTATGTGACGCTGTTATTTTAGAGCGTCATGCGATACAGACTAATTAACCACACCACAATGTACAGTCAGCAGCAGAAGTAGACACGCGCTAGTTACATGACACGTGTTACATTTTTGTACTGGGAGAGTCATACTGTACTGTAGCTATTTGCTGCCGTACGAATGGGCCGGCTCGTCCGGGGAAGTACCACCCTCTCGCAGAAAATCGGCGTGAAGCACAACATCCCTGGTGCGTTTCGTTCGGTCAGTGAGAGTGCCGGAGGCCCGATCCCCCTCCTCCCCCCTATCCTCTATCCCTTCTCCTCCTTAAAGACCGGCAACGGACTAGTGACTCTCTTGGGGTTGCTGGTTCTCATGGGTGGCGGTGATCGCTTACCACCAGGTGACCCGCTGCCTCGTTTTCCTCCAAAACCGGACAAGTGCGAGTCGGACTCAGCACAAGGGCTCCGTACAAAGATTTCCCCGCTTTTCCCCAGTGTTTTAAGTTGTCCAGTATTAGCAGAGCCCTGTTCCTAAGCAAAATGTACGCAGTGTGGGGTCATTTAATATTGGTCAGTGGCATATTCAGGCAGGCGTAAAAATTTAAGATTTTGTGAATTTTCTGGTTGGTTATGCTATAAGAGCTACCTTAATTCCGAATTTCAGGTTTCTAGGACAACTGGAAGAATACCCTTTATGTTTTCACAGTACGGTAATTTGTATGGAAACAACCTTTTTAATTACTATCTTTTGATAAGTGTCAAATAGTATGAGAATTGTTTGTTGCCGATACGTGCCACTAGTGGCGCTGCTAAATGTTAAAGTGTCTAATAGTATGACAATTGTTTGTTGCCGATACGTGCCACTAGTGGCGCTGCTAAATGTTAAAGTGTCTAATAGTATGACAATTGTTTGTTGCCGATACGTGCCACTAGTGGCGCTGCTAAATGTTAAAGTGTCTAATAGTATGACAATTGTTTGTTGCCGATACGTGCCACTAGTGGCGCTGCTAAATGTTAAAGTGTCTAATAGTATGACAATTGTTTGTTGCCGATACGTGCCACTAGTGGCGCTGCTAAATGTTAAAGTGTCTAATAGTATGACAATTGTTTGTTGCCGATACGTGCCACTAGTGGCGCTGCTAAATGTTAAAGTGTCTAATAGTATGACAATTGTTTGTTGCCGATACGTGCCACTAGTGGCGCTGCTAAATGTTAAAGTGTCTAATAGTATGACAATTGTTTGTTGCCGATACGTGCCACTAGTGGCGCTGCTAAATGTTAAAGTGTCTAATAGTATGACAATTGTTTGTTGCCGATACGTGCCACTAGTGGCGCTGCTAAATGTTAAAGTGTCTAATAGTATGACAATTGTTTGTTGCCGATACGTGCCACTAGTGGCGCTGCTAAATGTTAAAGTGTCTAATAGTATGACAATTGTTTGTTGCCGATACGTGCCACTACTGGCGCTGCTAAATGTTAAAGTGTCTAATAGTATGACAATTGTTTGTTGCCGATACGTGCCACTAGTGGCGCTGCTAAATGTTAAAGTCTCAAATAGTATGACAATTGTTTTTTGTCTTACCCACATTGTTATTTATAATACACACAAGGGTTTTTATTGTGAAAATGTAAATTAAAAAAATCATGCAATTATTACAAATCATGCGCACTGCAGTGAGTAGCAATTTTTAGCGAGCCAATCCCCGATAGATGTCGCTGTCCCGACCTGAAGCTGGTAACGCTGTGTCGCCACAGAACCATGTGGTCCCTACAACTATTTATATCTGTGAATTGTCACTTGGTACCAAAAGTACCTAAATTTAAAAAAAAATGTATGTGACGCTATTTTAGAGCGTCATACGAATTAACCTTGCCAAAACATTTAAAACTTTTTTTTCAATTAGAAAAATTAACTTTCAAAATTTTCAAAGGCTACTTTTAAACTCGTAACTTTTACTCTTATTTACGTGGTTTTTACTTTGGCTCGTAAGTTAAGTTTACCGCACGGTTTTTTTTTTTATTTTTTTTAGTCCAATTTAAAAGTTTATACGCAAGAGTTTTGTTTTGATGTACAAAAAAAATTAGAAATTAACAAAATTGGTTGTAATTAATATAAATAGTTAGGTACCTCAGATTTTAAGGATTTTCACCTCTTTTTTTTTGCAGTGGCTGAACGGTTCCAGTGCCTTTGCCTGATCATTTTATTTTACATTAAATAATTAAAAACAAAACTTACGCGTGCGGGGTTTGGTTATAGGATCGGGCCGTTTTTGTTAGTTTCGTGTTTATTTTTTTCAATTTAGTGTTATTTAATTAGGTGTTTTCTCACAAAGGTACTGAAACTTATTTTATCTACACACATTATCATAAGTCCTCTATAATGCGTTCAGAAACCGTAGAAAATTACCAGCATTTCAGCATGTCTCCGACTGCTCGTCGCCAGCAGTAACGAATATTGATATCGAACATCTTCAAAAACCAACATAATTCACAATAAAAAAACAGTTGATACGAAACGTCAGCTCGGTATGTTTGTCTATAAGTAAAAAAAAAATGGTCAAATTCGTGACAGGTATGGGTATGATATGGGTGTCCTATCACTTTGTCGCCAGTCATTTAGCAAATTTTCGTTTCACAACCTATGATTGACAAATGTGTCATTCCTAAAATTATCTTTACACAACTACTGATTTCGCAAATAATTTATTTTATCGAATAATAACTTCACAAATTTTTATTTCGTATAGTATAGTTTGTCAAATAGGTTATTTTATAACGATATCAAATAGTCAACTAATGTATCACCTACCAACGTTTGATATATTACTTTGTCACTGGTTTTATTTTATTTAAATAAAATATATCAAATCGCCGTTACCTTTAGAATAGAATAGAATACTTTATTTGCTTAAACATGGTAGGTACATACAGGTGACAGTATTACATAACGAGGTAGGTTCACATGTTTAGCCAACAGTGGCATGCAAAATTATGTATAATAAATTATGTGTTTAAAATTAATACAGAACATTAAGCGTAAATGTCATATAAATTCTTTTCTGAAGTCTAAAAATTCAGTTATAGTATAAAAACATTTTTCAGTAAGCCATTTTCTTAATCTAGTCATAAATAATTGGTATGTCTATTGGTGTAATTGTCTGGTCTTTTAAAAGACTCAGCCCTTTTAAGGACGTTCGGGCGGACAGATAGACTTACTGACTGAGAGATAGAATAGGCTTACAATAGGTTTAGGTTAGGTTAGACTTACGTCAAGGCGCGAAGCGCCTCAAGTACGCGGAATAGGAGCTCCGCGAAGCGGAGCTCCGTCGACACGGTCCAGAAATTGGGGTTGAGTATAATATTTTTCAACACATTTGCTAGAAAATTTTAGAAGTCCAATTCAGAAATCAATAAGTAAGGAGAATAAACTTACGCAGTTCGAGTATAAATTTCATACCTACCGCCCTGCATTTCGTTACGCAGAAAGTAATTTTTATGGAACAATGATTACCAATTCACGTTTTGTAAAATAACCGATTTTAAAAACGATTTATTTGTAAAATGAACATTTTAAAAATAATAATATGTCTTTCCATATGTTTGTCAAGTGTCAAAGTTTCTAAATGTATAGTTGTCGAGTAATTATTTATAAAATGAGCATTATATGCAACAACATGTTTGTGAAATGAATAGTATATGAAACGTTGGTCGTGAAATGAGCTGTTAAACAAGTTTCGATAAAACATTAGTGAACCGTATGATATGCCTTCGGCTTCTGAACCCAACTTAGAGTACTTATAATATGTGTGTAGATAAAGTAATGTATGCAACTCCACATAATTAGGACTTGTGGGTGCCTTTCCACCAGATATGTGCTATGCTACGTTGCTATGGATGCGTTTGGTATCCACCAATCGTATTCATTGCACCCGTTTTTACCACTGCTATGCTATGTGGAGCAATGAATATGATTGGTCGATATCAGCGCATCCATAGCAACGTAGCATAGCACATCGCTGGTGGAAAGGCACCCTCAAACATTCGTGCGATCCTATTGTGAAAACTCAGCTTCGCCACGCGTTTGATAAAAACTTGCTTTCGATTGAAAAAAACCTCATAGATATCGGTAAATCCGTTTGGGAGCTATGATGCCACAGACAGATACACAGATACACATGTCAAACTTATAACACTCCTCTTTTTGGTCGGGGGTTAAACACACTAGTGTTGGATTGGATCGTTATGTAACAGTTGCATTAACTACTGTTACAGCTGCGCCTTGAAGAAGAGCTGATCAAGTCCCAGCCGTCGTCCACTCGGCGCGTGCTGGAGCTCGTCATAGAGCGCGTCACGTCGGCGCGCGTGCGCGAGCTGGCCGCCGGCGTTAACGCGGCCCGGCAGCGCGCCGGGGACGCCGCGGCGCGGGCTGTGCGCGCGCGCGGCCCCGACCAGGTGCGGGGGGCTATGACCTGGCCAACATAGTAAAGGTGACGGCCGAATAGCCTAGTGGTTAGAGACCCTGACCATGAAGCTTGAGGTCCCGGGTTCGAATCCCGGTCGGGGCAGATGTTTGTATGATGAATACGAATGTCTGTTCTCGGGTCTTGGATGTTTAATATGTATATAAGTATGTTTATCCGTTGTCCAGTACCCATAATACAGGCATTGCCTAGTTTGGGACTAGGTCAATTGGTGTCAAATTGTCCCATGATATTTATTTATTTGATAAACCCCCGACATTGTCATTTCAAAGTTCAATATTTCAATAACCGGTAATAGAGATTTTTATAAAACTTAGCTAAGAAATGGCTAAGAACCATCTCTAATCTCAATTGTACTAGCTTTCGATAAAAAAAACCGTTAGGCAGCTATGATGCTTTATAATTATAAGTTATGACACCCCTCTTCTTGCGTCGGGGGTGAAACAGTCCAGGTCCGTGTTTTATAAAGCTACAAGTTACAAATTACAAGCGGAAGTCTCTTTCTATCACCTTTTGTTAGAAAGAGACTTCCGCTAGTAAATTACGAAATAGAGAACCTCCTCCTGTTTTGAAGTCGATTAAAAAGGAGGCAGTTTGATCACTGAAAAGGATGACGTCATAGTTCTGTAATTCAATACAAACCTCATACTAACGGATCCGGTTGAATCGTTTTGACATTTCAAAAAAAAAGTTGCTGATTTGACCAAGAGGCAACATCCCTATTGTAAATATTTCAAGACTCACTCAAACAGCACATTCTATCTTACAGCAAGCGCTTCTCAAAACGCTCCAGTCCATCTACACCAGCCATCTGGCCCAAATGCGGGAAACCGCGAAGCAACCCGAGCCGCTGCAGCAGCGCGTCGGCAGCGCGTTAACGTCGCTCCTGCCGCACGCGCCGCCGGCGCTGCACGCGGCCGCCGCGCGCGCCAGCCGCGCCGCCGTCGCGCGGTGGGTCGCCGACCACTGGGCTACCACGGGTGAGTGGGCAGATGTGTGTAAAGGATAGGTGAAAAGTGGGCATATTTTAGGGGGATTCTGGGTGGGCTGGGCAAAAGTGGGCAGGTGTGGGTGGTGGGTAGGTGAAAATTAGGCATGTGGGCTTGTTTTGGGGGGATTCCGGGTGAGCTGGGCAAAAGTGGGCAGCTGTGGGCAATGCATAGGTGAAAAGTGGGCATGTGAGCAAGTTTGGGGGCGTTTAGAAGGGATTCTAGGTGAGCTGGGCAAGCGTGGGCAGGTGTGGGCGATGGTAGGTGAAAAGTGGGCATGTGGGCTAGTTATTAGGGGGATTCCGGGTGAACTGGGCAGTTGTGGGCAATGGATAGGTAAAAAGTGGGCATGGTGAGCACGTTTGGGGGTCTGGGGGAGATGGGCAAAACTGGACATTGGGTTATTTTTGGAGGGTTCCTGATGAGCTGGGCAAAAGCGGGAAAAACATATATGAAAAGTGGGCACGTAGAGGACTTTATATACGTGTTCTGGGCTAGCAAGTGCGAGCTGGGCAAAGGTGGGCACACGTGGGCAATTATGAATCTCAATATCAACCCCCCCTTTTCCCCCCAGCGGTCCTCTGCAAAGACATAGAAGCCGAGATGCACAACCTCATAACGCTCGCCGAGGCGACGCGCTGCGATCCGACGCGCTGCGACGCGACGCGGCCCGACGCGGCGCCCGCGTTCGACTCCAAAGTCGCTGTTAGCACTGCCACAGCCATTATAAATTTAAAGGTAAGCACGGCAGGGTGATGGGGTAGTTGGCTGATGTCAAAATAAAATCATTCTACATTTTCACTTATCAAGCTTCCGAAAATACTCATAAAATACAGATGCCTCACTTTTTACTGCCAATAAAACGATTTTTTTAATTTAACAAAAACTAATATAATCAACTTAGAAAAGTTGAAAAACCCCGACATTGTCATTTCAAAGTTGAATATTTCAAAAAAGGGTGAACCGATTTTAATAAAACTTGGTTAAGAATCATCTCGATTACACTAGCTTTCGATAAAAAAAACCGCATCTAAATCGGTTCATCCGTTTGGGAGCTATGAATACACAGATACACAGGTCAAACTTATAACACCCCTCTTTACGTCGGGGTTTAAAAAGGAGGCAGTTTGATCACTGAAACTGATGACGTCATAGTTCTGTAATCCGTCATAGTACAAACTTCATACTAACGGATCCTACATACAATGACAATGCAAAGAAAAATTCGTTAAGCAGCTCGACCAGCTGCTTAACGAATTTTTCTTTGCATTGTCATTGTATGTTGAATTTCATTCTATGAATGTTTCATAAAATAAAAACAAAAATAATCAATAAATCGATTATTTTCACTAACGGATCCTTTCAAAAAAAAAGTTGCTGATTTGACCAAGAGGCAACATCCCTATTGACTCATAATATTTATTATTTATTTATTTTGAAATTAATTATCTTATCTTATTTGTCATTATGTAACTGGTATGAAAAGATGCTATTTACTGGTTCCAGGAGCAAGTCTGCCTCTTGCTAGACTTCGAGGAGCCCGCGGGCCTGTCTGCCGCGCTCAGCTGCTGCGCCCTTGCCTGTTTGCCGCAAAACCTGTTCGGGCGGGGGGCGCCGCGAGCCATACTGCAGCTCAGCGTGGACTTGTGCGTTGTCTATGGTAAGCTTATACCTATAAAACAGTACCGTGACTGCCTGACTGACAGACAACGCACGCCTAAACCACTGGACCTAGAGACTTGAAATTTGGCAAACATTTACCTACGGGAGCAAAGCCGCGGGGCATAAGCTAGTTTCAATATAGTTTTGTAGTTTTAACAAAATCTTTTCATTATAATATTATCAATTTCACATTTTTCCAGTGAGCCGAAAGCCGAAGGAAGTCACCGAGTCGTTCCTGAACCAGCTCCATGCCGTATGGAACGTCTGCTGCCCGGACCGGAAGAAGAACGAGCCTCGAGAGCCAGACCTCCCGGAGAGGCGGGACCTCTCCCCGGACCTCCGGAACTTTGAGGATGACCGCTGCCCCACTCCGGTCACAAGCGATGAAGAAGACCAAAAACCAGTGGCTAAAACATCTACCAGTGCTAATAGAAATGTGAAAAACCTAGTGATCACACCCAGTGTTAATTCCATAAGTGTTAAAATCCCGTTGAGTCCAAATAGTTCTTTTAAACTCAAAAGCCCATCGGTTCGGACTCGGAGTCCGGTGAGCCCTAACTCGATTAACGTCCTCAGTCCGTCCGTGAGGGCCCGGAGCCCGCTGAGTCCTAACAGCCCAGCTGTGTCCGGCAAAAACTTCAATGCTAATACATCAGCTAATAGCTCAGCTATAAGCGCTGTGGAAAGTGAGAATATGGAATTGTTGGAGTTTTTTGACCGGATCCTGTGTCCGAGGAATATTGTGCTGTTGAACAGTTCGAGGTGTGACCGTGGGGATGTGTGGGAGGCCATAGCTACGGTTCTTGTGTACTTGCTCAAGAATGACTATTTGAGTGAGGACTCGCTGACGGAGCAGTGTCTCGCTGTCTACAGACAGGATTGGCCTCAGGTAAGATGTAGTTGCCATGAAAGAGCCGTGATAGCCTAGTGGTTTGATCTATGGCCTCTCAAGCTTAGGGTCGTGGGTTCAGACCCCGGCTTGCACTTCGTGAGTTTTTCGGAATTTATGTGCTGAAAAAAAAACCACCTTTAAAAACCTATATAAAGTAAAAAATGTTTTTTCTGGACCTGGTTTTTAAATTAAGAACTAGGTGTATTAACTTTTGCGCAGTCGGGTGCCGTACCCGCGGAGGGCCCACACATACAAAAAATTCAGTATTTCAAAAACGTGTGAACCGATTTTAATTAAACATAGCTGAGAACCATCTCGATTAAACTAGCTTTCGATAAAAAAACCGCATTGAAATCGGTCCATGCGTTTGGAAGCTATGATGCCACAGACAGATACACAGTTACACAGGTCTTGTAATGTAAATGTCTTTTATTATTTTTATTTATAATTATACATATGTAGTTACTAATTAAAGGACCAGGAACATGGATATTTTTTTTTATTTTTAAAAGGTTTTTTATTAACTGATTTCTTCAACATCACTCTTATCCAATATCTCTAATATGTTATGTTGTATTTTTGTCTGCAGAGCACGCTAGAGAGCCTCTCAGCCTGTATGAAGTCTGTCTCGAGCCGCTGGTCGCGCTCCGCGAGCGGCAAGTTCACGCTATTCCTCGAGTTTCTAGCCGAGTACTGCGGGGACATGGAATAAGCTAACGCTAGGAAATAATTGATAGCCAGCGGGACTCGAACCCCTGTAACTTCCAACTGATTGGTATGTACTTTGCGGGTAGTAGGACCTCGTGCGAGGTCCGTCCGCTTCTCTACCACCATCTTACTCGCTAATACTGCCGCTAAGCAGCAGCGCTTGCACTGTTGTGTTCCACTGTGGAGAGTAAGACAGCCGGTGTAATTACGGGCATAAGAGGCATTTCATTTTAGCTCTCTAAGTTGGCAACGATCTGCAAACCCTTTGTAGCTGCGGGTGTCTATGGGCAGTGGTGATCACTTACCATCAGGTGACGCACTTGTAAGCCTGTCTTGTCGTATAAAAAAAAAATGTTTTCTCCTGTCAAAATGTTTACGACATTGTCATAAGATTGATTTTTGCCTGGCCAGTGAAAAAGGTTATTCTACTTTGTCTGTAGCACGGACCACCCACTCTCTGGACACCAAATGTCAGGGCGAACGTTTCCGAAACACATTTACACTTATAAATCTCTCTAGCCTTGAATCGCGGCTCACTCTCGACCAGCGCCGTGTTTTATAAAGCTACAAGTTACAATTTACAAGCGGAAGTCTCTTTCTAATAAAAGGTGATAGAATGAGACTTCCGCTTGTAAATTGTAACTGGTAGCTTTATAAAACACGGCCCTGGGTCCTATTTCTTGAAACTTAGACTAATATTCCAGTCCATGAACTAATATTTTTTACAAGTTTACTAGTATACGTTGTTCGAGGCTACAGCAATAAAATATTAGTTATTAGTTACCAACTAATAAATATTAGCTAATATTATTACACTCAATTGGGTTTTTGTTTCACGAATAAAAAGGAAAAAAATTACATTAGTAAAATGCACTAATAAAGCTATTGGTCTCGGAAGGCTTGTAACAAATATTAGTTGAATTGTCTTGTTTGAGTTGAGATCCATTTTAAAACAATAATATTATCAAAATTAAAGCAACAATTCGCAAACATCATCATCTCGTAAGGAAGCTCAAAGTCACTCAGAGGGCGATGGAGAGGGCTATGCTCGGGGTTTAGGAACTAAGGTTACCGACATAGCCCGAAGAATTGCGAAACTTAAGTGGCAGCGGGCGGGGCAAAATCTCAAAATCTTATTTTTTTATGTCTGGCTGTATAATTATGTCACAGACCAATATAAGATGACCCCACACTGCATACATTATTCTTAGGAACAGGGCTCTACTAACACTGGACAACTTAAAATACTGGGGAAAAGCGGGAAAAACTTTGTACAGAACCCTCGGTGCGCGAGTCCGACTCGCGCTTGGCCGGTTTTTTAATAGGTTACAAGTCATGGGTTGTAGGTGTATTCAGCCAAGCCAGACTAATATTTTTCATTAGTCTACCAGTATTAGTTACCAGTCTCATCATAATTTTTGAGAAACATAAAATATTAGAACTCGTATATTTTTCACTAATAACTAATATACTAGTAAACTAATGGTTTCGAGAAATAGGGCCCAGACGACAAGCGACATGACAAGCTATGAACCGATCACGACGCGCTCCCCCGGCCCGCTCGCCGCGGCTTTTTCCGTAATGACTTTCCAAGTAAATTATAGAAGATGCGGCGTCCAGAGGGTGGCTGGTCCGTGGTCTGTAACATGGGTTAAACTGTAAAAAAAGGCTTATGCCAAAAGGATTCTATGCCAATTGAAATTAGGAGAAAAAGAGAAATTGTAAAAAAAACTAAGGTATAAATATGACAAATTATTATAACGTAACACCAAAATTGTATGTCTTATATTAATAAAAGTATATTATTAAATTATAAGGATTTGGCAAGTAAATAAAAATGTACTAGAAAGTATTAATATAGGTAACCAGGTCGGTAAGCGTCGTGTGAAACCGTGCTCAATAGCAATCTTTTACTGTCTTTATGCAGTTTCTATGGCGCCTGCAGCGTTATTACTGCACCGACACTTCACCGACCTGATAGAGTGAGCTCTAAATAAATATAAATAAATATCATGGGACATTTTAAACATGAAACTACCGTGAGACTCAATCATTATGAAATAAAAACGGATCACTCACGTAGGTAAGTCGAGTTTAGCCCGACATGTTTCGGACTAATTCGTAGTCCTCATGTGCGTTTCGCCGCCGCTGGGCCCGCACGGCTTGGCTGCATGTGTAGGACGGCGACAACGCTACAAGTCATTTCCAGATTAATAAACTACGCAAGCAAATACTCTTTCCAATATGATAATACTTTACTCACATTCGCAAATCTGTTTTCTTCTATTCACTTTATAAATTTGAACTGAGCGAAGCTGTGGATCATATCTCTACTTGTCTAGCCTATTTGCGTTCCACTGTTGGCACCTACTGTTGTATTCAGCAGGTTCTCACGCATTCCCAGTGTTGGGATCTTCACACCACACTATGGAATTCGCAGGAGTGTGCAGGTGCCTCAAGATGTTTGCCGTCACCGAGAAGCTCATGTTAAATTACAAATGTCAATTTGGACATAAATTCAGAAAAACTCAGAGGTGCGAGCCAGGGTTCGAACCCACGACCCTCTGAGAGGCCATAAGTCAAGCCACTACGTATTTTGAACTTTGCAAATTTGTAATCCGGCGTTTCATAAATTATTTTTCAAGCAATTACGGAACCGCTATACGTCATTTTCTCCGGCTAATGGAATAGGCTTATTTTACGACACATGACCTTTGCATGAGACTTTCCCGATGCTTAATTAATCAATTATGCATCAATCAATTAGTGGTGAAGCCAGGAGGGAGACCCGGGGGGTAAAGTCGGCCAGCATAGCTTGGTCTGTGCTCTCCGATTTTACGGAATTAGGAAATACTTACATTTTTGTAGGATTTCGAATAGAGATTTGCTAAAGCGACCTAGGTTAAGAACTAGCCCGGGGTTAGCTTTACGTCAGACGTTGACTTCGGCCTGTAGTGCTTAACTCGGGTCGGTCAAGTCAATCTAATAACTTTAGACTTTTTGATTAAATATTTTTTTACAAAAAAATACTACCTATTAGGTATTTTGTAAGTAGGTTTACTGACTGAAATAGTCCGAAACAAGTCTGGCTAAACTCGACTTATATACGTGAGTGATCCGTTTTTATTTCATTATCATGGGACAATTGGCACCAATTGACATAGTCCCAAACTAGGCAAAGCCTGTACTATGGATACTAGACAACGGATAAACATACATATATAGATAAACACATACTTATATACATATTAAACATCCAAGACCCGAGAACAAACATTCGTATTCATCATACAAACATCTGCCCCGACCGGGATTTGAACCCGGGACCTCAAGCTTCATAGTCAGGGTCTATCCGGTCGGACAACGGATAAACATACTTATACATATAAATACACGTACTGGTATACATATTAAACATTCAAGACCTGAGAACAAACATTCGTATTCACCATTATTAAATATCTGCCCCGACTGAGGTTCGAACGATGGACCTCAAGCTCCAGCCAGGCCCCTAATTCACCAACTTTACAATTGTCAGTTATCAATGACAGTTCCGGTGTCAACTGCTGACTTGAAGAGCTTTTGTTTTAGCGCGCTTCATATTGTCAAAATGTAACGAGCTTATACCTACCAGTGGTCCGACGGCTTTGATGTTTGCGTAAATGCCGACACCGCAACCGCATGGCCAAAGCACCAAGGAGGGCGAAAGTTCCTAACTTATCGGGCGGTGGCGGCGTATGCAAGGGGGCTCGCCCTGCCCGCCCCGCACCCCGCGCCCCCCGCACGATTGGCTTGTCTAGAGGCCTTCGTCGGACGACTGTATACACTGTGGTATTGTCAAAGAAATGCAGTTCGAATTGTCATATAAAACTGACAATTGTAATGATGGTGAAATAATTTGTATCGAAATGAATATTGAATATACCATAAATATATAAATTAATCTTTATTTTGTAACCAAAACGTTATGGTAAATGGAACTTTTGATTAGCAAATAAAATTATTCGATTTAAATAGGTACAATTTTAGTGTCGTGCAAGGACGATAAAACCAAGAGGACTGCCTGTGTCTATACGATGCCGCGTTCCTTTGAAATAATAAGCCTACTGTAGCTAGTTTTACTACGGAGGGGTCTCTGTACGATTCATTTGGTATGACATTTAGACCTCTGGCTAACACAATAGCGCCATCTAACGTCGTTTTTTCTTTCCGTTCATAGATGGCGCTATTGTGTTAGCCAGAGGTCTAAGTTTCATACAAAATTAATGGTACAGAGACCTCTCTATGGTGAAATTAGCTACAGCAGGCTCATTATTTTACAGGAACGCGACATTGTATAGCCATTGGCAGTCCTCTTGGTTTTATGGTCCTTGTTGGTGTCGTGAGACTGTGTATAAATTGTTCTGTACATAATTTAGTGATATCGGACAAAAATTAATTATGCATACAGGGTGTTTGTTAGGGAACGGCAAACATTCCCAGTGTATTGTGAAGTTTTTTTGGAGAAGAAAAAAAAAACGTTCTCCCATATAATTATTGCCTTTGCTGGTTGACTATTCTAGCTGCACCTTTTTAACATGAAGCTACCAAAAGACTCAATTATAGCATAGTGAAATAAAACGGATCACTCACGTATGTAAGTCGAGGTTTGCTCGACATGTTTGGGACTAATTCGTAGTTGTGTGCCGCAGTCAGCTGCGCCTAGTGGCTAGTAGCGCGCAGTGTGCGTCTCGCTGCCGCTGGGTCGTGCCATCCCAGAGGAAGGACTACGAAATATTTCGGGCTAAACTCGACTTATATACGTGAGTGATCTGTTTTATTTCACTATGATTAAGTCACACGGTAGTTGCATGTTAAAAGATTCAATTTTAGTGAAATAAATGCTAACCTCGACTTTTACACGTGAGTGATCCGTTTATTTCACTATAAAACCTTCACCTAGAATTGCTCAATTACTAGCTAATATATTTACGGTGCCTTTATGTCTGACACCCTGTATACATTTAATTATAATATGTAAAATTATTTTGATTTTATGTTTTTTTCGTGTTTTACAAAAAACGAATTTTGAACACATACAAAAACAAATGCATTGTTGTGTTAAAAACTGCCATTTTGCAATAGATGAATAGTTTTTATTAAGTAAAAAAAATATGAAATTTTGTAGGTACATGGTCTGAATGTCAGTAGTTGATGACATGCATTTTCTGGCATCTGGGAGGCTAGAGACTTCAGATACTTACTGCAAACTTCGTCTATTTCGATGGCTAACGATATATATAAAACATTAAAGATAGGCCACGCACCTGTTCAGCGCTGACAAAATGCGGCCCTCACTCGTTAGCTGTCATTAGACTGTCAAAATTTCAAACTTCAAGGGATACTAACTCACCGAACCACCTATAATTGCTTGTCCGCGCGCGGTGGAGCGGTGGCGTATCTGTCTATTTTTGTTGTATATCAATGGGGTGAGCCAATTAATGGTTTTTATCTACACACATATAGTCATCTATAATCAGCTCGGTATGTTTATCTATGGTTTTAAAAAAAAGCAGTAAAATTCGTGACACGTTTGTTATGGCTTCGGTTTCTGAACCCATCTTAGAGCAGGTACATTATAATGTCTATAGATAAAGTAATGTATGTAACTCTACATAATTAGGCCTTAAAACACTAGTGTGATCTTATTATGAATTTCGCTTTCGTCTCGTTTCATAAAACCACAAACATAATAGAGGACTTATGATATGTGTGTAGATAAACTACTATTAGTACATAGCTAAGGACCTCCGCTAAGTTTATCGTTGATAATATTATTAATGTTATTATAATTACTTACCTCTTTTTATGTCTGTTGTCGTTGACAAGCGGATGGACTGAATTCGGTGTAGTTCTTTTATCGAAACGTGTAATTTTTGGGGGTAGTTTTGGAAAATTTTGATCGAAATAGTTTTAGTCTTGTAATTTTGGTGTTAAAGACGCGGATATTTTAATAGAGCGTACATACGTACATACAAGTAGTATTTTAGTAATGGGCAACGGCTAACGAAGATTGCAAAGAATTATTGGTCAAACCAGAATTAATAATAGCAGCACTGCCGATTTCTATACATAGTTGCATTCCTCTGAAATAATAAGCCGGCTGCACCTTTCGGGGGTTTTTCAACTCTTATAAGTTGGTTGTGTAATTGCATTGACTTACCAACACCATGGACTTCGGGTTAGCGCTTGAAAACGTCCGAACCAAAAGACCACTAATCGAGCGTCAGCCAGTCTTAGTTTGGTCGGACGACAGCGCTGTGACGTATGGCTGTCATCGGAAAATGCCGCGTTGTACTGGGACACGTTTTACGTAAATTTTACACTAGACCCAAAGTCCATGGTGTTAGTAAGTCAATGGGTAATTGTTATAAATGTGGTCATGCCTCTATTGCACCAACTTTACAATTGTCAGTTTTCAATGACAATTCGGTGTCAGCTGCCAACTTGAAGAGCTTTTGTTTTAGCGCGCTTCGTAATGTCAAAGAAATGTATTTAAATTCAAATTTTTATTCAGCAAATAGGCAGTTGAATGCTCTTTTACACGTAATTTTTTTTGAGTCTACCAGCGCTTTCGGAAAGACCATATGATTGCCAAGAAGAATGCGCCGCAAGAAACTTGGCACAGAGTATTTTTTTCTAAAAACAAGTTACGTTAGCTCTTACAATACGTAACCACAGATAAATTACACAAATAAACCTCATTTTATCATTAAAAAAACTAAGAGAGAAAAAAAAACCGTATTTTAGAAACAAGTGTAAAAAAAAAATAGTTCGAATTGTCATATAAAACTGACAATTGTAAAGATGGTGAAACAGGGGTCAGGGCAGGTTTGGTCCCAGCATGTTGTGTTTTTTATACATAAAATAAACTAAGATATTTTGTTTTATTGGTGTCAAACGATGTGATATGTGATCATTATATATTTAATCAACATGAATTTGTAGTTTTATTTTCTATACCTCGTTTCAAATGTTTTCGGAGCAAATGCCTAGAGGTACTCGTAATCTATACCTTTATAACAGTACTGCGACTGACTGACTGACTGACAGACAACGCACAGCCTAAACCACTGGACCTAGAGACTTGAAATTTGGCAAACACCTTGAGTATCCTAGAGGCGCACTAAGAAGGGATTTTTCGAAATTCCCACGGGATAGGGAACTAGCCTATTTAGAAATATTTCACAGGGCCAAAGCCGCGGGGCATAAGCTAGTAATTAAATATAGCAGATTTATTTTAATTAACCCCCGACTCGAAAAGAGGGGTGTTATAATTATAAGTCTGACCGCTATGTGTGTCTGTCTGTGGCGCCGTAGCTCAACGATTGAACCGATTTGACTGCGGTTATTTTTATTTGAAAGCAGGTTTTCTAGCGATGGTTCATAAGAAGTATTATGTCGTCATACCATAGCTAGGTAGGTATTAAGCGGTGCGCGAAACAAAGCAGTTTTTTTCAGGAAAAAAAAATCGGTCTTATTCGATGTAATTTTAATATCACTAATTATAATTACATCCCAACCAACGCTTCGTCACAGCTTCCCACAAACTCTTCTCCCAATATGCTTCTTCAACGACGCGTGCTGAGAAAACTTGGCTTTACACACTTTGCAAGAATAGTTCTTTACATTGAGATGTGTGTTCAAATGCCTGTTCAGATGTCCTTTGATGGCGAACGTTTTTTGACAGAAATCGCAAGAAAAAGGTTTGCTTTTTAAATGAGTTAGTAAGTGCGTTTCTAGTTTAGACTGTAGATTGAAACGTGAGTAGCATATCTCGCAAGTAAATGGCTTGTCATGAGTTCGAAGATGTCTTTTCCAGTTCGAGATGTGGTTGTAGGTTTTGGAACAAAATTTGCAGACGTATGGAGTGACGCCGGTGTGAATCCTCTTGTGGTATCGCAGAAGATATTTTTCGCTGAATTGCTTTTGGCATACGTCGCAAATATGAGGTTTTTCACCTGAAATTTAAGGAAAGATTCATGAAGTAACTAGGTACAAATTGTGTTGCCTTATACTTAATAGCCTAAACAACATAGAAAAGTTGAAAAACCCCGATATCGTCATTTCAAAAACAGGTGAACCGATTTTAATGAAACTTAGCTAAGAACCATCTCGATTTAACTAGTATTCGGTTAAAAAAACCGCATCGAAATAGGTCCATCGGTTTACGAGCTATGATGCCTCAGACAGATAGACACACATAGCGGTCAAATTTACAACACCCCTCTTTTTGCGTCGGGGGTTAAAAACAAAACTAAGACAGTCTGTCTGCCTGTATAAGACAGAGACGGACAGATTGACGTGACGACCCTTCAGAAAAAATAAACAACAGACATTATATGGCTGTATGGACATTGTTTCCTTTACCTATCCTTGAAGGGAAGAAAAATGACAGGACAGTGGACGGTGTAATTTAGTCACAATTTTTGATCTTAATTTAGATGTAATTTAGTATAATTAAATACCTATGTATATTATGGTAGGTATATCAATGATCTTACATATAAAAAAGATATTATCATGATACTCGGGACTTAATCGCGTAAAAAACTTTTATATTTAAATTTGAATTTAAATACCTCGACGTTTCGGACGCGACGTTGCATCCATGGTCTCGAGGGGACTGAAGAGGCGGGTATCAACATCTCCTAGCTGCACGGGTTCAAATTTAAATATAAAAGTTTTTTACGCGATTAAGTCCCGAGTATCATGATAATGTCGCGAAAGTTTAAATCAATACATAAAAAAGATATATTGGGTATATTACCTGTGTGTATACGGCGATGCCTTATCAATATGGACATGTCTGAAAACTTTTTATTACAAACTTTACACCCAAACGGTTTCTCCCCCGTATGGATGCGTATATGAACTAACACAGACTGCTTCGTTGAAAAACCTTTGCCACAGTAATCGCAGAAGAACTTCTTGAGTGTGCGGGTTGTTTTGTTATCTGTTACACTTTTGTTGTTGTTGTTGCGATCTTCGTTTGTTTTGTGGAGCTCTTCGATGCGGACGAGGGGGATGGAGCAAGGTTTGATGTTGTGTTGTGTTTTGTATTTTTCTTCGAGTTTTTCAAATTTTTTCTGGTTTGATGTACTCTTGGATTTTGAGGTGGGCTCTTGCTTGATGTCAGCTGGTTTTATGGCGAAGTCTGTAATGTTAAACAGTTTTAGGCAATAATATTACATACACCAGCGAGTCGAGCGATGAAAGCGGGCCGCCGGCCCCGCTGCCGCGACCACCTGCGCGGCGAGGCCGCCCACCGCTGCCGGCACGCTTGGAGTCTGCGGGGCAACCTGCCTCGAGACCGGCTCCCGCTGTCGGCGGTGTAGTGCGCCGCATGCGATGGTCGAATGCGATGAACGAAAACTGCATGCGCGCCTACTATGGGGCTACAGAGGGAGGAACCAATCTATCCGGGTACTGTGCCCGGATGCTTCCTCTGTTTCGGGCGCTTGAACCGACCATCACCGTGACTGCGCAGCGGCTATCGGATCAAGTGCGGGTCATCCGGCGCAACAACATGCTGGATGACTTGACACTTGATAGACTGCGACTGGAAGTGCTCTCTGCCCGTGCGGCTTCCACCTCGGCGCGGGACCCTCCCGCCACATCACCGGCCCCGGTGCCCGCACTCGACCTGACACCGGGGGTGGCGCGGGTCGGTCCCCGTGCCGACGAGGATGACTGTACGGATCATTCAGTGAGTACCCAGACCAATGAGCAACTGAGGAGGGCTCTGGAGGAGGCGATAACGCAGTATCGCTTCACACGCGATTCTAGGCCACGATTACCGCGCTTGCCCACGAATAGGCGTAATCTAGCGCTAATGGGAGCCCTTGACGCTTTACTAGACCCGTACATACGGGCTAGCGAAGATTTAACTGATACACACTCAATCATGTACTGCGGGGCCATCGCAGCGTGCCGTGTTGCTCGTATCAAGTTTCCGGACGCTGATCGTGCACCTAGGACCGCTGATGGTGTCCCTACATGGCAAGTGCGGATTGAGCGGCGTATCGGCTCGTTTCGGACTCTCATTGCAAAGCTGATCTGTTTCAGGGGGGGCAATAGCCGCCCCCGAGTCATGCGCTTTGTGAACCAGGCCTTCGCGGGGACTGGTATCAGGCCCTGTGATTATATGACCTGTGTCACGGAGCGCATTGACTTTCTGAAGCAGAAAGTCTATGCGTGGGCAAGCCGTATTCGTCGCTACAGAGAGCGTGTGGACCGATTCCAGCAGAATCGCCTTTTCCAGAGTGACCAAAGGAAGGTATATCGGAAGTGGGAGGGAACCGACCAGTGTGTGTCTGTCGGACAACTGCCGGATGCTACTGCTATGATTAACTTCTGGCGTAGTATCTGGTCGGCACCCGTCGAACACACCGAGGGCGAATGGATGAATGTTGTTGAACGTGAGTGTGAGTCTATCGAACCTATGGACGCTGTTACCATCAGCCCCGAGGACGTTAGTTGTGCTATCCGAACGACCCAGAACTGGAAAAGTCCTGGTCCGGATGGATTGCACAACTTCTGGCTGAAGCGGTTTCGATGCTCACACGAACGTTTGGCAACTCAATTCCAGCAAGCCCTCGAGCTCGATTCCCTACCACCTCTTTTAACAACTGGTATCACCTTCCTGCTCTATAAGTCCGGTAGTACCACGGAAGCGAAAAACTACAGACCCATCACGTGTTTACCCACACTGTACAAACTCCTTACATCCATTTTGAGAGCAAAAATTAACGCGCACATCGTTGCAAACAACATCTTGGCCCCCGCTCAAAATGGATGCAGGGTTGGGTCCCGTGGTACTAAAGAGCTCCTCCTCATAGACATGACCATTTGCCAACGAGTCCGGCAGAATAGAGGGACCCTCTCCGCTGCCTGGATTGACTACAAGAAAGCCTATGATTCGGTGCCTCACTCATGGCTAAGGAGGATCTTAGAGCTGTATAAAGTTGATGCAACTTTAAGAACCTTCTTAAGCACGTGCATGGGGCAGTGGATCACAGTCCTTCGTCAACCGGGAGGTAGCGATGGCCCCTCTGGTCCGCAGGACTTTATAAGGATTGAACGAGGGATCTTCCAGGGTGACAGTCTAAGTCCATTATGGTTCTGCCTAGCACTGAATCCGCTCAGTACTCTGCTGACGGATTCAGGACTAGGTTGTCGGCTCCGGAGAGGGGGTGAGGTCATTTCTCATCTACTTTATATGGATGACCTTAAGCTATTTGCACCAAACAACAAGAACTTGTTGGAGTTACTGAAAACAACAGAAGTCTTCAGTAATGCCATCAAAATGGAGTTTGGTGTAGACAAGTGTGCAGTCATACATGTACAGCGGGGAAAAGTTGTAAATTCACCGAATTTACAACTTTCTGAGACAATGTCCCTCAGATCTGTCTCCGAAACTGAAACCTATAAATATCTTGGTATGTCACAGTCCTTGGGTATTGAAGGTAGGGATATCAAACAGACGGTGAGGGAGCGATTCTTTGGCCGCCTGGCAAAAGTACTCAATAGTCTTTTGTCGGGTGGCAACAAGGTGCGCGCCTTCAACTCCTGGGTGATGCCCCTGCTCATATACTCCTTTGGCATACTAAGATGGAATCAGACTGAGCTGAATGCCCTGGATCGAAGGGTTCGTTCATTGCTCACTGCGCATCGCATGCTACACCCGCGCTCGTCTGTTATGAGACTGTACATTCCACGGAAATGTGGAGGTCGTGGTTTTTTAAATGCCCAGGACCTCCACAACCGTGAGGTGTGCAGTCTTAGGGAATTTTTCCTGAACAACGAGTGTGGGATGCATCGCGATGTAGTGGCGGTGGACAAATCCTTCACTCCTCTCGCCTTGGCAAAAGAGAACTGGCGCAGACCTAAGGTATGGAGCACCGAGGACCGCAAGACTGAATGGGAGAGTAAGGAGCTACACGGGCGGTTCTATAAGGCCCTCATGGGGCCCGATGTAGACCTCCTCGCGTCGGTGAACTGGCTACGCTTCGGGGACCTCTTCGGGGAAACCGAAGGTTTTGCCTGTGCAATTGCGGACGAAGTTATCATGACTAATAACTACCGCAGGTATATCCTGAAGGACGGTACGGTCGACATCTGTCGGGCATGCCGCCGTCCCGGGGAGTCACTCAGGCATATTATCTCTGGCTGTTCTAGTCTTGCTAACGGCGAGTACTTGCACAGACATAACCTTGTAGCCAGGATTATTCACCAGCAACTTGCTCTTTCATTCGGTCTTGTGGACTTCGAAGTGCCGTACTATAAGTACACACCTGCACCAGTTCTTGAAAATGGTCGTGTCACGCTCTACTGGGATCGATCTATCATCACGGACAGGACTATTGTCGCCAATAAACCTGATATCGTGCTGATAGATCGATCGAAGCGCCAGGCAGTGCTCGTCGACATCACGATCCCCCATGACGTGAACCTCGTGAAGGCCGAGAAGGACAAAGTCAGCAAGTACCTTGACTTGGCTCACGAGGTTACCGCCATGTGGCCTGTTGATTCGACGATCACTGTCCCGATAGTCGTTTCGGCGAACGGTCTAATAGCGAAGAGCCTTGACCATCACCTTAAAAGGCTCTCGCTAGATGGTTGGGTCAAGGGTCAGATACAGAAGGCGGTACTCCTGGACACGGCTCGGATAGTCAGGAGGTTCCTCTCTCTGTCGCCCTGACCACCGGTAGCTTAGGCCCCGCCTCGCTGCCGGTGGCACCCTAGGTTAGGTTTTTATAATGTTTTTATATTTTGTATTAATGTTGTTTTATTACTTTTTATATGAATATTGTGAAAACCTAGCCTAAGATTATAATAAATATACGGGAATATCTCAAAAATAGCTGAACCGATTTTAATGAAACATTTCTAAGGACAGAACTATTTCTGGAAAATTTGCTTTCAATTAAAAAAAATCGGTTCAACCGTTTAGGAGCTACGGTGCCACAGACAGACACAATAAATACAATATGTATGAAAAAGTCTCACCGTCAAAAAAGCAAGGGCTGTGAATTTGCACCATTGGAGGCTCAGCAGTATTACAGAGCAAGTCTTGTTTAATTTTGTGTTGTACAACCAACACCGTCTCTCGACCGAGGCTGGCCTTATTATGGTAGAGAGTTCCCGAGGCACTGTTCTTCATTAGGACTACACCGCCATCAGCTGCACAGAGCTCTGACATGGCTTTGCCTGCTGAAGAATTGAGTTATGAATATTTTAAAGTTATGTGTATTTTCTAACACTGAGTTAGCTTATTTAGGTATATACATTATAGTGCTATTATCAACAAATGATTGAACTGTACCCTACAATAGGAATGGTACGAAAAACGTAAGCTTTATTACCTTTAAATCGACCTCTATGCACGAATGACATGTCAGGTGGCTGTAAAACCTCAGGCCCCAACACTAGTTCTTCTTTCACCTCGTGACCAACGTATAAGTCTACCAGCTCGCTCACTCCAGTCACTTCCCACTCCTCCTTCACACGAACAAAACCTAATGACATACTTCGATGATGGTTAAAATTAAAATACTAAGCTAAATCACTGAATGATCAGCACAACGGCTTTATTTTTAGTAATTTGCAATGTTAAATTGTTAAAAATAACACGGAAGGTGCGTAAGTTACGATGGGTTGATTACAAATGAGGTAGAATGGAGAAACCACTCGGTGACCTACTTGAAGGGTGTTAACACGGCATGGTCATTAACTTGATGTGCTAAGAAATAATTTACTGCAGTTTATTTAGAGTTTAAAGTTCTGTGGCAGAATAAAAAGCTGACCACAGCTGATTTTTGTGATGACAGCAGGAGCAGGATGACAGCAACAAAGTTTCAAGCACGTTTCAAGTTTCAACTTGACGTTTCTGTTTTTTTTTTCAAAAGGAATGCTTGGCATTTTCCTAAATTGAAATGCTTCTTGGCCGCATAAAATATTAGGGAACGCAGTGATATGCGAAAGTGCATGAAACTAGATTAATGTGTAATTAATTTAAATAAAATAATGACAGGTACGCGGTAAAATTATTTAATTTGTGAGGGAAGAGGCAGTATGGTTTAAAAATTAAAATGTATTCTTATGATCAAACACATTTTTTTAGGTATAAGCTGAGGGTACAAGTTTGTCTCTGAGGCCGATTTGAAACCCCCGACGCAAAAAGAGGGATGTTATAAGTTAGACCTGCGTATAGTGTGTATGGGGTGTATCATGGGTGTATCTGTGTATCTGTCTTGTCATAGTAGATCCTAAACGGATGAACGGATTCGGACGCGGCTTTTTTAATCGAAAGCTATTATAGTCTAAGCGATTTTTTTTTAAGTTGGTTAGAATCGTCAAAAAAAAGACGACCAACGACCACAGACATTCATTGATGACGACCTTGTACATAGTCTTTCTAATCTGTGGTGACAACTGACAGATCGACTTGGCGCAGCCGATCGATTTCAGAATTTTCTCTTTAATCCATTTCACATTCGTTGTTTTCAGCTGTTAACATATGGAATCTGAAGTTTACAAAAATTCATGACAGTCGAGTCAACTTTTGCGCTTTGCGTTACTAATGTTTGAAATCCTCTTTGAAGATGTTTTGAGGGATGTGTTCTGATGGGGTAGTATTTTTTCCATTTTAATTTACACACAAAGTCCTCTGTTTTTTTTAAGTTTTGCCAGGATTCTCACAGAACCTACCTGATTGTATTTTGGGTGTGACCACAAAGCTCTCAGAATAAATGACTTGCAACTTGGCGATATTAGGGTCAAAACATGTCCTGCTTTGCCAAATTATTATCAAAAAGCTTTATTACTTATCTTACAAATGTATTCAAACACTGAAGTTGTTAAAGAGAGTTTTACAAATACTTAATGTTACTTTAAACTGATTCCTTAAAAAAATTAAGTTGGTATCTCAATCAATATTTAAAACTCTTCCGTTACTGACTGAGTGACTGACAGAGACCACACAGCCAAAACCAGGTACGTAATATTTGGGAAAACAAAACCTGAAAGCATATAGTGCAGCATATGGTTCAGTCTCACCCTACCCCCAGGGGTATGGTGGATCTGTGACGGAATAAACGGGATTAAGCAGGTACAAAGTCGCGGTCAACAGCTAGTTGGTGATGAAATTTATGGAATTTGTTACATTTAGATTCAAATACATAAAGACCCCCATTACAAATATTTTATTTATTTTACAGCATCCAAGTAAAATGGCCATATATCAGTGTAATTATTATGGTTGTACGAACACCTCCATAGACAGCGTGATGTTCGAATACCCTGTGAACGACTGGTCAAGGTTGAACCTGTGGTTGCTGCATTCAGGTAGACACTTTTATTAACCCCTGATGAAAAAGAGGGGTGTTATTTATAAGTTTGACCAGTGTATCTGTGTATCTGTCTGTGACATCATAGCTCCCAAACGGATGGACCGATTTCGATGCGGTTTTTTTTAATCAAAAGCTAGTTTAATCAAAATTGTTCTTAGCTAAGTTTCATTAAAATCGGTTAATCCGTTTTTGATATATTGAACTTTGAAATGACAATGTCGGGGGTTTTTTTCTAAGTTTTCTAAGGTGGTTAGGTTATTTTTGAACTATGTGTTTTTAGGTGATACAGCCTTCAATTTGAGGAATTTCAACAACAAATACATCTGCATTACCCACTTTTCTCCCGCCATGTTAAGGTCAAATATTTTTGGCAGAGTCATTCTGGCCGAGGGGGCTGTACCAAAGCACTACCTGGGTAAAAATGAAATTAATTGTGGGCTGAAGATGCCAGATCCTACTTGTGGAGAAAATAAGCCGACTTATGAAAGAAAAGAGTTTCCAGGAGATATGTATTTGGAGAGTACCAAAGGCAATGGTTGGTTCATTTTAAGTATTCTTGTGCCTGCATAGTTAATTAAGGGGATTAGTGGTCTTTTCTTGATAATTTTTTTTTTTTTAATAAATAATGAAATAAATAAATATCAGGGGACAATTTGACGCCAATTGACCTAGTCCCAAACTAGGCAAAGCCTGTACTATGGGTACTAGACAATGAATAAAAAAACTTATACAGATAAATACATACTTAAATAGGTACATATCAAACATCCAATACCTGAGAACAAACATTCCATATTCATCATACAAACATCTGCCCCGACCGGCAGAATTATTATATGTTATCTGTCTGTTTTGCTTTTTTGGATATTTTTGTTTTTATGAGTGCTAGGTTACATAAGGTTACTCTTTTAATCCTCTTATTTTCAGAACAAGAGCGTCTTTCGATTAAGCCCGCCAAAGTTTACTCTAAAAAGAAAACTTACAAAACTAATGCTAATAATTATAATGTAACTCAATGGGGCACTCAATTCAACAATGAAACGAAATCTATTAAAGACGAACCTCAAACTACGCACACAGTTATTATACCACAAGACAATGATCCATATGATAAAGTTAAAAACGAAAGTGAAGCAGACCAAGAAGACACCAATGGCACTCTGACAGATACTAAAGTCAAAAGAACCATTCCTGAAAAGTATACAGTTAGTGCTAATGTTAAAAAAGAATTTGATGAGGAATCTGGTTTTAGTATCAATGGTATTATAGATGCAGAAGAATTTAATACAACTATCAAAATTGAAGTGCCAATGACGGATTTGTGTATAAAAACCGAACGGCCAGATATGGTT
Organism: Clepsis dumicolana; assembly: GCA_963691665.1. NCBI lineage: Eukaryota > Metazoa > Arthropoda > Insecta > Lepidoptera > Tortricidae > Clepsis > Clepsis dumicolana. Next base: position 6,424,636 of record OY829533.1, on the reverse strand, counting down.
GATGTTAAAACGGAAAAAGGATTCTTGGAACCTAATAAGCCAGTTGAATTAAACATATTACATTCAGAAGTTGATTGTAAGATAGAAATAGTACAGGAAACATGTCCACAAGAGACTGAGGGATTACTCATAAGATACAAAATGCAAGAAGATAATAAAATGATAATGGATTCTCCGTCACGAGGTTAGTGTTTGAACTTTAAAGTAGCAGGTGGTAGAAGTTAGGACCTTGTGCAATGTCCGTCCGGTTTGCTGCCACCATCTTACCTCAGCCCTTCAGGTTGGCAACGCATCTGCAATCCCTCTGAAGTTGGATTGCAGATGCGTTGTATTGTTGTCCTGTATAAAAAAAACTTTAAAGTTCATAGATCATTAGACATAGTTGTAATAATAGACTTTTATGTAAAGGTTGCAGGAAAAATAAAACAATGTCCTTGAATAACACTGTTATTCAGAAATCATCAAAAATTACATTAGTTCCATCATCGGACAACAGATAGCGCTGTCCGTCTATCCGTCTATTCTACATTGAAACGACTATGCCTAAAATGCATTTGTAATATATCACTAGAGGATTCCGTTGAACTGAATATATAAATCCCGTTTTTTCCCGTTCCCGTGGGAATTTCCAAAAATCCTTGAAACTGTTTTTTTACTATTATAATCACCTACTTCTATGCCAAATTTGAAGAGTCTAGTAATTACTGTTCATAGGATTTCGTTGAACTAAATATATAAATTCCGTTTTTTCCTGTTCCCGTAGGAATTTCCGAAAATCCTTAAAACTGTTTTTTACTATTATAATCACCTACTTCTATGCCAAATTTGAAGAGTGTAGCTTTTATAGTTACTGAGATAGGGTCACTCAGAATCGAATATATAAATCCCGTTTCTCCCGTTCCCGTGGGAATTTCCAAAAATCCTTCCTTAGTGGGTGCCTACATTGTATAAGGTATCTATGTGCAAAATTTCAAGTCTCTAGGTACAGTGGTTTCGGCTGTGCGTTGATATATCAATAGTGAGTCAGTCAGTCAGTCAGTTTAGAATTTTATAAATATTGATGAGCTTTTCGGCGAAAGGAAAACATCGTGACGGAAACCTGCACACCTGCGAAACAATTCAATGGTGTTTGTGATGTTCCCATCCGCACTGGGCCCGCGTGGGAAGCCCTCTCATTCTGAGAGGAGGCCTGTGCCCAGCAATGGGACGTAAGAAGGCTGGTGATGATGATGATTGTTAGACAATGGCTCGCAAACCTTGGTGCGCGAGTAATACGAGTCTCTCTTGACCGTTTTTTTTTATTTCAGAAAAATTACAATTAACTGAAGGAATGGTCATTAAGGAAGAATATCCAACTGACAATTACATAGATACATCAATGACACACCAACAGACAAATGTGGCTGCAGGCGCGGTAGCTAATGTAAAGAACGAGTGGATTGAGTGCAGCGATCCAAAAGTTGAATGCAACGACCCAGTAGTTGAATGCAGTTCAAAATCGATTGAGTGTACCTCAAATACGTCTGAACTGACGAATGATGTCAATGACCCAAATAAATGGTGTATGGATTTAACAGATAAGGAAGGTAAGTTTTTAGGGTTCCATAGTCAATATGGAACCCTTGTAGTTTAGCCATGTCAGTCCGTCCGTCCACAGCTTGGCTTAGATGCTCTTGTTACTAAAATGCTGTAATAATATGTATTGTGAGTCAAAAATCCGCTATGATCGCTAGTGTCCACTGAGGTCCATCTTTCATTCTCCACTAATGATAGACAGGCTTGTAACAAGGCTATGTACAGCCTTACTTGTTTTCGGCCTCCATTCTAAATTTCATTTTTGCCTTATGTTTTTGTCTGCAGTTATTATTGTACCTTTTATACTTATTTAGTTGTAAGTAATGGATTAAATTAATTTGCTCCTCCGCGAAGTAGTGCAGTATAGTCATGCAAAATAGCCTCGTCTGCGCTGAGTGTTTATTTTCATGCAATTAATTTTCCAGCCCTCCCTCCGCAAATTGAAAATAAAATAATCAACGCAAACGCTACTAAGCGCACAACCAAAACTATCACCACCAGTAAAACAGTACCGGACACGTGTTTCGCCTCTCTGCGAGGCATCCTCAGCGGACGTCGTCGATGTTGACACCCCGACCGTCAGTCGAAGACGAGGCTATTTTGCATGACTATACTGCACTACTGCGCGGAGGAGCAAATTAATTTAATCCATTACTTGTAACATGGACCTCCGCAAAGTTGCGCCTGAATCAATTCAATATTTATTTAGTTGTTTTTGTATCATTGTTTCTGGTGCCTTCTGTAAATACTTTAATAAACATAAATATCAATAACAACCATGTCCTTTTCAATCATCTCCTGCTCCTCTTCCCGGCCCCTATTTCACCAACTTTACAATTGTCAGTTTTCAACGACAGTTCGGTGTCAACTGCCGACTTGAAGAGCATTTGTTTTAGCGCGCTTCATATTGTCAAAGAAATGTAATTAGAATTGTCATGTAAAACTGACAATTGTAAAGGCCTGTGATTGGTAAAGTAAAGAATGACAGATTGACCTCACTCGACATTAGCGATTCTAGCCGATTTTTGTCTCACGATAGGCCTCATTGTCTTCGCAGCGCCCGCAACCGCCGCGCCTCGACCGCAGCAGGTTGGCCAACATTGGCGCCAGTTCAAGACACTGTGGTTCTGTGGGGCTTGCAACATCAAGTTCAATTACAAATTTGATCTTCAGCAACACAAAACAGACCAGCATGGAGGTATTATATCTACATTCTATAGGCTCTACACACAGCACATCTAGCACGGCGCGCCATTTTCTCGCTTGTCGCGCAGTGCGTCCCTTCCATAGTGATGGAATCAGTGAAGGACGCATTGAGCGACAAGCGACAAAATTGTGCGCGTGCTAGCCCCCCCCAGGTCATTACCTACGGTTTATAGAGGACTTATGATATGTGTGTAGATAAAACTGTAAACGTGACGTACTTTCGCAGCGCCCCCCCCAGATCCGCCGACACGGCTCCGTCGGAAACCGGCCAAGCGAGACAAACCGCCATCTCGCACCAACGCGCTCGAGCCAAGGCGACTCCAAGTATTCCAACGGAAACCGACAGAGCGACACAAGCCGTCATCTCGCACCGACGAGCTCGAGCCAAGACGACTCCAAGTATACCCACGGAAACCGACAGATCGAGACGAACCGCCATCTAGCACCGACGCGCTTGAGCCCAGACGACTCCAAGTATACAAACGGAAACCGACAGAGCGGCGCAAACCGCCATCTAGCACCGACGCGCTCGAGTCAAGACGACTCCAAGTAGTCCAACAGAAACCGACGGAGCAACACAAATCCCCATCTCGCACCGAAGAGCTTGAGCCAAGACGACTCCAAGTAGTCCAACAGAAACCGACCGAGCGAGATGAACCGCCATCTCGCACCGACGCGCTCGAGCCAGTGTCCTGTCCCGCTTGCACCGCCGAGTTCAGCTACATGTGCGACCTGCGCGCGCATATGTCGGATGCCCACAGCAGGAACGCGAAGCGGTTTCAGTGTGACGTGTGCCGTGAGAGATATAAGTATAACTACTTGCTGGCCGCCCACATGAAGCAGCATAGGTGAGTTGCACGACGTGTGACTTGACGTAAACTACCTTGGCATATACCTAATTGGGGTTATCTATTTTTTTGCAATGTATTGTAAGTCGAGAACCGTTTCGAGGTTATTGTTTTTTGAATTGCTCCCGGTGTTTTTCCATTTTAATTTAATATATACAGAATAAGCAATGACCTTCATTTGCCCTTCGCGCCATTCACAACTTTAACGTAGCGGTCCGAATTGTACTTTATTAACGTGAGTACGAGAATTCATCACTATTTACCCGCTTTATATGCTATTAAATTCGATTTGAACTGGTAACTTGACAGTTGTTATTGACATTTGACAGTTTAGTGACAATGACAGTTCAACGGTTCACCACAGATTAAAACTGAACTAAAGCAAGGTCTCAACATACGCTTACTGACAAATTTATTGAATAAGCAGCTGTGTGGAAGAGGTGAACACAACTCTGACGTCATCAGTCAAAATGATTTTAATAAATAATTTAAAAATAAGGAATCATTTATATGAGAAAATAAATAAATAGCGAAATTGGTTTCTTATAATTGACTTTTCTGTACAGTAAAAATATAAAAAGCATTGGTATTTTATTTTAGACTATCCCAATTGTAGTTGGTGCCATCTTGTTCATCTGGTTTTGTTACGTGGTGAGAGTAAAGTGTGCTGAGGAAAGCTGTGGACGACCTACCACCAACGACCATTAAGGTGCATAATGCACAAAACCAACCAGTGTATTAGTTAGTGCAATGAATTCATATAACAAAATAAAACAACGTATCGTGTTACTCAACGTGTTATATTTGATGACTAGAATTACTCAGTAGGGTGCCGCAAAAGAGACCAATTGTAATTTGTATAATTAAGTTTATGACTTTATTTTTAATTTATTTTTAGAAAAAGGGGGGAATATTGCAGGGGCCTACAGTTGCAAGGCCAGCTCATACGTCAGTGCAAGTGCAAGTGCACTGACGTATGAGCTGACGCGGCGCGGCGTTTCAGCAAATGGGTTAGCAGGGCAGTCTGCTCCCACCTTCCAGAGAATAATTTTGTGTTCGGTAACTGTGTACTGTGTTGAAGTAAACATTCATTAACAATTCTTATTTATCAATTAATAGCCCGTCATTGAGTCCCAACAGGCTGCTTGACAATGTGTTTAAGTATTTTATTTTTACTATGCACGTGCTTGGAAAGTGCCAATTTACGTGGGTCGCCATGTTCATAGAAAGTTGTCTTTTCCGCACGAGTGCGGAAAAATGTGGGAACTTTCTATGAATACGTTAAGCCACGTTAAGTGGCACTCTCCGCGTATAATGCTTGTAAAACGTTTTATAACATTCGTGTGGAAATGTAGGTAATTGCCAACTCGTGTCGGTGTTTAAGATCAATGACCCTCATTGGGCATTGCCTACTTTCCGCACTTGTATCATAAATAACTATTGGTACACGTGCGGAAGTGCCATTTTCACTCGTCCCGTGTCTCTACCCTCGCCCCACGGCTCGGGCCTAGACACGTCGCTAATCTTGCAAAATGACATACTTTCCGCACTTATATCAAAAAGTACTATTTCCAACAGCGGCACGAACTACCACTGCGACAAATGCGGCCGCCAGTGCAAAACGCAACGCGGCCTCGAGAAACACCTCAACTCCCACACTATGGAGCGCGTCTTCACCTGCCCCAAATGCGAGCAGATGTTCACACAGCGCACCAACATGCTCAATCATTTGATAAAACACACGCCCGACGAGAAATACCGCTGCGGTACTTGCGAGGAAACCTTCGAAAACTCCACAGATCTGAAATCCCATTCTAGTATACATTTGACGTTTTTTCCGTGCAAAGTGTGCGGGGTTAGATTTGGGGCAGAAGTGGAGTTGGATGCTCATATGAAGGTGCATACCAAGGATCTGGAGTGCACGTTCTGTCTGATGCGGTTCCAGGATGCTGGCGATCTGCAGAGGCACACGGCGACCCATCGGGATATGATGGAGAAGGTACTGTCACAGACACACGACAGAATTACCAATAACCTAACCAACTTAGAAAAGTTAAATAAACCCCCGACATTGTAATTTCAAAGTTCGATATTTCAAACACGCGTGAACCTATTTTATTGAAACTTACTTAGCTAAGAACCATCTTGATTAAACTAGCTGTCGACTAAAAAACCGCATCGAAATCGGTCCATCCGTTTGGGAACTATGATGCCACAGACAGATACACAGGTGTAACTTATAACTAAGTCGAACTTATTTTTTAATGATACAGGTAGGTTTCTTTGTATAATTCATCTGTGGTTACGTATTGTAAAAGCTAATGTAACTTGTTTTTAGAAAATTTAAAATCATGGTCTTTCCGAAAGCGCTGGTAGACTCGAAAAAATGACGTGTAAAAGAGCATTCAACTGAATATTTGCTGAATAAAATTTTGTATTTTTTTTTTTTATAAAATTTTGAATTTGGAATTTTTGAACAACCCGTTTTTTTGTGATGATCACTAGCTTCACCTATTTTGATTCCCCCATACAAAATTTGAAGGAGGGGATCAAAATAAGTGATCCTAGTGAAGATCACGCCCTTTGTGGGTCGTGAGTTAAAAATAGAAACACAAGCAATAACAGGACAACACACAAGACAAGTCACACACACTCACATACACACAGCACACACACACACACACACACACACACACACACACACACACACGTAGCCTGTGGTCTGTGGTAGATGCATATAAACTACTATTATTCCCCAGGTACAAGATTTGTCTCACGCCTGCACCCAATGCGGCAAGCGGTTCCTATATCGGAGCATGCTCCTTACTCATGAGAAGATACACAAGCCCGAGCGACCCTTCGCCTGTGAGCTGTGTCCGCAGCGGTTCAAGACGACCAGCGCTCGCAACGAGCACTGCAAAGGACACATGAAGAGTTACAAGTGAGAAGTCTAGTCTATTCTATCTGTCAATTTCCACCAATCATAGGCCAGCAAAGCCGTGACAGCCTAGTGGTTTGACCTATGGCCCCTCAAGCAGAGGGTCGTGGGTTCAAACCCCGGCTCGCATCTCTGAGTTTTTCTCAAACTATGTGCGGAATTACATTTGTAATTTATCATGAGCTTTTCGGTGAAGGCAGTTTTGCGGGTGGTAGGACCTTGTGCGAGGTCCGTCCGGCTCGCTGCCACCTTCTTACTCGCTAATCCTGCCGCTAAGCAGTGCTTGCACTGTTGTGTTCCGGTGTGGAGAGTAAGACAGCCGGTGTTATCACGGGCACAAGATGCATTTCATCTTAGCTCTCTAGGTTGGCGACGCATCTGTATACCCTTCGGAGTTGTGGGTATCTATTTGCAGCGGTGATCACTTACCATCAGGTGACCCACTTGCTCGTTTGCTTTCCTCATTGCATAAAAAAAACATCGTGAGGAAACCTGCACACTAGTTCAATTCAATGATGTGTGTGAAGTTTCCAATTCGCACTGGGCCCGCGTGGGAACTGTAGCCTAAGCCTGTTCTGAGAGTCCTGTGCCCAGCAGTGGGACTTAAAAAATGGCTGGTGGTGATAGGCCAGCAGGCTTGTCTCTCAGTCGACATTAGCGATCCTAGCGGATTTTTGACTCGCGATAGCCTCCATTACAGCTTTTTGGTAGCAAGAGTACGCGGACAATTGACAAAGTTACAGCAACAACTTACACAGTTGCAATCACCCACGGAATACGAAGTAAGTCAACGGCTAGAAAGCCTAAAAAACTATGAAAAGAAATTTGATACAGTACAAAGTGAAATAGAATCACGCACGCCAGACACCGAGGCGGAAATATAACAACGACATACGAGGGAAGAAAGTATTTTACAACTTAAACTTGCGCTACACGGCTTACGCCCTACACCACCAGAGGCACCGTCGACCTACGTCACGGCGTCCCAGCGGACCCGGAGCTATAAGCTTGACGATAAAGGAAAACAGTTGCGAAGAACGCCAAGCACCAGCACGGGCCGCAGCCCTTACTAATTAATGTTCGGAAGAGACATAAGGAACTCTTTAAGCGTCAAATTCAAGATGACTACAGAAACAAGAAACAACAGGCATAATAGTGAGCATCCGAACATCCGAACATCCGAACATCCGAACATCCGAACATTTACCGTTGGTCAGAGAGTACAAATAAGAAGCTACGTAATCAGACGGATTAAATAGGAATTCGGAACCCTGGTCACGGGTTCTTGGTAGACTACATTATGAAGTCAGGACTGATGCAGGCGAGATCTGTAAACGTCACCTGGACCAAATGCTAAGCACCACCATTGCGGGGGAGGATTGACGAGAGGCTGATGAGACCCTGCCGTCCAGATTTGCGGCGGAGGTGTCGTGTCTATGCTTATTCTTATTTACTTTTCCATATGTCATGTCATGGTGATAGACTTCAATAAAAAATATGATTTACTACGCTACAATTGCAAATTAATTTAAATATATACGATACTCTTGATACATATAAATGGATCCTCAATATTAAAAGGAATCGATAATATCATAATTTACTGTAGTAAATTATATTCAGTAAGTTTTTAACAAAACGTTATGGTTTTATTTTTAACAACACAGACTTATGACCCACTGCTCGTTTGCCTTCCTCGTCGTATAAAAAAAAACTTATCCATGTTAGTCATTACGTTGGACGTCAAAGTGACGTAAAATGCTACCGGTCGCCAATCATTACTTATCTGTTAAAGTCGTATACCATTTATTTGGGTCATTGACATCATTCGTCAGTTCAAACGTATATGAGGTGCACTCAATCGATTGTTAACTGCATTCAACTACTGGGCCGTTGCACTCAACGTTGGGGTCATTGCATTTAACTTTTGGATCGCTGCACTCAATCCATTCATTCTTTACATTGCAGCCACATATGTCTGTTCGTGTATCATTGATGTATCCATACATATAGCGATAGCGCTCATTAGTACCAAATCGTCTGTGTAGCAAAACTAGCTTTTGCCCGCGACTTCGTACGAGTGTAAACATTGTTTTCTCTCCAACTCTTGCAGGTGCGCTGACTGCGGGAAGAGCTTTGCGCGTACGCAGACGCTCGAATTGCATCGGAGGATCCACACCGGGGAGAAGCCGTATTCCTGCCACTTGTGCGACAAGTACGTATTAATTAATTATTATTACACTAGGGCTCTATGAGCTGTAGACCACGCGGCCTCATTTTTAACATTTTTCGTTTTTTTAGGGTTCCGTACCGTACCCAAAGGGTAAAAAACGGGACCCTATTACTAAGACTCCCCTGTCCATCCGTCTGTCTGTCCGTCTGTCGCCAGGATGTACCTCATGAACCGTGATAGTTAGACAGTTGAAATTTTCACAGATGATGTATTTCTGTTGCTGCTATAGCAACAGATAGTAATAACAGAATAAAATAAATATTCAAGTGGGGCTCCCATACAACAGACATATTTTTTAGACTGACATCATTGGACGAGTAGTGTAACTGTATCTCACTGAGCTTGATTCTTAGACAAAAAAAATTTCTAGTACCACCGCTACTCGCCACTAGATGGCGCTGTTTTTTTTATTTCCAAAAACGAATCGTCAAAAACTATCATTGCATTGTAAAAGATATTTTTGTTTAATTTCAGAGCGTTTGCGCAGCGCTTCTCTCTGAACAGCCACCTGCAAAGATCCCATGGTCACCTGAAGATCAGGAGCACCAAGAAGTCGAGGGGCCAGCGGAAATCAAAGAGCGAATCAAAGCGGCAGCAATAGATTTCGAAATATATAAACTGGGGGACTACTACGAAATTCGAAAATTGAAGTTCGTATCGTATCGTCCCGCTCACTCTCGTATTAAATAATATTGGCGTGAGCGGGAGGGCACGATATGAAGTTTGCACTTCGTAGCATGGAACCTGGACCGTTTTATTAGAAGCAGAGCGTCCAGTGTGATCAACGGCTAAAAATACGTCTCTTTTTTTTTTATACGAGGAAGGCAAACGAGCAAGTGGTTCACTTGATGGTAAGTGATTACCACTGCCCATAGACACCCACAACCCCGGAGGGTTCGCAGATGCGTTGCCAACCTAGAGAGCTAAGATAAAATGCCTCTTGTGTCCGTAATTACACCGGCTGTCTTACTCTCCACACCGGAACACAACAGTGCAAGCACTGCTGCTGTCTCGTTCGCGTTTACGTCTGAATTACGCAGCTAAAAACAGTTTTCAGAATTTTCCGAAATTCCCATGGGATAAGCCTGTGTTGCCCGTGGCCTTGCTCAAGGTCGACTAAGGGAAATTATTATTTTCCGTGGTTCACCAGCGCCGTGTTTTATAAAGCTACCAGTTACAATTTACAAGCGGAAGTCTCTTTCTAACAAAAGGTGATAGAATGAGACTTGCGCTTGTAAATTGTAACTGGTAGCTTTGTAAAACAAGACACTGAAAGTCTATATGTTTACGTCGTAGTATTATGAAAGAATAATAGTGATATTAAAAAGTAAAGCCGGTGTGAAAACGATGCAATGTGATTTGACAATTTAATATACTTCAAGTGCAATGTTATAATTATTATATTTAAAACAAATGTACAATGGACTAACACTACCTACAAAGTAAATTAAAATATTAAAACTAAAACTAACTTGAAAACTTAAAAATTAAATACCTACCAAACCTGGACCTCTCGGCAGGGTGCCCATCACGCAGGCAGCATTCCCGCGCTGAATTGCAATAGCAATTCTTTGCGCGAGAAAGCTGCCCGCGCGAGGGTCGCCTGTTGCGTCTTTCAGGCGTTTGCTCAGCTCCTTGTGGAGCCCGAGCGCACCTTTACCCCAAGGACCCAGCGTCTCGACGCGAAACGGCAAGAACTCGTATTGGGCGTCGAGACAGCTGTACTTGCCGACCTTGAGGCGCTCCCGAGCGTCCGCCGCCGCTCCTGCCCGTTTGCTTGCTAGTGGGACGTAGGACGCTGCCAGGGTGTCCGTGCAAGTGGCGTCCCACACCAACGCACGACTCATCTTCCAGGGGATTAACGACATCCCATCAGGGCGCTTGCCATCACCCCGCGCAATCTGGGGCTCCAGAGCAGCGGGGACGTTGGCGCTGACGAGTGCCCTTCTGAGGATGTCGTTGAGTGCAGCGTGGCGTGACAGGCGGCCGGCGCCCGAGGAGCAGGAAAGGCCGTGGTGAGCGAGTCGGTCTACAGGGGCCCCACAAGAAGTGCAGCTGTGGCTTGTGCAAATTCCAGCACCGAGCCGGAGACCGACAGCTATGCGGAGTGTGGCGGGATCTAAAAATGTTCCTGTGTTAGGCGAGGGATAGGCATGGAGCCAGTGACCTGACTCTGGCTTGGACACTGCTAGCAGCCTTGCCAGATCCCTGCCTGACGATGTGTCTTTGAGTGAGTTGAAAGTGGTGAAAGAGGCTATTGTATCCCAGGCCCTTTGCCTTTTGGGTCTAGTTGGGATAATTGGGCTCGGTCCAGCTAGCCAGGCATTCGTGGCTTCATCCAGGCACGCGATTTCACAGTTTATACCCGTTGGGGTGTTCAGTATGTTACCTGCGAGATCTAACGTGCTGTGGGTGGAAGACAGGAATGCCGGCAAAGCAATACTAGAAATTTTGCGGGTACCCAAACCGCCGTGCCTTATCGGTAAAGCGGCTTGGGTTCATGCCTGCTCGCTAAGGTGGATGTTCAAAATGTTTTCGATTTGGCATTTCATAAGATTGTCGATGGGTTGGATCAAATGGGGGAATGTCCAAATTGGGCAGCAGCGGAGTATATTTCAGTATTTAAATGAAATGGGTTTATATGACCAGGTAATATTAAAGAAGAAAAAATGCCATATTATTTTAAGTGTATATTGTTATGCACTGTACATAGAGAATAAACTGTTGAGATGAACTTCCTAGTACTATTTATTAGTTTGTTCCTTGCTCCCGCTTCCCTTATAACTATTTATCTAAGTATCTAAACCAATTTAAATTCTCTAAAATATGTTGGTTACGTTGGTATACCAAAATTTTGTTTCGTTTTTGGTTTTCGTTTACGATCTTTACTGATATCTGTGGTGTTAGTCTATTCAGCGAGGCAACGCTGCCAGCCTTTTGGGCACTATGCCACGGGGGCCTTATTTAGATTTAATTTAGTTTTAAGTTGTAGTTTATTTAGTTTAAGCTTAGATTTAATGTCATTGTAAATTGCTTTTATTATGTAAATAAAGTCTATGGGTAGACCCTTCAGCTGTCAGTGTCAGTCTTGTCTGTCAGCCAGCAGTAGCGAAGATGGCTCAAGTTTTGAATGTTTTGCTGCGAAAATCCACAAATATTGGACCAACCAAGGTCCTATTTAAGAACATACCAGCGGTTCTTAATGTAAAGTAAGTATCCATGACATTAATATATCTCTAATTGTCTTATTTCCCTCTATTTTCGAGTTGGAAAATTATGTAACATTAGGTTATCATTTTCAATATTTTTGCACGCAATTATAATGTTGTTAATTAAAGTCAACTGCTTGTAGCTTTTTAACATTGAAGGCATTAAGTTCGCGTCTTTCAAACTCCGTTAATCTATATCGCAGACAGTTGTAAGTTATCGATCTATGTATGTTTCAAGATTTGTTGGTGTGAAAGCACAGATTGGAAATATTGTGCTTAAATTTTTTGCATACTTTCTTGAATAGTGCCATATCCGTATAGTATAATTATTACAGTAGAGCTCAAAGATCTAAAAATAATTAATTTCAATAAATTATTCAAAGAGTACAGTTGTGTTCAGAGTGCTTGTCATTTCAGTGAAACCAGAGCATATAACCTTAATCTTACTGTTGTTGTTGTTTTTAACCCCTGACGCAAAATATTAGTTTGACTTGTGTGTCGGTGTATCTATCTGTCTGTGGCATCATTGCTCCTAAACACATGAAAGGATTTATAGAGAGCTTCATTGCTAGGGAATCTAGCACTATAGGCAGAGCTTCGTAAACTATTAATACCTAGAGTCTCCCCATGAGGCTGACATGGTCATGCAAGGTGTACCAAAGCCTCAATAAAATAAGATTTAAAAAAAAAGATGGTTTGCATACAAGTTAGTGGTAGAACAGTTGTATATAAATGATTTAGTTTAAGATTTAAGTAGGATTAGTTATATATATTGTTAGATTAAATATTATTATAGTTGGGGTCGCGGTCGTCGAAAACGATAATATAGTGTACGATATGTATAGTGGTACATGCATCTGTAGCTGTACATTTAATGTGTGAACCGTGTTTCAGTCAGAACCGTGCAGCCCACCGATGGTTCCCGGACGCAGAGTATATGAAGCAGTTTGAGGGGGCAGTCATGTACCCTGATGAGATCACTTCGCTCATCAAACACCCGCCCTACTCAGGTGACAATTGATTATTTTAGTGTCACCCTCTTTTTTTTTAATGGCTTTCACCCTTGCTCTTTTTGCAAGGAGTATTTTGCCAATGTCAGCGTTTAGACATTGCACACGTGAGAAGATTGTTCGGTTTAGGGATTCTAAACTTTTTGGGGAAGGAACAGACGCGTGACCTAAAACAAATAACATGAAGTTATGGACGGCACAGACAACAAAAGACTATTGTACAAGTAATGATTTTTCTGGAGGTGGAAGGTTCAAAGAAAAGAGAGAAAAAAGGAATGGTAGAAGTACATGCTAAGTAGTTGCTATGTTGCCCTCTTGAGAGTAGTAAAAGCATGCATGATGGCAGTGGCACCGGATATGGAGGGCAGAGAGGGTCTAATGCCTCCTCTCTGGAATATAACAGAGGAGCCACCCCCTTTCGGGGCAGTGGGGTCTTGGAAAATCATTTTTGCTGTGTTACCCAGGGGACATCGCCATGGCAACGAGTGGCAATGAAAAATTGACTGACCCACCTATGTCAGTTACAATTTAAATTTATGATTAACAAATTCATTGATACTATAAAAGCAAGCAAAAGTTCGAAGATATTCACCCCCCCCGCCCCTACATAGAGTACTTACTTCTGGTCCTTGCATGATGACAAACATTTATCTTCTTATTTCCCATTGCAGGCATTGTGGCACCCTCCGAGAAGCAGGTCCGCAACATGGTGCTCAACTTTGGGCCGCAGCACCCCGCGGCCCACGGCGTGCTGCGGCTGGTGCTGGAGCTGGACGGAGAGGTCAGTCACCTGTCTTGTTCACTCAGGCTAACTGAACTATATTCATTCATTCATTTATTCATTCAGAAACAATACAGATATTGTCTATGAAATAGGTACAGTTGACATCTGGATAGCGAATCAATTGAATCATAGCAAAATAAACGGATCACTCACATATGTCAGTCGAGTATAGCCCGACATGTTACGGACTAATCTGTAGTCCTTTCTCTGGGAGCACACGCTTACGTTTACGTTTCGCTACCAGCGATAACATTTTTTTTTTTATTGACGCCGACATTTTAAATTGTAATACCTACGGTTTCTGAACGCATAATAGAGGCCTTATGTTGTGTGTGTAAATAAAAACATTTTGCCCTATCTGAAACCGAGACATTTGTAATCGTAAAGCTTCTAAGCCACAGTATCTGTTTTTGCAATTCAAAATGTGCAATTTATGTGCAAAAAATACACCCTAAAAAACACCCTTACTCACCGCCGTTGAACAATGTACTATTTCTTTCCAAAGACGGTCCGCGCGGCCGACCCGCACATCGGTCTCCTGCACCGCGGCACGGAGAAACTGATCGAATACAAGACCTACACGCAGGCGCTACCATACTTCGACCGGCTCGACTACGTGTCCATGATGTGCAACGAGCAGTGCTACTCGCTCGCCGTCGAGAAGCTACTCAACATAGACATCCCGCTGCGCGCCAAGTACATCCGCAGTGAGTGGCCGACGTGCGCTGCGCTTAGCTCTGTCCACAGCTGGGCTGCTCGCTCGCCCGAGAGTAAACTGTTCCCCGATAGATGGCGCTGTACTTGTTATGAAACTGGTGACGTTTGACCGACTTAAATGGCTCTTCTGTAGCATAAATAACTTTTAAAGAGTTTATTACAGCTGCTCGAAAAGCGGAAAGTGGAGTGTTACTTTTTGTGGCTACGTTCGGTGCGCTAAGTTGGGTTTTTCGCACTAGTGCTTTTTACTTTTCCAAAGTGTCATTTTCACTCGTCCCGAGTCTCGGGCCAAGATGAGACGCATCGGGACTCGTGCAATGCAAAATGACATACTATTTTTTTTTATACGACGAGCAAGCGGGTCACCTGATGGTAAGTGATCACCACTGCCCATAGATACTCGTACTTGTATCAAAATGTATTGATTTAAACTTTCGCAATTTTCACACATTATTATGACAAATATCACATCACATTATGATGAAAACTAATAATAAAGACCAAGTGCGGGTAGTTCGAGGAGCCCGCGCAGCTAGGACATGTTGATACCCGCCTCTTCAGTCCCCTCGAGACCATGGACGCAACGTCGCGTCCGAAACGTCGAGGTATTTAAATTCAAATTTGAATATATGTTGCTTACGCGATTAAGTCCCGAGTATCATGATAACTAACCGTGATAGCCTAGTGGTTTGACCTATGGCCTCTGAAGCAGAGGGTCGAGGGTACAAACCCCGGCTCGCACCTCTGAGTTTTTCGGTATTTATGTGCGAAATTACATTTGTAATTTATCATGAGCTTTTCGGTGAAGGAAAACATCGCGAGGAAACCTGCACACTCCTGCGAAGCAATTCAATGGCGTGTGTGAAGTTCCCAATCCGCACTGGGCCCGCGTGGGAGCTATAGCCCAACACCCTCTCATTCTGAGAGGAGGCCTGTGCCCAGCAGTGGGACGTAAATAGATTGATGATGATCATGATAATTGTATCAAATTCAAATTCAAACTCTTTATTGCCATAGTGTAAACAATGATATAATGAACAACACAGTAAACATACATACATACAGTTACGCCTGTTTCCCGGAGGGGTAGGCAGAGACCACGGACCTCCACTTGCTACGATCCTGACATACAACCTTTGCTTCCCTTACTCTCATAACATTCTTCATACATGCTCTCCGGTTTTGGGTACTCCTGACCTGTCCTTTTTCCAAAATATCACCGATTTGATCGGAGTACGTCCGCCGAGGTCTTCCCTTTCCCACTTTACACACAGCACACAATATAAACAATAATAATATATGTATAACCGACGACCGGATAGCCTAGTGGTTAGAGACCCTGACTATGAAGCTTGAGGTCCCGGGTTCAAATCCCGGTCGGGGCAGATGTGTTTGTATGATGAATATGAATGTTTGTTCTCGGGTCTTGGATGTTTAATATGTATATAAGTGTGTGTTTATCTATATATGTATGTTTATCCGTTGCCTAGTACCCATAGTACAGGCGTTGCCTAGTTTGGGACTAGGTCAATTGGTGTCAAATTGTCCCATGATATATATTATTTATAAATACATAGAGTCAAGCATAAAATAGGTCTACACCTTGGCAATGGGTTTTGGTTCCCAGCGCTGGTTTTCAGCCCGGCCCCTTTGGCAAGGGTGGCCGTATCAAAATGTGTTATTATTTTTTTATTATTTTATACGTATATTCCTGTCCGACTTTGACTGCGCAACGAACGAAACGTACCGTCAGCGATAAACTTCCAAATCCATTCCAGCCCTCTTCGCCGAGATCACTCGCATACTGAATCACATAATGGCGGTCGGCACGCACGCACTGGACGTGGGTGCGCTGACTCCCTTCTTCTGGCTGTTCGAGGAGCGAGAGAAGATGATGGAGTTCTACGAGAGGGTGAGCGGCGCGCGCATGCACGCCGCCTACATACGGCCGGGGGGCGTCGCCCTGGTGAGTCGACACACTATCTGACCATGATCATCATCATTGTTTCGAGCGTGGACTGTAGGTTGCTTTTGTGGAGTTGATTCACACACGTTTTCTGTTCACCGACTTTTATCCTAACTAATATTATAAATGCGAAAGTAACTCTGTCTCTCTGTCTGTCTGTTTGTTACCTCTTCACGGGAAAACCGCTGCACCAATCTAGATGAAATTTGGTAAGAAGATAGTTTGCATATTGAGGAATAACATAGGCTACTTTTATTCGGGAAAATTATTATAGTTCCCGCGGGATAGCGATAACCGACATCTACGCAGACGAAGTCGCGGGCAACAGCTAGTTGTGTTAAATAAATACATAACGCTTTTTAGGGCACACGTAACAACATGGCGCTATATCAAATCAACAGATAAGGCGGAAGCCACGCTTCCTATAGAGTATGCATAGAGCTATAAACATCCTTTGCCAGCATGATGGAAATAAACTTTGTGTTGCTAGCAACAATTATGATGACGACCGGATAGCCGAGTGGTTAGAGACCCTAACTTTTTTGAGTCGCGGCCCTTCAATGACCATCAAAATTCCTTCGCGACCCCCCAATTTTGAATATTGAATGAAGACAAATTTGTTTTAAGCTGCGCGACTGCTATTTCGGACTATTATTTAGCGACAAAATGATAAAGTTCCTAAAAAGATCATCGATGCCTTCAACCTCTAGAATGTCTAGATTAACTACTGAAAGTGAGCCTAAAAAGAAGAAAAATATAAAATAAATGAGGAAAACTATAAAAACTTGAAAATGTAACTAAATCAATGCACATGTCAATAATGATTGCTGTTTCTTTTCTTCTTCACTTCCTGTGGTCACGAGACTTTTGAAGCTGATCCTCGCGACCCCCCTGTATAAGTGCCGCGACCTCCTTGGGGGTCGCGATCCACACTCTGAAAAACACTGGCAAAGCCTGTACTATGGGTACTAGACAACGGATAAACATACTTATATAGATAAATACATACTTAAATACATATTAAACATCCAAGACCCGAGAACAAACACTCGTATTCATCATACAAACATCTGCCCCGACCGGGGACCGAACCCGGGACCTCAAGCTTCATAGTCAGGGTCTCTTACCACTAGGCTATCCGGTCGTCAAATCGATCGATTCGAATCGGTCGATTGCAGATGCGTTGTTCTTTTCATGTGACCATCAAACGCTCGCCCTCCAGGACATGCCTCTCGGCCTGATGGACGACATCTACGAGTTCTCGACCAGGTTCGCCGAGCGGCTCGACGAGGTCGAAGACGTGCTCACGACCAACCGGATATGGGTGCAGCGGACCAAGGACATCGGCGTCGTCAGCGCCCAGGACGCGCTCAACTACGGGTTCAGGTCAGCAGCATACCTTTACCTGCCCTACTCTACCCTTTCCGATCTACTCCACCTACCCCCAACCTAACCTACCCATGCGCTACCCTATCTATTCTATCCCATCTATCCTAACCTACTCGGCCCTACCTACCAATGCTCTACCGTATCTATTCTACCCCTATTTAAACTCACAGGAGGCAGCACTGACGCAAAATAGTTTTTTTTAAGTGTAAGTATCGTGCGAAAAGTTAAGTACTACGTGAAAACGAGAGGGGTCATATACTACGGATGGTCGCAGAGGGGAGGGGGAGGGGTTTAAGAACACTCTTAAAAATGGGTCATGTAGTATAGGTACGTTCCCTTAGGTTAGGAATGTGCGGATAGGGTAGCAGACAGGGTAGGGCCGAGTAGGTTAGGGTAGATGGGATAGAACAGATAGGGTAGTGCATGGGTAGGGTAGGTAAGAATAGAACAGGATAGATGGGGTAGAATAGATAGGTAGAGCATTGGTAGGGAAGAGTAACTCTGTCTCTCTGTCTGTCTGCTTGTTATCTCTTCACGGAAAAACCGCTGCACTAATCTAGATGAAATTTGGTAAGAATATAGTTTGAATGTTGAGGAATAACATAGGCTATTTTTTATTCGGGAAAATTATATAGTTCCCGCGGGATAGTGAACACGACATATACAGTTACCCTTCCCGATCCATCATCCATCCGAAACGCCATCGTATCCGAAAGTATGCTGCGACGCGCGATCGGATCCTTTCGGATATCCTCGTATCCGATCGGATCTTTTCGGATCCTTTCGGAGACCATAGCGTAATTTGTCTAGGCGCATGATGATGAACGTTCCCAGTGTGTATTAGATTAGATTAAATTAGATTGATTTATTTCACAAGAACATATGGTTTACATCATGTATGTATGTATGTTTATGGTATGGTTTATGTCTGTGTTCAGTTGTTTTTTCTGGTTTCCAGCGGCGTGATGCTCCGCGGCTCGGGCATCAAGTGGGACCTCCGCAAGGCGCAGCCCTACGACGCGTACCACCTGATGGACTTCGACGTGCCCCTCGGCACCAACGGGGACTGCTACGACCGGTGAGGCGCACGGACAGACGGACACACGGACAGACGGACGGACGGACGGACGCCGGCACGCGACGTGAAAGTTTCGGAAATTTCTCACATTTTCGTATGGGGTTCGTATGGGGTTTGCAATTTCTAATGCAACGTGCTACAAAATAACCCTGTTTTTCTATGAAATTTTCAAGAGATTTCCGAGAACTTTTCCATCCTTTTTGGAAACTTTCCACAACTTGCACATCTGTATTAATCCCAGCTTAAATTATATAGATATTCTGTTGGGACATTACATATCGACTGTACTCTGACCAAGGATCATGGAAAGTAAACAGATTGACAAAGCCCATACTTTGAATCGTTCTTATTTACATTCAGCGCTATCTACCTTGCTTAAGTGACACATTAGAACCGCTGTTTTGTTATTATTTGACCCGCTGGCTACGACCTTGGCGCCATCTAGAAATTGCCTGAATTTTAAGATAACTGCGGGGAACGATTCGAAGTATGGGCTTTGACACTCCGTATACTATCCTCCTTGACTCTGACTCAACCTCGTATATAAACTTTGACGAAGTTGGAATAACCACCTTAGGTTCGCGGTCTAGAGTGGTTATTCCAATTTCGTCAATGTTTATATATACGAGGTTGAGTCAGAGTACAGTCCATATATATTATTAATTTAAAATAAGTAAGTAAACCATATAATGTACTAAAAAAAAATTATGATACAAAAACACAATTTACAAAAAATCTAATCCAAGTACAAAGGCGGGCTTATCCCTATAAGGGATCTCTACCATCCAACCTTAGAGTGGAGTGGTAATTTATTTTGTTAATGTTTATTATAACTTGCATGCTGATTGCATCGGCTGAATACTGTCACAAATGCTAAATTAACATCTTTATAAGTACGTGTTCCTCGCAAATAAATATTTCTTTTTTAACCCCCGACGAAAACGAGGGGTGTTATAAGTTTCACATGTGTATCTGTGTATCTGTCTATGGCATCATAGCTCTCGAACGGATGGACCGATTTCGATGCGGTTTTTTGTAATCGAAACCTAGTTTAATCGTGATGGTTCTTAGCCAATCGGTTCACCCGTATTTGAGATATTGAACTTTGAAACGACAATGTCGGGGGTTTTTCTTTCTTTGCGTTTCTGAGGCGTGTCGGCCGACGGTTGCAGGTACCTCTGCCGCGTGGAGGAGATGAGGCAGTCGCTGCGCATCATCGAGCAGTGCCTCAACCAGATGCCGGCCGGCGAGGTCAAGACGGACGACGCCAAGCTCACGCCGCCCTCCCGCGAGGAGATGAAGGTACCGTGTCGTAGTGTTGCAACAGAACTCTGCTTCCGCTTCCGCAACTGCAGAAGTTCCGCATTTTTTTTCACTTCCGTTTCTGCTTCTGGTTCCGCAAACTTTATAACAGAACTCTGAACGGAAGCGGGGAGAAAGCCATGAGCAGCGGTGCAGCAGACGGCGGCACGGCGCGGGCGGTTGCTTAAATATAACTTGCCGCTGTTTAATTTTGACTACTAAAATACAAATTTAATAAAAAAAGTTTTAAATGTACAATTGTGCTTTTTTTTTCATAGTGTTAACGCTTCCGTTTCCGTTTCCGCTTCCGTTAAGATTTACTTTTGACATCTGTTTCCGTTTCTGCTTCCGTTATGCCAGTTCCGTTGCATCACTACCGTGTCGCCACCCGCCTGCCCGGGGTGGCCGCAGCGAGGCATGAACCAGACAGACGGGAGGCACCAAGCTGGTGCCTCCCGTCTCTGGTCCGACTCGCACTTGTCCGGTTTATGAAGGAGGTTTCACTTTTGTCAAAGAGCCAAGTAGCGGTTTGTGAAATGCTCGTCACTTTATATAAAGTCGTGAAGTAAAATCTTAACCGACGAAGGCTCTTTAACACGCGGTGCTAAATCACGGTTTTTTAATGTAAATAAATCTTTGTTTAATTTAATGGAAAGACCGGTTTTGTTCTAAGTATGTTCACGCCAATGTCTCTCTATCTGTCTGTTTGTTATCTCTTCACGGAAAAACCGCTGCACCGATCTAGATGAAATTTGGCAAGAAGATAGTTTGAATATTGAGGAATAACATAGGCCACTTTTTATTCGGCAAAATTGTATAGTTCCCGTGGGATAGCGATAACCGAAATCTACGCAGACGAAGTCGCGGGCAACAGCTAGTGAAATTATAAGTAAAGATACGTTATATGCACACGAGACGACCGAAAAACATGTTCCGAACATTTTGACATTTGCGCGCAAGTTTGACCCTTATTTGAGAGAGATTGTGGCCAAAGAGGCTACAATTTGTAGCCTTTTTTGCGTTTCAATATCGGGGTGCTGATGACATAACTACCTCTTTTTAGGGTTCCGTACCTCAAAAGGAAAAAAACGGAACCCTTATAGGATCACTTTGTTGTCTGTCTGTCAAGACCCTTTTTCTCTGGAACGCGTAGAGTACCATGCTGAAATTAATATCATAGCCATAATATAATAGCCGTGATAAAATCAACCTTCTAAGTCAACGCAATCAAAAGATACAGTCATTAAAAAATCTATTTCCATACAAATTGCCGATTTCCAAAAACCTAAAGGGTACTTCCAGATGTCCTAGAAACTTGAAATTTGGTATGAAGGTAGCTCTTATAGCACAACTACTCGGAAAAGTCTCAAAATCTTAATTTTTTATGTCTGTCTGTAGATTTCGCAGATCAATATAAGTTGACCCCACACTGCTTACATTTTGCTTAGCAACAGGGCTCTCCTACACTGGACTTCTTAGAACACTGGGGAAAAGCGTTAAAATCTTTCTACGGAACCCTCTCGCGCGAGTCCGACTCGGACTTGGCCGGTTTTTATATGTAATATCATTCCTGCTTGCCTTCTAAATCAATATGATTAAATTAACATAATAACAAAGAGGGGTGTTATAAGTTTGACCTGTGTATCAGTCTGTGGCATCATAGCTCCCAAACGGATGGACCGATTTCAATGCGGTTTTTTCTAATCGAAAGCTAGTCTATTCGAGATGGTTCTTAGCCAAGTAAATTAAACACTTTATGGTACAAAAAAACAGGATAAACACAAGTTACAACAATCATATTCAAGTACAAAGACGGACTTATCCCTTTAAGTTTAAGTCAAGTTTTTTTTTATACGACGAGGAAGGCAAACGAGCAAGTGGGTCACCTGATTGTAAGTTATCACCACTGCCCATAGACACCCGCAATCCCGGGGGGTTAGCAGATGCGTTGCCAACCTAGAGAGCTAATATGAAATGCCTCTTGTGCTGTAATTACACCGGCTGTCTTACTCTCCACACCGGAACACAACATTGCAAGCACTGCTGCTTAGCTGCAGGATTAGCGAGTAAGATGGTGGTAGCGATCCGGACGGACCTCGCACAGGGTCCTACCACCCGCGTCACATACAAAAATTTAAAGTGTTATATTACTGAGATATATGCACAATTCACCTCTGGCAACACTGTAATAGTTGTGGACACCACATGGTTCCGTGGCGACACAACGTTAGCCAGCTTCGGGTCGGGACATCTATCGGGAATCGTGAAAGCTAAGAACAGGCGATATTATCGAGTGTTTGTATAGTATCGACTATCAATACTACTGATCTTTATCAATAGTATATACTAGAGAGCGCCCGCGGCTCCGCCCGCGTGGAATATTATATTATGCAGGTACGGTATCAACGTAAGAAATCTATAGCAATATGTGTCCTCTGGGTAAAAAACTAATTTATCTAATTAGTCTCGTCGGATATCAATAAAAATATTAAGCGCATCAAAGTTCGGGAGCGGGGGATACATTTATAATACAGTGGTTTACATAATAAAACAGACATTAGTATTATAAAATCGGGCAAGAGCGTGTCGGACACGCCCAGGATATGGTTCCTAAGCCATTACGAAAAAGCCCTGGCATAGATGCCTAATTTAAAGGTATTTTCATCACACCTATTCGAAACCAGTGTTAGAAGAGCCCTACTCCTAAGCAAACTGTAATCAGTGTGGGGTCAATTCATATTGGTTACTGACACAGACGAACATAATCAAATCTAATCAAATCGTTTATTTGCTAACGTAACTATAGGTAAGTACCTATTACAGATGTTACATAAAGTTTTGTATCACTATGTTTGCCTTAAGGCATACAAATATGTAGACTACACATCATGCAACATAACTATTTTTTTTATTAAGTATTAAATAATTTAAATTTACATTTTCAAAATTGCCATCACAAATTTATAAATAAACACTGAAATTATTACAACAGATTAGAGCTTCAAATTGTCATTTAAATATTCTTGGATAGAAAAGTATGCATTTTCACATAAAAAATTAAAGATTTAAACATAATACGAGGGCTGTTTGATAAGTACCCGTTTTCTAAATATATTAATATCACTGACCGCAAATAAGTATACCACCTTTTTAAGCCATTTTTCAGAGGCGACAAAATTAAAAAAAAAATGGCATTCTTTTGTTTTTTTTTCTCATTTGACAACGATTCAGTGAAGGCGTGAACTTAAAATTGTTAAAATGGAGAAAGAACTGTATCGGTCTGTAATTAGATTCTTTTTTTTGGAAGGAAAAACATGTGATGAAATAAAAGTAAATGCAAGCGGTTTACCATGAATGTGCTCCTTCTATGACAACCGTCAGATATTGGTATAACGAGTTTAAGCCGGGGAGAACAACCGACTTTGATGAGGATCGCCCAGGCCGGCCAGTTGAGGTGACAACAGACGATATGGTTAAGAAAATTGAAAATATCGTTTTAGCCGACCGCCGAATTAAACTTCGAGAAATCGTTGATTCTGTAAACGTTTCAATCGAGAGGGTACAACACATATTAGAAGAAAAATTGAGTATGAAGAAAGTATCGGCGAGGTGGGTGCCGCGTTTACTCACGGAGGAGCAAAAACGGAACCGACTGACTACTTCGGAGCAGTGTTTGGCCGTGTTCAAACGTAACCCGAAGGAGTTTCTGCGTCGTTTCGTGACCGTGGACGAAACGTGGGTCCCACCACTACACCCCGGAAATGAAAGAGCAGTCGAAGCAGTGGATTTTACCGGGTGAACCTGCTCCAAAGAAAGCAAAAACCGTCCCATCGGCTGGAAAGCTCATGGCGACCGTTTTTTAGGATTCGCAGGGTATTATACATATATATATATTCACGCATCAGATCTTAGATATAGGAGTTTTTCGTGCTAACTTCCAATTGCTCGGATAGCGTAATTGGATTAGCGCGTTACCACGGTATGGTAAAGGTTTGGGTTCGAACCCCAATTCGAGAACAAATTTTTCTGGTTTTTCTGTATATTTACGCATCAAATTTGAAATTTGTGAAAAATTAATTTCAAACGGGATGACCGTAAAAATAAAAATAATACAAAAAGTTAGATTACTTAGTCTATTTGTTTAGGCACTTAACAAAGTGTAAGATTTAATAAGTTTTAAATGAGTTATACTTGGCTAAGCTGGCTTGGCCTTTGACTGCTCTCTGTGGTCCTGTAAATAAAAATATATATAAAGACATACACCCGCAGTTCCTAAAGCTGAGGCAAAGTTTGCACATGTGCAACTGCCAGTACATCAGTACCCACAGTCCAGTATTATGGCTTTCGTCAAGCCTCGATTGTCAGCATCTGATACACGCACCATGAACCGAGTATCAGCTTTTTAATGATTGCATGGAGCTAATTCAGCGTTTCACGGGTTGTTGCTAAAACATATTCGCCATCGGTAATAAAGAAATGTTGGGCCAATTTATTTAGACAACTCAAACGAAAAAGGGTTGTTTCCATCTGATCTTGACACTCGGATCATGGTGCATGTATCAGATGCTGTCAATCGAGGTTTGACAAAAGTCATGATACGGACTGTGGAACATAGCTTGATTTGTATGTTCAAAACAGAGGAGGCTAAGTCCATTTCTACCATATGGTGGAAGGTTATCCTTAGCCTAACATAATATCACAACAAACGAACCTTTTCTCAACGCGTGTCGTGCCATCCATTTGCCATAATTGTGGCAATGTTTGCCGAGGCCTTCAAGTTGTTTCTGAAATAGAAAAACTTTAGGATGAGACAATAATATTAAGATACCAAATTGTATCTGGGTACTTACGATTCTTCAGGATTCTTCGAGGCTTCAGGAAGCTCAATCTTCCTCTTCTTCCTTCGTTATGGGGCGGCCTCTAGGGCTTGTGCCAATCTCAGTAATATAATTAACACGAATAACAATACTAAAGTTCAGGTCAATCGTTCCATATGGAAATAAAATAATATAACACGTACAACGATATTAAAGTTCAGTTCAGTCGTTCCATCTTGAAATAAAATCAAATGAAATGATTGACATAGACAATTTTTTTTATTGAGGGATTAGCATAGACTAAAACAGCTGTCATTTGCTTCATTTCGAGTGATTTAGAGTAAAAAAACACTGACAAAGCTATTGGCCAACATGACGAACAGAAAAAATATAAACGTCAGCTACTCAACTTGCGATTTTATTTTGCTTAATATACAAAACTTACACACCCAATATCATATTTTCTAAAGTTTTTCGCGATTCCCAAGTTAATAAATAAATAATGCGTTGTTTGGGAGAAACGTGTCAAAATGGTGTTGTAGAGCGCCATCTCGCTCTGTCTCGTTTCTCTTATCCCGTTCTGGCCGTTCGACTTTATATAATAGATTTTTATCATGACGCTCTAAAAAAAAATAGCGTCACATACAAAAATTAAATTATTGTACGGCACCACAGTGCATTTCAGTGCGTCAAATAGTTGTAGAGACCACATGGTTCAGAGGCGACACAACGTTACCCAGCTTCGGGTCGGGACAGCGACATCTATCGGGAATCGTGAAAGCTAGGAACAGGCTGTATTGTCGATAGTGTTTGTAAAGTATCGACTAGACATGTGTGCCGATGGCAAAATTGTCGGCGGCGGCGTGATCGGCGTGAAATCGGCGTGGCATAGATTTTTTCAGATTTTTCCAATAGAAGTTCATAATTACGGTCACACAAAATTTCAAATACGATATTAACAATAAAATAAAAATTCTGTTATAAAAATAACACCAATAAATTCATAAAATAAAATACAGAAAAAAAAAGACTACCAACACCAACAAACGCTGTATGCCCTGTATGGCTAGAGCGATCTGCTGAACCAAATACGACCACGAGCGGGGGTAGCAGCCAACGGCTCAACTTCCACACAAAAAGGATTTGGCCTCCACCGCCCAGCGGGTTGCCGTCGAACGCAAACTCAGACACAGCGCCCTCTCTGCCAAAGAACCAACGTCAGCCTATCAGGCCTCTTGCCGTCACTACGGCTTAACCCCGGAGGCTTTCAAATGCACGGCACACTAACAGCCACCATTATTCAGTGGATAAAGCCATTGAACAAGTGGTGCCTCGAGAACCACCCAGCACACCTTTAACGACTGAGGCCTTGGTAGCGATTCTCTTCCACGATTGTCCCATTTGGGCAACGGTGCAAAGATAGACAACACTTACCACCCAAACACCCAATCTTAGCGCAACGGCTACGTGGTGATGGAGAGACTGGAGAGAGTTGATTTCAAGCATTGTGCCAAGCTGGTGGGATCGTAGAGCCTCGCACCTGGCACATCCCACTGATAAGTCGCTTCGCAAACACGTTTCCCAAATCGTGAGAACCCCCTATAAAATCTGCAAAGAAACCCCGTTGCTTGCTACTAAAAGATCCACCACACCATACGCCACCAACGCCAGCCAAAAACGCAACCAGGCCGACATTGCGAACACGCCGCACACCTAGACCGCCATACCAAACCGGGAGAAATCTTTCCGAAAAAAAATGGTGCACCAAGCAAGTTCAATTCGGACTTTTCCAAGAGCTTTAGGTATCCCGGAAACCAAAGACCGTCACATTTCCCCGATTTAATATCAGGCCGTATCTCTTTTAAAGCAGACACAAACTTTCCCTATTCGACCAAGACAAGGTACCTAACATCCGGCCCACCGCCTATTGTGTCATCATCCATATGCTACAAATTCAATGGTGAGTACGAATCTGTAAAGGTCTTGTGCATCGCGACAAGGCAAAACACCACAGGTCCCGATGCTGATCATACACCTGCGAAAATACCCTTTCTAAAGGGATATCGCGAAGGGAGTTCATGTAATAGGTACCTACCTCTTACATGACGACATCCCTTTCAACACAGTTGAATGCATTTTTGATGTCAACCTTAACAACAACGGCACCAGTAGCTCCGCCAGCCAAAGCGAAGGACCGCGTGGCCTGTATAGCCGCCGCACACGCACTAGTCGTGCCATACATTGCAGGTATCCCCCCCATCGTCTCCCGCACTGCTCGACAGAACAATTTTGCCGTTTAGAAATAGAAAATACGGAAGGAGGGATGAAATTATAACTATGGTATTGTAATTTAGCGAATAATTAACGAAAAAGTTGGTACTACTTTAAAATTAATAAAATATTCGCCACGCCGATTTTACGCCGATCAAGTCCATCGGCGCGGCGGCGCGGCGCACAATTCTAGTATCGACTATCGATACTACTGATCTTTAGCAATAGTATTACTTATTTTTATCAACCGGTAGAAAGGTCGGGTCGACAGGATGTCTAATTTTCAAGGCCACGATAGTATCACGATACTATCGATAGACTATCGCTATCCCAACAACACAACACTACTGTACAGTCAGCAGCAGAAGTAGCTAAGCAACCGAAGCGGTCACAATGAGCGCAAGCTCTTACGTCTCTAACAATAGAGCTGTGCTTGTGCTTAGATCATTGTCAACGCGTCGGTTGCTTGGCTATTTTTGCTGCCGAGCTGACTGTACAAGTGTACACTTCACTGAATATAGTTTGTATGACGCTCTTAACAAACAGCGTCACGTACAGAAATTACAGTAAATTGCCTATCGCATATTATTACTGTACTGTCTGTCACGTCTTGCATACAATCTGTAATAGTTGTAGAGACCACATGGTTCCGCGGCGACACAACGTTACCTATCGGGAATTGTGAAAGCTAATAATAATAATCGGAAGTGGGAGGGAACCGACCAATGTGTATCTGACGGACAACTGCCGCATGCTACTGCTATGATTAACTTCTGGCGTAGTATCTGGTCGGCTCCCGTCGAACACAACGAGGGCGAATGGATGAGCGTTGTTGAACGTGAGTGCGAGTCTATCGAACCTATGGGTGCTGTTACTATCAGCCCCGAGGACGTTAGTTGTGCTATCCGGACGGCCCAGAACTGGAAAAGTCCTGGT
This sequence comes from Clepsis dumicolana, assembly GCA_963691665.1. Classification (NCBI taxonomy): domain Eukaryota; kingdom Metazoa; phylum Arthropoda; class Insecta; order Lepidoptera; family Tortricidae; genus Clepsis; species Clepsis dumicolana. The sequence continues at coordinate 6,396,357 of OY829533.1, read as the reverse complement.
CCGGATGGATTGCACAACTTCTGGCTGAAGTGGTTTCGATGTTCACACAAACGTTTGGCAACGCAGTTCCAGCAAGCCCTCGAGCTCGGTTCCCTGCCACTTCTTTTAACAACTGGTATCACTTTCCTGCTCTATAAGTCCGGTAGTACCACGGAAGCGAAAAACTACAGACCCATCACGTGTTTGCCCACACTGTACAAACTCCTTACATCCATTTTGAGAGCAAAAATTAACGCGCACATCGTTGCAAACAACATCTTGGCCCCCGCTCAAAATGGATGCAGGGTTGGGTCCCGTGGTACTAAAGAGCTCCTCCTCATAGACATGACCATTTGCCAACGAATCCGGCAGAATAGAGGGACCCTCTCTGCTGCCTGGATTGACTACAAGAAGGCCTATGATTCGGTGCCTCATTCATGGCTGAGGAGGATCTTAGAGCTGTATAAAGTTGATGCAACTTTAAGATCCTTCTTAAGCACGTGCATGGGGCAGTGGACCACAGTCCTTCGTCAACCGGGAGGTAGCGATGGCCCCTCTGGTCCGCAGGACTCCATAAGGATTGAACGAGGGATCTTCCAGGGTGACAGTCTAAGTCCATTATGGTTCTGCCTAGCACTGAATCCGCTCAGTACTCTGCTGACGGATTCAGGACTAGGTTGCCGGCTCCGGAGAGGGGGTGAGGTCATCTCTCATCTGCTTTATATGGATGACCTCAAGCTATTTGCACCAAACAACCAGAACTTGATGGAGTTACTGAAAACAACAGAAGTCTTCAGTAATGCCATCAAAATGGAATTTGGTGTAGACAAGTGTGCAGTCATACATGTACAGCGGGGAAAAGTTGTAAAGTCACCGAATTTACAACTTTCTGAGACAATGTCCCTCAAATCTATCTCCGAAACTGAAACCTATAAATATCTTGGTATGTCACAGTCCTTGGGTATTGAAGGTAGGGATATCAAACAGACGGTGAGGGAGCGATTCTTTGGCCGCCTGGCAAAAGTACTCAATAGTCTTTTGTCGGGTGGCAACAAGGTGCGCGCCTTCAACGCCTGGGTGATGCCCCTGCTCATATACTCCTTTGGCATACTAAGATGGAATCAGACTGAGCTGAATGCCCTGGATCGAAGGGTTCGTTCATTGCTCACTGCGCATCGCATGCTACACCCGCGCTCGTCTGTTATGAGACTGTACATTCCACGGAAATGTGGAGGTCGTGGTTTTTTAAATGCCCAGGACCTCCACAACCGTGAGGTGTGCAGTCTTAGGGAATTTTTCCTGAACAACGAGTGTGGGATGCATCGCGATGTAGTGGCGGTGGACAAATCCTTCACTCCTCTCGCCTTGGCAAAAGAGAACTGGCGCAGACCTAAGGTATGGAGCACCGAGGACCGCAAGACTGAATGGGAGAGTAAGGAGCTACACGGGCGGTTCTATAAGGCCCTCATGGGGCCCGATGTAGACCTGCTCGCGTCGGTGAACTGGCTACGCTTCGGGGACCTCTTCGGGGAAACCGAAGGTTTTGCCTGTGCAATTGCGGACGAAGTTATCATGACTAATAACTACCGTAGGTATATCCTGAAGGACGGTACGGTCGACATCTGTCGGGCATGCCGCCGTCCCGGGGAGTCACTCAGGCATATTATCTCTGGCTGTTCTAGTCTTGCTAACGGCGAGTACTTGCACAGACATAACCTTGTAGCCAGGATTATTCACCAGCAACTTGCTCTTTTATTCGGTCTTGTGGACTTCGAAGTGCCGTACTATAAGTACACACCTGCACCAGTTCTTGAAAATGGTCGTGTCACGCTTTACTGGGATCGATCTATCATCACGGACAGGACTATTGTCGCCAATAAACCTGATATCGTGCTGATAGATCGATCGAAGCGCCAGGCAGTGCTCGTCGACATCACGATCCCCCATGACGTGAACCTCGTGAAAGCCGAGAAGGACAAAGTCAGCAAGTACCTTGACTTGGCTCACGAGGTTACCGCCATGTGGCCTGTTGATTCGACGATCACTGTCCCGATAGTCGTTTCGGCGAACGGTCTAATAGCGAAGAGCCTTGACCATCACCTTAAAAGGCTCTCGCTAGATGGTTGGGTCAAGGGTCAGCTACAGAAGGCGGTACTCCTGGACACGGCTCGGATAGTCAGGAGGTTCCTCTCTCTGTCGCCCTGACCACCGGTAGCTTAGGCCCCGCCTCGCTGCCGGCGGCACCCTAGGTTAGGTTTTTATAATGTTTTTATATTTTGTATTAATATTGTTTTATTACTTTTTATATGAATATTGTGAAAACCTAGCCTAAGATTGTAATAAATATACGGGAATAATAATAATAATAATGTAATATATTCAACGAAACAACAAATTTCTCGATCGCGTTCGCGTTTACGCACGGACCAATCACCCTCTGGACACCGCATCTTCTATAATTTACTAGGAAAGCCAATTCGTTAGGTGCACCAAGGTTAGGCTTGGCTTAATTGATGGGACGTGGTACGGATTACCGAGGTTGCTGGTTCAAGTCCAGCTGCTTAACTGGCCCCTATTTCACCAACTTTACAATTGTCAGTTTTCAATGACAATTCGTTGTCAATTGCTGACTTGAAGAGCTTTTGTTTTAGCGCGCTTCATACTGGCCTAGGAATGTAGTTAGAATTGTCATGACAAACCGACAATTGTAAAGTTGGTTAAATAGATAGGGGCCTGGCCTCAGTCTAATAAACGTGACAGGTGACAAGTGACAACGACAATTCGATCTACACTTCGAAGTTAATATGATGTCTGTAGATCTAGCACAACTCACAGCGCGACTTCTATCTCGCGCGAGAACAACTGCCCGTGCTTTTCTGTCACTCAGAATGCAACGGGACGGGTAATATAATCTCGCGCGACAAACAAAATCGCGGCCAGTCGTGCTAGCCCTACTGGTAATACAAAAACTTTTCTATCAGTAATCACACCAAACTGTCGTCGTCAGTTGACACCTGTCACGTTTATTAAACGGGGCCTGATTTTTCTCAGCATTGTCATTGTATGTTGAGGTTACTTTACTTATTCTATATGACGCTCTGAATAATTCAAACAGCGTCACATTCAAAAATTGAAGTATTTATTTAACAAAAACATTAAGTTATAAACCTTCCTCACAATTAGTTGTGACCACATGGTTCCGAGGCGACACAGCGTTACCCAGCTTCTGGTCGGGACAGCGACATCTATCGGGGATCGTGAAAGTTAAGAATAACCCCGGAGGGTTAGCAGATGCGTTGCCAACCCAGAGAGCTAAGATGAAATGCCTCTTGTGCCCGTAATTACACCGGCTGTCTTACTTTCCACACCGGAACACAACAGTGCTTAGCGGCAGGATTAGCGAGTAAGATGGTGGTAGCGATTCGGACGGACCTCGCACAAGGTCCTACCGCCCGCAAGTTACATTCACGTCATTTACAGTTTAGATGAGATATTTGATAAGGATTGTTGATTTAGTTCTGTATGTCATGATTGTTATAATATTTGCTTTTAATTCAAAGGAATTTGATTTAACTGTTTTACGGAATTAGGTACATTTGCAATTTAGCTTTTCGGTCAAGGGAAACATCGTGAGGAAACCTGGTGCGAAGCAATTCAATGATGTGTGTGAAGTTCCCAATCCGCACTGGGCCCGCGTAGGAACTATAGCCCAAGCCCTCTCGTTCTGAGAGGAGGCCTGTGCCCAGCAGTGGGACGTAAAAAAGGCTGGTGAGACGGTGTAGCAAAAATCGTTGTTCTGTCAGAATTTACAGAAAATACATGTTTTCGTTGCAAGTGGAAGTCCGTGGTCTCTGCCTACCTCCCCGGGACACAGACGTGACTGTATGGATGTATGTATGTACATGTTTTTTTTTTAGGTATTACAAAAGCAATAAATGAAATATAATTTGAACCAGCTGAAAGTGCCGGTCTTTAAGTTTCCGAAACTTTTAATATATAGTTTAGGCTAATTAAAAAAACAGGGCAAGAACATGTCTGGCCATGCCGTACCGATGAACTTATTTAAGTTCTGCAGACTTACCTTAAACCACTACCGTACCACTACTACTGTTATGTATTGATAAAATTGAAAATTGTATTCAGCAAATAGGCAGTTGAATGCTCTTTTACACGTCGTTTTTTGAGTCTACCAGCGCTTTCGGAAAGACCATGATTGCCAAGAAGAATGCGCCGCAAGAAACTTGGCACAAAGTCATTTTTTCTAAAAACAAGTTACATTAGCTCTTACAATACGTAACCACAGACAAATTACACAAAAAACCTCACTCTGTCATTAAAAAATAAAGAGAGAAAAAAACCGTATTCTAGAAACAAGTGTAATAAATAATTATTGGAACAGCAAAACCGGAACACTTTACTTTACTGGCACGTTTTAATTGAGCAGGAGATGTATAGGGTCTCCAGGTCAAATATCTGTGAATATTTGAATTACAAAGGGATGTATAGGGTCCCAGAAATTATATGATATATAGGATGAACAAATAGGCCAGTAATATATTACAGTGACAAAAACGGAACCCTTATAATTTCGGCATGGCCGTCCGTCCGTCCGTCTGTCTGTATGTCACAGGCATTTCAACTTCAATATAGCCCTTAATCTGCTAAATTCTGCTACAGCTATATTTAATTTCAAACGATACTATTTCTTGTATTGTTTGATCATGCATTATTATTATTATTATTTAGCATTTTTGTATTATTATGTATCTGTTATCGAGTTTCATTGAAATTATGTGGTTTTTTTTAATACTTTTTATGTATTTTTTTTTCTTTTTTTGCTAGTAACCTGCTATAAATTCGTGACCTTAAACCTTTTTAATTAGCACCACCTGCTTTAATATGTTCTTACCTTTATTCCATTATGGTTGCCTGGTAGAGATCGCTCTGTAGCGATAAGGCCGCCCATTGCTACCTTGTATTTTCTTTGTGCCTTATTTCTTGTTTTGACTGTTATGTGGTGTTCAATAAAGAGTTATTGTATTGTATTGTATCATGCATAAATCTAGCTTATACTTCAAAGGAAATTTATTTTATTTAAGCGGCTCCCCTGAGCCCGACGCTGAAATGGCTGCTTCTCAGAGCCATTCTGTACATTATTTAAACGTTAAAAACAATATATATATATACATTAGCTGTTGCCCGCGACTTCGTCCGCGTAGATTTCCGTTATCGCTATCCCTCGGGAACTATATAATTTTCCCGAATAAAAAGTAGCCTGTGTTATTCCTCAATATTCAAACTATCTTCTTACCAAGTTTCATATAGATTGGTGCAGCGGTTTTCCCGTGAAGAGGTAACAAAGAAACAGACAGAGAGACAGAGTTACTTTCGAATTTATAATATTAGTTAGGAAGTTAGGATTAAGTATCTATAACATCTCAACTTGTCTTTCCACGTTTCATGTATTATTTTTTTCGTATTTAATACTTATGATATCTGCATCACAAGTAAGTTAAGTCGCAATTAATATTCTGTCACTACATAAGCATAATGTACTTGGACTTGTGACATACACCAATGTATAGAGAATTTAATAGGCTAGGAGTTCCACGTTTAACATTATTATAATACCTTTTTAGGGTTCCGAAGCCAAAATGGCAAAAAGTAACCCTTATAGTTTCATCATGTCCGTCTGTTTGTCTGTCTGTCTGTCCGCGGTATAGCGCAGAGACTATTGAGTACCAATAAATGTATATCTATGCAAAATTACAGCTGCAAATGCAGCTTTTTGCAATTGCAGCTGCTGTTAGGGTTCTGCTAACACTGTTTTTGACTGGGTGTGATGAAAATACCTTTAAAATTAGGTTTCTATGCCAGGGCTTTTTCGTAATGGCATAGGAACCCTATCTTGGGCGTGTCCAACACGCTCTTGCCCGGTTTTTTATAATCATCATCATCATCGGCCTATTCACGTCCCACTGTTGGGCCTTTATTTTAGGGATCATCGATGTTTAGACGGAAAACATCGATGTTACGTCCTCGAAAACATCGACACATCGATGTTAAGAAAAATATCGGAACATCGATATTACTCCAGGCCACCCAGCGTGAATTAGGTGAACTACTTACATTTCTCTGACTTGTTAGCATAAGTTCACTTAGTAAATTAATGGCGGCCATCGCGAGTCAAAAATCCGCGAAGGTTGCTAGTGTCCAGTGAGGTCTATCTGTCATTCTCTACCAATGAAAGACAATTACTTTTTCTAGTTTGTGTATTAAATACATTTAAATAAATGAAATAATAGATTATAATGCCTTTTTTTATTTTGCTAGAAAAAACATCCATGTTTTCCGACATCGATGTTTTTCTTTCGATATATATCGTATATCGATACTCTTGAATCGATGTTAACATCGAAGTTTTTATAATATTGATCATCCCTAGTTTCGAACAGCGCCCGCCCGTGAGCTTTTTGGAACTAAAATTTAGTATGAGGTTTCTCGATCTCGATACGATAACCGTAACGTTACGCAGCATTCGTAAAGTCGTGCTCGACCCTCTGTTGAGTATTGTTCTATTTCCATATCTGTTTTTTAACCGACTTTATGCTTTGACATGTCCAAGCTCTGTTGATAAATGATTGATTGAGTTACTTGTTGAATGACATGTTTAAGGGTGCCATTCCCAAAAATTGTAAAAATTGTAGATCTATGGTTAAAAGATAGCATTCTCAATACGTCGTACTCTCTTCTAGTTTTCAAGGCGACATACCGTTACCAAGTTTTCGGACGCAACAGCGCCATCTAGTGAGCTATAGCGACTCTGTAGAGTTCCAGAAGTAATTTCGAACCAACTGGATCGTGACCCACTTGTCTTGGAGCAGGAAAGGAATGGAGATGTTAACGCGCGATTTCCCCTCTGCCAAATCTCTAGCATTAAGTTCACCCAAATGATCAGGGTCTGTTGATTGTGTGCGTGTTTTTGGCATTTGTGTGACAGTTTTGTTTTAGTGTGCGTTTGTAGGAACGTAACAAATTTTGACAGGAGCGTAGACGTGTGCTGTACGTGTGTTCCTCGTCCCCCTCAAAAAGTGGCAGAAAAATTGTAGTGCATAGATAAGCCAAAGGCGCCTCCCGTCTGTCTGCTTTATGATTGAGACGAACTTTTATAACGTCAAACAAAGTCAACATTAATTTGCTATTGCGGAAGTACTAGGTATCGAACCAACTGAATCGTGACCCATTATGGAACCTTATCGTAGAAAATGTCACGGTGACATTGAATTGCCTGACAAGGAAAATCATTATCACACTTTTTGTGAGAACGTTCGACTGTGACCAAGGATCATGGAAAGTAAACGGATTGACATTCTTATTTACATTCAGCGCCATCTACCTTGCTTGAGTGACACATTCGTACCGCTGTTTTGTTATTATTTGACCCGCTGGCTACGACCTTGGCGCCATCTAGAAATTGCCTGAATTTTAATATGACTGCGGGAAACGATTCGAAGTATGGACTTTGACACTCCGTATGACTGACTGACTGTGACTGTAAGTATACTTCGTTTTTTAGGGTTCCGTACCTCAAAAGGAAAAAACGGAACCCTTATAGTATCACTTTGTTGTCCGTCTGTCTGTCTGTCAAGACCCTTTTTCTCTGGAACGCGTGGAGGTGGCATGCTGAAATTAATATCAAATACTCAAGCCTGCGGTCCCTTGAAGCTGTGAAAAAATCAACCCTCTAAGTCAACACAATCAAAAGATACAGTTATAAAAAAGGCTATTTCCATACAAATTGCCGAAATCCGAAAACCTAAAGGGTACTTCCAGTTGTCCTAGAAACTTGAAATTTGGTATGAAGGTAGCTCTTATAGCACAACCACTCGGAAAATTCTCAAAATCTAAAATTTTTGTCTGTCTTTAGATTTCGTAGACCAAAATAAGTTGACCCGACACTGCGTACATTTTTATTTTTTTTTTTTTTTTTTTTAGGCAACAAACAGTCACAAAGTTAAGCATATAATACAAGACATTATAAAGTAAAGACCTGGAGTGCCATAACAATGAAAAAGTGTACATCGTTAAAAAATAGGAGCGGTCGATGCGGCAGATCTATGGCATTGCATTTGAAGTAGAAACAGGTACAATAAATTATCCTTATTCTATGAAAAAACACAGTTTACCTCCTAATTAAGTATATAAACTAAGAATTAGAAAGTTGTTTAGAAGAGCATGCGATTTCTAAGCATTTAAATGACAAATAACTCGGTTCTTAAAATTAAGACAGTTTCTATGAGCAAGAATATCAATGTGAGTTAAATCCTTGTTATAATAATTTAGACAACGGTTGAAATAAGAGTTAGCATAATATTTCGTGCGGGAGAATGGAACTGAGAACAATCTCTCATGTCGTACATTGCGTCGAGGAACTTTGAATAAAATACCACCAAGCAGTGAGGGGGAGTCAACAAGGCAATGAATTACCTTAAAGAGGAACATCATATCAAATTGAGCACGTCGCTTTTCCAAAGACAAGAGATTATGGTGCGCTTTGGAGCAGGGCTCTGCTAACACTGGACCTCTTAAAACACCGGAAAAGCATTAAAATCTTTGTACGGAACCCTCGTGCGCGAGTCCGACTTGCACTTGGCCGGTTTTTTAGCATTATTCGAAAAAAGGTATACAATCTTGACGTGTCCTTTTATTGAAAACGCTTTTTAAAAATAAGTAACTATTAAACAACAATGATGTTTAATTATTTAAATTGTTATGGTTTTATATGTAACAGTTAGAAAGAGTTTTTTTATTTCAGAGTTGCAAAAGCGCTTGGTCGATGCAACTTGTGACCAAAGGGCTGGCAGTTTTCTCTCTCAAAGAATCAGCATCGATATTCAGCGAGGCAACGCTGCCAGCCTTTTGGGCACCATGCCACGAGGGCCTTATTTAGATTTAATTTAGTTTTAAGTTATATTTTATTTAGTTTAAGCTTAGATTTAATGTCGTTGTAAATTGCTTTTATTATGTAAATAAAGTAATCACACCTTTTTAAAAAGCGTTTTTCAATAAAAATACATTTCAAGATTGTATACTTTCTTTCTAATGCTAAAAAAAACGAAGTAGGCTTACGTACAGTCAAAGTCAAAGATATGGATCCGCGCAAAGTTGCAAAAATATGTAAACATCAACCTTACCGTCGCAGTAATAAGGCCTGTATACATATTTATGGGACTTTGTGGTGCATACATATTGGTGACCTTGACTGTAGCAAGAAGGATAGTATACGGAGTGTCAAAGTCCATGCTTCGAATCGTTCCCCGCAGTTATCTTAAAATTCAGGCAATTTCTAGATGGCGCCAAGGTCGTAGCCAGCGGGTCAAATAATAACAAAACAGCGGTACGAATGTGTCACTCAAGCACGGTAGATGGCGCTGAATGTAAATAAGAACGATTCAAAGTATGGGCTTTGTCAATCCGTTTACTTTCCATGATCCTTGACTGTAGGTACAATACATTTGAGTAGATGTCTTACGACTTGGAAGGTTAATTTGTGGTTATGTATTGTACATAAGAGCTGTTGTAACTTGTTTTTAGAAAAAAAATGCTTTGTGCCAAGTTTCTTGGTTAGGTTGTTAGGTTATTGAACCAACCAACCAACCAACTTTAGAATTGTGATTAGGTGATTCGATGACTTAGTCGCCAACGGCTGCCGCTCAGGTGACATCTCCTTGACTTGCCCAATTACAACAGTTTTACACATTTTTGAACTGTACAAATAACACGAAAAAGAAAAAACAAAGCACAAGGAATCACATTCAATACGTAAATAAATAATATACTCATTATTTGTAAAGAAAACCATACATTTAAAATTATAATATTATAGCCAAATAATGCAGGGCCGACAATTTATTTCCTAAACTGATAAATTCATACCTCTAATAACATATGGCCATTAATTTCCCGACCTGGTAAATTCCGACCCGAGTAGAAATTCGGAAAGAAAAACTCCCGGTTAACTTTCATAGAATATTTGTTTTTTTTTTACTACTAGCTGTTGCCCGCGACTTCGTCCGCGTAGATTTCGGTTACCGCTATCCCGCGGGAACTATATAATTTTCCCGAATAAAAAGTAGCCTATGTTATTCCTCAATATTGAAACTATCTTCTTACCACATTTTTACTAGATTGGTGGAGCGGTTTTCCCGTGAAGAGGTAACAAACAGACAGACAGAGAGACAGAGTTACTTTCGCATTTATAATATTAGTTAGGAAGTTAGGATAGCTTTGTTCGATCCTGGAAAATGGAATAAAACTATTATAGAAACTGACTATTCCATCTATTTCCACTGATTTTCCAGTTTTTAGATCTACCTATTTAGACTGTGCATTATCTGGCCAATGACGACACTGAAATATCTTTTTTGTATTTTTCCGTTATTTTATATTTTTACCTTTGAAACTTGCCACTCTGTGAGCTTTCTCGTCTCTTATACGCAAAATGCATAGAGCAGTGGCTCTGTCAGCTAATTATTAAAAAAAAAAAAAAAAACTAATTATCGAGCCTGTTTACAACATTTTACACCGTAGAGGAGAACAGCTGGACAGACATACGAAATAATTTTTGTCCAATTTGAAACGTTGACGCTTCGCTCGCTCGGTCAATAAAGAACGACCTGTTATTTTATGTTCGTAAATTAGCAGGTCATTGTTATCATGCGACTACTTGTTATTTTGTGGACATGAATTTGCAGGTCGGTAGTCGTACATTATCCAGATGGTATATTTGTCTCTGGTATATTCCCTTGAAGTTTGACATTTCAGTGTAATGACAGCTAATGAGTGAAGGTCGCATTTTGTCAGCGCTAAAGAGGTACGTGGCCAGTCTTTCATGTTTAAAAGTCGATGGCTAGAGCTGTGATCCCACAGACAGATACACAGATACACAGACACAGATATACAAGTCAAACTTATAGCACCCCTCTTTTTCGAAGGGAGTTAAAAATGATCCCTGGCCGCTCATAGACCAAGTTCCATATTTCGCCCATTCTCCTTAAAGAGCCATTGTAACATTTGTAACCAACTGCTATGTTGTTGCAGACGTCGATGGAAGCGCTGATCCACCACTTCAAGCTGTTCACGCAGGGGTACCAGGTGCCCCCGGGCGCCACCTACACCGCCATCGAGGCGCCCAAGGGCGAGTTCGGGGTCTACCTCATCTCTGACGGGGGCTCCAAACCCTACAGGTCCGTATCGCTACCGCTACCACCATCTCTTACTCTTGTGCCCTCAATGAGGGCTGTCGCGAGTTAGAAATCCGCTAGGATCGTTAGTGTAGTGTGAGGTCAATTTCTACCAATCACAGGCCAGTAGCACCCTCGTGAGTTTTTCGGAATTTATGTGCGGAATTACATTTGTAATTTATCATGAGCTTTTCGTTGAAGGAAAACATCGTGAGGAAACCCGCACACTCCTGCGAAGCAATTCAATGGTGTGTGTGAAGTTCCCAATCAGCACTGGGCCCGCGTGGGAACTATAGCCCAAGCCCTCTCGTTCTGAGAGGAGGCCTGTGCCCAGCAGTGGGATGTAAAAAAGGCTGGTGATGATGATGATGATGACAGGCCAGTAGCTTGTCTCTCATTGGTGGAGAATGACAGAATAGACCTAACTCAACACTATTTTGACTCGCTGACGCTGTAGCCCTCGTTCGAAAATCAAATCTAAAGTTTGCGTGTCTTCCCAATAGATGGCGTTGATTGTAGAACAACTCTTGATAACGAAATGCTGCCACAGAATCGTTGGGTCCTTGTACTGATTTTGTATGTCAAAATCAAACTTCTAAGAAAATTAGATATTTTTGGAGTATGTAGGCGTTGGCATAGTGCTGCTAGCCTGCTACTATAAATTCTTTGCAACAAGTGCACTAAGCACGACTTGTCGAATCCTGCGTCACGTAAAATCGAATAGTAAACTATAACGAGTTTGTATGATGGCGGAACAGCGCCCGCCCTAGAGCGTATTTGGAACTAAAATTTAGTATGAGATTTCTCGATCTCGATACGAGAACCGTAACGTAACGCAGGATTCGACAAGTCGTGCTCAGGGCAATTCGTTTCAGTGTTGTTGGTAGTGTTGCCAAACTATCGATAGTATTCAAGTATTGTTGACGACCGGATGGCCTAGTGGTTAGCGACCCTGACTATGAAGCTTGAGGTCCCGGGTTCGAATCCCGGGCGGGGCAGATGTTCGTATGATGAATACGAATGTTTGTCCTCGGGTCTTGGATGTTTAATATGTATATAAGTATGTATTTATCTATATAAGTATGTTTATCCGTTGTCCAGTACCCATAGTACAGGCTTTGTCTAGTTTGGGACTAGGTCAATTGGTGTCAATTTGTCCCATGATATTATTATTCCCGTATATTTATTACAATCTTAGGCTAGGTTTTCACAATATTCATATAAAAAGTAATAAAACAATATTAATACAAAATATAAAAACATTATAAAAACCTAACCTAGGGTGCCGCCGGCAGCGAGGCGGGGCCTAAGCTACCGGTGGTCAGGGCGACAGAGAGAGGAACCTCCTGACTATCCGAGCCGTGTCCAGGAGTACCGCCTTCTGTAGCTGACCCTTGACCCAACCATCTAGCGAGAGCCTTTTAAGGTGATGGTCAAGGCTCTTCGCTATTAGACCGTTCGCCGAAACGACTATCGGGACAGTGATCGTCGAATCAACAGGCCACATGGCGGTAACCTCGTGAGCCAAGTCAAGGTACTTGCTGACTTTGTCCTTCTCGGCTTTCACGAGGTTCACGTCATGGGGGATCGTGATGTCGACGAGCACTGCCTGGCGCTTCGATCGATCTATCAGCACGATATCAGGTTTATTGGCGACAATAGTCCTGTCCGTGATGATAGATCGATCCCAGTAAAGCGTGACACGACCATTTTCAAGAACTGGTGCAGGTGTGTACTTATAGTACGGCACTTCGAAGTCCACAAGACCGAATAAAAGAGCAAGTTGCTGGTGAATAATCCTGGCTACAAGGTTATGTCTGTGCAAGTACTCGCCGTTAGCAAGACTAGAACAGCCAGAGATAATATGCCTGAGTGACTCCCCGGGACGGCGGCATGCCCGACAGATGTCGACCGTACCGTCCTTCAGGATATACCTACGGTAGTTATTAGTCATGATAACTTCGTCCGCAATTGCACAGGCAAAACCTTCGGTTTCCCCGAAGAGGTCCCCGAAGCGTAGCCAGTTCACCGACGCGAGCAGGTCTACATCGGGCCCCATGAGGGCCTTATAGAACCGCCCGTGTAGCTCCTTACTCTCCCATTCAGTCTTGCGGTCCTCGGTGCTCCATACCTTAGGTCTGCGCCAGTTCTCTTTTGCCAAGGCGAGAGGAGTGAAGGATTTGTCCACCGCCACTACATCGCGATGCATCCCACACTCGTTGTTCAGGAAAAATTCCCTAAGACTGCACACCTCACGGTTGTGGAGGTCCTGGGCATTTAAAAAACCACGACCTCCACATTTCCGTGGAATGTTATTATTATTATTATTGTTTAAATAAATAATTTTCATGGGACAATTTGACACCAACTGACCTATATATACCTATATATACCTGTATATCACTTAGTAACGGATCTTTGATAACGGATACATGCGAACGACGTCACGGGTCGTCCACTTGTTGTATACGAAAACCTTCTCCAGAATGCAACAAATACTTTTCTACATCAAATACATCAAAATCGGTTCAGTCAAACGCGAGACAATCGCTGATAAACACATGCACTTGTATTAATAAATAGTAAATAAATAAATATCATGGGACAAATTGACACCAATTGACCTAGTCCCAAACTAGGCAACGCCTGTACTATGGGTACTAGACAACGGATAAACATATTTATATAGATAAATGCATACTTAAATACATATTAAACATCCAAGACCCGAGAACAAACATTCGTATTCATCATACAAACATCTGCCCCGACCGGAATTCGAACCCGGGACCTCAAGCTTCATAGTCAGGGTCGCTAACCACTAGGCCGTCCGGTCGTGTATTGTATCTAGAATTTGCATGTTTTCCCAATAGATGGCGCTGGTTTTAGAATAAGTCATGGTAACGGAATGCTGCCACAGAATCGTTGGGTCTCTGTTCTTTTTTTCGTACGACAAAATCAAATTTCTAAGTTAACTAGGTATTTTTGAAGTAGGTAGGCGTTGGCGTAGTCCTGCTAGCCTGCTACTATGAATCAGCGGTGCCAGAACGTCCCAAAAGGGACGATTTTTGTCCGTTTTGGCATCGCAACGTCCCTTCGATGTCCGTTCATATATTCCGTCCGTTTTACGTCCCTTTTCAAATAGCCATCCAGAATAATTTACTTTTTTTCATACTTCAATCCAAAAAATAATGCGTTTCGTTTCATTCATCTAAGTAGATGAGTGAAACGAAACGGAAGAAAGGGGCAGCGTGTGAATGCGACAACTTCACTTCTGCTGGCGATATTGTACCATCCTTTTCCCACGCGCAGTGATCCCGTGTCGCTTGGATGTCGTTCCACGCATACAAACACAATATTGTGTACTACCTACCTATGCCCTATGCCGGCCGCGCACCGCACCACCACATCACTTCACTTCTTCACTTCATGCTTCATTGCAAGTGCTTGAGTTTTGATTGCTGAATTGCATTTTGAAATTTGAAATTAAGTTGAATCTCTTTGGATTTTAATGAATTGACAGTGAGTGATAGATAGCGGGATAGCGATTAATAACTTGCAGTAACTTGCTGCTGTTCGAGCTGCATCTACCTAGGTATCAGGTTTTCTTTCTTGATCAAAAGTTTGTTTGGACTTCTTGTTTTGTTGTTTGATTATTTTTATTTATGTTTAAAACTGAAGTACGTGTGCTTTGTGCTAAATTGACCTGCATTCATAACAACTAGGTACCTAGTCAAATACATAATTTGATACCTAAATAAACCTAATGTTTGGCGCCGCCACTCGTCATCGTGAAATTCGTGGACTAGATCACACTATATATATCACATCACACAATTAATAATAAAATTATATTTAACTAGCTTATGCCCCGCGGCTTTGCCCCAGTGAAATATATCAAAATGGGCTAGTTCCTTATCCCGTGGGAATTCCGAAGTGAAATCCTTAGTGCACCTCTAGGATACTCAAGGTAGAATTATGTTTGCCAAATTTCAAGTCTCTAGGGCCAGTGGTTTAGGCTGTGCGTTGTCTGTCAGTCAGTCAGTCAGTCACGGTACTGTTTTATAAGTATAGATTTTAGACGCATGACTTGCTTGTATAGTTTTTTCTTCGAGAAGTTAGGTACCTACAAGTACAAGGTATTAAGCGTACCTATTTATCCCAGATTGGCGCGGCCTGCGATGGCGTTACGGTGGCTATCAGTTGTATACTATAATATGGTACTTAGTCCAAGCCGTGTCAGTTTGAATCATTATAAGGACTACCATAGCATACAACTGATTGTCACCGTGAACGCCATCGCAGGCCGCGCCATTCTGGGATACGCTTAAAGCTAGATTATTAAGGTAAGTAGGTAAGATGTATGTATGTTTGTATGCCTACAAGCTTCATTTCAAAAAGTATTCTTTTCCTGCGTTGTGTGTAATGTGTGCAAAGAAATTTGATAGTCCTGGGCTATGTTTTATAAAGCTACAAGTCTCAACTTTCGCTTGTAAATTGTAGCTTTATATCACCTTTTGTTAGAAAGAGACTTCCGCTTGTAAATTGTAACTTTATAAAACACGGCCCTGTATAGTTTTCTTTGGTTGTGTGTGTTGAATGAAAGACGTTATGACCAACCACCAATCGGCATTTAAAACTATGAAAACTATCTTGTTCAATCTTTCAGTAGGTACATACAACGTGATGTCATGTGAGAAATAGAGATTTCGATATTTTTCGATTTGACTCGTCTGTCTGACTGGCTGCATGGTTACTATTACCTTTACCTGTCATAGTGAAGACGAATGTACCAAAAAAATGGTCTCTGTCTCATCGCGACGAATAATTCAGTTGCCAGGTTGAAGAAAAATGGCCAAATTTCAAAATTTCAGTATGTGATTTAGTGTGGTTCAGTCTTTTATTTATGGTGTCGTGGTAATTAACCGGGAAGGTTATTGTTGCATTGCATGTTTGCTTTTGTAGAGGAAATTGTCAAATTTCATTCGTCTTTAAAAACGCAAAATTGTTATTGAAAAAGAAGATGACGAAGCTTCAAAGAAAAAAATAACATGTCTTCCGGGATAGTAGATAAATCTGTTCTACAATATCATGATACTCGGGACCTAATCGCGTAAAAAAATAATTTAATTTAAATACCTCGACTTTTCGGACGCAACGTCGCGTTCGAAACGTCGAAGTATTTAAATATAAATAGGTATGTTTATTACGCGATTAAGTCCTGAGTATCATGATAATGTGTGAAAATCGCGAAAGTTTAAACCAGTACAAATCTGCTCTAGCTTCAACTTCTTCATCTTCGAAAAACAAAGAAAAGGTTTGTATAGACTTCTTGTTTAGCTGTTTGATGGTTTTAATATAATTTCAACGGACGTCAGCGGCCCTTAGCTCCACTTGGGAGATATAGGAAGTCATCATCATCATCATCATCAATTGAAGACTCATCTCTGGTCAACCAGCAATCTGGTCGCTCTTTCAGCCCCCATACTACGAAATTCGAAAATCGAAGTTTGTATCGTATCGTCCCGCTCACTCTCGTGTTAAATAATATTAACTTGAGAGGGAGAAAGTGACGTAACGTGAGAAAGATATGTTTCGATAAGGTTAAAGAAAAATTACCAAAATTCAAGTGCCCTAAAAATATAAAGGTATTCATGCCCTTTTTTTTTTCATTCAACCGTAAAAAAAAATCATATTTCCCCAGCCGTCCTTTTTGTCCAAAAATCGTCCCATTTCAGATAGCGAATCGTCCGAAACTCGACGCAGGAACTGGTAACACTGCTATGAATGAATAATCGATTAAAATTGATTCACGGAATGAGTTTCGTAGCAGTGTTGTGAGTAGTGTTGGTGTTGCCTAACTATCATAGTGTTGTCTGACTGAGGGTTGCGGAAGATAAAAAAAAAAACTATTATTATTCGATATTTTTTTAAGAAAAATTGCTCAAAAAGAACCATTTTTATTCAAGAATAATATAGTCGTTTTTTTTTTACATCCCTATGGTATTGAATCGATAGTTTTCATCTAAAAAAAGCCATACTATCGAGTCTTGCTATCCGTCGCCTTTAACCATAGATGGGCAACACTAGTTGTCAGTTTTTTGTAAAAATAAAAATAGTGATGCGACTTTTTAAATCAGGTAAAAATTTATTCCTTAAAATATTCTTCCTTATAACCCCCGACCCAACGAATATTCCGCTCGCACCGCACTGACTTTATATTTGTGCTAGGCCATAAAACTGATGGCTTTTGAGGATTATTTTGTGTTATTTTTATCTCTTTTGTTGAAAGTTTTTTTTTTATATATTTCACAATTTTATGTTTAACCTTTCCAACAAAAAAAAAAACATCAAAAACCGCATTGAATTGACTTGCTTTTGTATTGTAGGTATATCGCTTGTTATAATAACGAATTTCCATTTTTTATATACGAAAACCTTCTCCAGAATGCAACAAATACTTTTCTGAAAACCACATCAAAATCGATTCAGTCAAACGCGAGATAATCGCGGACAAACATGCATACATTACATATTACATACGAATGCACTTGTATCTAGAATTTGCATGTCTTCCCAATAGATGGCGCTGATTGTAGAATAAGTCTTGGTAACGGAATGCTGCCACAGAATCGTTGGGTGTTTGTGCTTACTTCATACGACAAAATCAAATTTCTAAGTTAATTAGATATTTTTGAAGTACGCAGGCAGTGGTGTCCTGTTACTAATAAATGTAATAAAAAAAACTTGGCCCCACCCAAGCAGGAGTCAGACTCGCGCACCGAGGATTCCGTACAAAAAAAAATCCAGCTTTTCCCCAGTGTTAGCAGAGCCCTGCCCTGTTCCTAAGCAAAATGTACGCATTGTGGAGTTATTTTATATGTGTATACCGACAGACAAAAATTCAGGATCTTCAGATTTTGAGATGTTTTTGTGCTATAAGAGCTTCTACCTTCATACTAAATTTCAAGTTTCTAGGACAACTGGAAGTACCCTTTAGGTTTTCAGGGTACGGTAATTTCAATTCTTTTGATTGCGTTCGACTTGCAAGTTTGTTTGTTTCACAGCTTCAAGGGACCACAGGCTTGAGTATATTTGATATAAATCTCAGCATGCTACCACCACGCGTTCTAGAGAAAAAGGGTCTTGACAGACAGACGGACAACAAAGTGATCCTTTAGCCACTCACTTGCTTTGAATTTTGAGTTGAACTCTATTTATAACAAAATATGAGCGTTGACAGGTAGCTCTAGTTGCCAAAAGCAATTGAGTGGATAAGGGTTCAGTTTTTCCTTTTGAGGTGCGGAACCCTAAAAATCCGACGAATTGAGATCGTCCTCCTTTTTTGGAAGTCGGATAATAAAATAGCTAGAATTCGTGTCAAATTTAAAATTCATGATCTCACTTGGAGTTCTTATCCTTTTTTTTCTATTTTTACGGTTTTCCCTTGCATATCAAGTATACTTTTAAAATGCTGAAACATAAACACAGAAAATGCTAACCCCGGGAATCGAACCCGCGTGGTTCGGCGAATGAGCGTCTCGGCTCGTTTTTATCACTTTTTGCAGTGACTAGCGCCATCTATGCGATTACTTGTACATGGCTTGTATTCAGACATGTTTCTGTTCTCAGCCGTTTCTACCGCAGCACCAGCTTTTTGTGTGATTCCCGGGAGTTATTTAGCACTTTCCCCTTATGATTGAAAAAAAAATTATCCACAGATGCAAAATCAAGGCGCCCGGCTTTGCTCACCTCGCGGCTCTCGAGAAGGTCGGCAAGAACTCCATGCTGGCGGACATCGTCGCCATCATTGGGACCCTGGACGTCGTGTTCGGGGAGATCGACCGGTAAACGGGGGCAGAACTCCTCACGGGGGGGAGAACTCCCCACGGGGGGTAATGCTCCCCGCGAGGGGTTTATACTCCCCACAAGGGGGAGGGGGTTACCTATATGAAACACTATAAGAACCATTGACCGAATGTAATCTGTCCGAAATTTTCGTTTGTACTTAATAATGCGTTTTTTTTCTGACGCTGTAAATCTTACAGGATTTTTATAAAACAGACAAGTCCTTGGAAGATTTAATGTTCCAGAAAAAAATGCATTAGGGCAAATTAAATAACATACAGATTAACTATTTTTCACTTGTGGTCGCGGGTGAGCAAAGTGATTTGTTTTTAGTTCATAAATTAAATTCGGACAATGGTTTTTAGTGTTTGCAATAGGTTACCCACGGGGAGGGGGCGCTCCTCGCGGGGTGGGGGGGATTGCTCCCCGCGGGGGGCTGTACCCTCGGGGGGTTATGGTTGAGGATCCATCCGTAAATTATGTCTTAAAGCTTACTAATAATCGACATCGATCGATTTTTGTGGTCTTGTAGAAATTATCGATCGACGACGACTGTTCCATTCTACCATCGATCGATTGGTGTGGTAACACACTTATGCCCTTATTCATAAACGCCACTCAAGCTTCCATTAGCTAAAATAGGTTTTGTCTTCTTCTTACTAACGGAAATGACAATGTGACAAAAAAGGACAAACGAACTTTAACGGCATTTTAGTTGAAATAGGTTTATGGTATGAATAACAAGGTTAAAATACGGTGACAGCCAAAATACGCTGTATCTTCATAAATGCGGCTTTTTGACGCCCGTCAGTCGCATTGTGATTCGAGACGATAACGCTACGACGTTTGTTGTATCTCAAACCTACAGTTGAGTTACAGTTAATTTGTGCAATTGTACAATTCACGTACCTATGGTTAAGAAATGTAACGTTCGTAACAGCTGAGTGAGCCTCTTTGCAAAACTGAAAAACGGAAATCGAATTCCAGTCTCTTTTGATTTTATATCTAATTACAAAAAATGTGTAGTTTACAATAAAAATGCGAAAAGACTGCCATGGATATTTGTGATTGTTTAAAATAGAAATGTTTTATTGTAAACTTCTGTTGCTAATGAAAATTGACGTTCAGTTGTTTAGGTTCATGACATAATTTTGAAGAGCAGAAACATTCACATGCTGTGT
Source organism: Clepsis dumicolana (assembly GCA_963691665.1). Taxonomy (NCBI): domain Eukaryota; kingdom Metazoa; phylum Arthropoda; class Insecta; order Lepidoptera; family Tortricidae; genus Clepsis; species Clepsis dumicolana. The sequence goes on along the minus strand of OY829533.1, from coordinate 6,376,106 downwards.
TTGTGCTATAGTCGTCCCACGATAACTCTGCAACGAACTGACAACAGTAGAAATCTAAAGTTTGTTTATGGCGGCACTGATTTATAGTCAAACAACACGTTTTGAACTTTTGATTAGATTATATATAAATAGGTCATCGTTCATTCACCATCCACCATTAAAATACCTCCCATATTCCGTTTTCTAGATTTTTTTTATCATACAACTACAAAACACTGACAAAATTGTCCTCCAATGGTCGGTCCATTGGAGGACAATATTAAAAAAAAAACGGCAAGTTTTGATTGCTATTATCGTTATTATTTTTAATTAAAGAAATGTCTGAGCGACATGAAAAAAGTATTACCACAGCGTGATTTTTCTGGGTTGCCAATTAATATCTTATGCAGAGTTATCGTGGGACGATTATATGTACTATCAATGAATCACGTGTGTTACATTGCCATGAAAATGGTTAAATAGGCGTGGTGTGATATACGGATGGACTGAAACTAAACGGTAAAGTAATAACGTGTACTTATTGGCGACATTTCTCTTATAACATTTGACATTCATGGACAATTTCCTTGGCGTAGTTTCACGAAAGAAATTTCCGTACGTGTGTATCGAGTATTTATGTGCGGAAATACATTTGTAATTTATCATGAGCTTTTCGGTGAAGGAAAACATCGTGAGGGAACCTGCACACACCTGCGGAGCAATTCAATGATGTGTGTGAAGTTCCCAATCCGCACTGGGCCCGCGTGGGAACTGTAGCCCAAGCTGAATACGTAAGACGTAAAAAAAGGCTGGTGATGTGATGTGTGTATCGAATATTCTAAAACACACAAAGTAATTTTTATTACTTGATTGATATACAGGGTGCGTTGTAATGAACCGTCAAGTACTCAGCAGAGGAATTGACTAAGTCTTAGCGAAAACCCCTGTTAAGTTTGTGTTTGGAAAGAAACATTCTCCCATACATTTCTTGCCTCTGGTTTATCAACATGTATGGAGAATGTTTTTTTTAGGGTTCCATAGCCGTAATATCAAATACGGGACCCTATTACTAAGACTCCGCTGTCCGTCCGTCTCTCACCAGGCTGTATCTCATGATCCGTGATAGTTGGACAGTTGAAATTTTCACAGGTAATGTATTTCTGTTGCCGCTATGACAACAAATACTGAAAATAGAATAAAATAAATATTTAAGTAGGGCTCCCATACAACAGACGTTAGAGTTGTGCCTACTCGGTCTTTATAGGGAGCGCTCCGGTCTCGTTCAATCGGTGAAAGGAACTAGTTCGGACTTTTAGTTCCTTTAGTTCAGTAGTTCAGTGAACGAGTTGGAACTGTTTTGATCTGTGAAGGACACGGAACGGAATGATAGTTATTCGTCTCGCTCCCACTTGCTCTAGAGTTCAAAGGAACGAGCGTTATTTATCTCGCTCCTCGGTTTCGGTCACTCTCACTCGCTCCGTTCCGCTCAAGCGATTCATCCACTCCTCTACCTACTGAACTAAAGGAGCGAAGACTGATTCAAATCGTGCGAAAGGATTTAGTTCCTTTCGGTCCGCGATGGGAATTCATTCCGAACAGTTCTTAGGTCCTGACCTGACGTGATTTTTTTTCCGTTTTTATAGATAATGGTACGGTACCCTTCGTCGCGAGTCTGACTCGCACTTGGCTGACTTTTTTAACTACACAGGGTGCTCACTTAGACGAACTCAACCCCTGGCTGAATCATTCATTCGTTTTAACGCACCCTGAATAAGAATGTATACATATTTTGTCTTATTTTGAAAAATGGCTGTCCCTATGTAATCAAAACTTGCAAGTTGAATTTTACTCGCTTCGAATAGTCCAATTGACTTGAAATTTGGAATGGATGTGTAGGTTACATGACATGAATTAAGATAGATAAAAAGTTATCTTGATAAAGTTGGAAAGTTTAATTTGTACTATATGAAATTGCCTCAATTAGAGAAAGTTGAAAAACCCCGGACATTGTCATTTCAAAGTTCAATATTTGAAAAACTGGTGAACCGATTTTAATGAAACTTGACTAAGAACCACCTCGATTACACTAGCTTTCGATTAAAAAAACCGCATCGAAATCGGTCCATCCGTTTGGGAGCTATGATGCCACAGACAGAGACACAGATACACAGGTCAAACTTATAACACGCCTCTTTTTCGTCGGGGGTTAAAAAAGAAATGTTGTCAATGCGTGAGACAGACATACACCTGTTCTAGATTTAAGCGAAACCGTTCAGATGATGTAACTAGATCATTTTTACGTTGTAAGTTAATACATTATTAGGAATATGTAGTTTCTTTTATTTTAAATAAACGCATTGAGCAAATAGTGTTTCTTTACAACCCTGAGTTTTTAGTTAACCCTTAAAAAGCTTACTACCGCCATTGATATACAAAATAAGACGGATACGCCACCGCTTCACCGAACGCGGACAAGCTATTATAGGTGATTCGGTGACTTAAGTTTCCCTTGATGTTTGGCATCATGTCAGTCTAATGACAGCTAATGAGTGAGGGCCGCACTCAGATTAATGAAGTCAATAGATTGAAGGTAAACTTATGGCCGTATGGTTATACCCCTCGCTCATGTAACTAATGCCCTTTGTTAAAAAGTGACAACTGTATGCTCCGATTTCAAGAGTCGTACCGTTTTTTTGATCTGTAGTGTGCGTCAGTATTTGAATGTGTGAGGGAGCGCCTTTGATGACAACTATAACCCGACCTCATTCAGTGACACTTTATTTGAATGACTGCCTAGAGTCGACCGATGCTTCTATTTTGTATCGGGTAAATTGGCTACAGAATTGACCATTGAATTTGCGAAGATAGTGAAATACGATGCCAGGAGGCGAAGTTGTTATTAGTTCTTCTATTCGACGCTAGATAGAGCTAGGAGTCATGAATTTGTTGAAAGACGACCATTTGTCATAAATTAGTTCTCCTATTCAGGACTAGATGGCGTCAGCAGCCGCGAAAATAGAAATAGTTTTTATAAGTTTAATTTTGTTAATACCTACTGTAAATTCCTGAAATACAATGGACCCGATTCTACAGCGGCCGCTAAAATTCCTAATTTTATTTAGGCGTCGCTAAGTCCGTTTGCTATTCTATGAGCGGCTGTCATAATCAAATGACAACGCTAATTTGAATCTGACGTTTCTTATTTTAGGCGGTCTATTCAATTCAGGTTTAGCTGCTTAAATGCTATTCTTTACATGTCCTTTTTAAGCGAAAGTCAAGCTAAACTGCCTAATTTTAGCGGCGAATAAAATAGTCCCGTTTAAAACACAATTGCCTAAAATCAAGTTGTGCTTAATCGATTCGTTAATATACTATCCATTAGAAGTGGATGACGAATATGTGATAACTGCTCTGGTGGCCGAAGACGAGGGTGAGGGTGAAAAAAATTATTTGAAGAGGTTGCGAGATGAATCCAACCCGTTTGACCGGTCCGAGCAGAAGTTTCGGAAATTGTTTAGGCTGTCGCGGAATATTGGCCAACACGTAGTGGACACTTGTGTGTGCAGGGGATGCGCTACGAGTGGGGACGGTGCCCCCACATTGAAAGGTTTTGAGAGCATTGAACTTTTTTGAACCCGAACACCCGTCGAAAATCTAGCTGAAGACCCAAGGGCTAGATTAACCCGACACTATACCGAAGATATCCCGGACGTTAGCCTGTACGAGATTAGTAGGGTCCTCAAACAGCTGAAGAATGGCAAAGCCCCAGGTGACGACGGAATTACAGCCGAGCTCCTGAAGGCGGGTGGTAAACCAGTCCTTAGGGGCCTCCAGACGCTGTTTAGTTCCGTCCTCCACGAAGGGAGAACGCCGAAAGCATGGAACAGAAGTGTGGTGGTGCTTTTCTTAAAAAAAGGTGATAACACCTTGCTGAAGAGTTATAGACCCATCTCACTTCTGAGCCATGTTTACAAGCTGTTTTCGAGGGTCATCACGAATCGTCTCGCGCGCAGGTTTGACGATTTCCAGCCTCCCGAATAAGCCGGCTTCCGAAAAGGCTATAGCACCGTGGACCACATACATGCGTTGCGGCAGGTTATACAGAAGACCGAAGAGTATAACCTGCCCCTTTGCCTTGCATTCGTGGACTACGAGAAAGCCTTCGATTCGATCGAGACCTGGGCTGTGCTGCAGTCTCTCCAGCGGTGCCAAGTTGACTACCGGTATCTCGACGTGTCTATACGAAAACGCCACTATGTCCGTCCGACTACAGGACCAGACCACGAAGCCTATTCCTCTGCAGCGGGGAGTCAGACAAGGAGATGTGATCTCTCCGAAGTTCTTCACCGCTGCATTGGAGGATGCTTTTAAGGTTCTGGACTGGAAAGGACGAGGCATCAACATAAATGGCGAGTACATCACTCACCTTCGATTCGCCGAAAATATTGTGGTCATGGCTGAGACCATGGAGGACCTCAGTGCTATGCTCGCTGACCTCAGCAGAGTTTCCGACCGAGTTGGCCTGAGGATGAACATGGACGAGACGAAAGTCATGTCCAATGTCCATGTTGTGCCAACTCCCGTAATAATCGGAGGCTCTGCGCTCGAAATTGTTGACGACTATGTCTACCTAGGACAAACGGTCCAGTTAGGTAGGTCCAACTTCGAGAAAGAGGTCACTCGTCGAATCCGACTCGGCTGGGCAGCGTTCGGGAAGCTTCGCAATGTCTTTTCGTCCAAATTACCGCAGTGTTTGTAGTCAAAAGTCTTTGACCAGTGTGTGTTGCCAGTGATGACTTACGGATCTGAGACGTGGGCGCTAACGATGGGCCTCATATGGAAGCTCAAAGTCACTCAGAGGGCGATGGAGAGGGCTATGCTCGGGGTTTCTCTGCGGGACAGAATCAGAAGTGATGATATCCGCAGTAGAACTAAAGTTACCGACATAGCCCGAAGAATTGCGAAACTTAAGTGGCAGTGGGCGGGGCACATTGCTCGCAGAACTGACGGCCGATGGGGTCGGAAGGTTCTCGAATGGCATCCACGGACCGGGAGACGAGCTGTTGGTAGGCCTCCAACAAGATGGAGCGACGACCTAGTAGGGATTGCGGGACCGCGGTGGATGCGGAAAGCACAAGACCGGTCTGAGGGGAGAGCCGCGGGTGAGGCCGCCGGCCAGCAGTGGACGTCTTTCGGCTGACATGATGATGATGATGATGAACTTTTTTGCCCATGGTAGCTACCACTACCAGACTGCTGTAGGTAGGGAAATTAATATTCTGGCTCAAAGTCAACCAACAATAAACTGCAATCTGGCAGCTGTTTGTCATGTAATATTAGAAACCTTGACCCCACAGTGGATCAAGTTCCCAGTGACTAGACTGGAGAAAGAGAGGGCAGTGCAGGGCCGTGTTTTATAAAACTACAACTCACAATCTACAAGCGGAAGTCTCTTTCTAACGAAAGGTGATAGAATGAGGCTTCCGCCCGCGAACTGCAACCTGCAGCCCTACAAAACACGACCCAGGAGTTCCAAGACAATTTCCTCAAGGATAGTTTTTTTATTAATATGAAGCATTGGCTACAAGGCTATCAGCTTAAACACGATGCCAGAAGCCATTTTCTAAATGTTGCCCATTCAAATTTAAGAAAATACGATCCCATACATTTTGACAAGTTTCATTCATTCATTCGTTCACTTATTTTTTTCAAGTAGCAACACGCTCAATTATTAGAAATTCTAGGACACGGATAAAACCCGGCTAAATTTAGTCAGCTCGACATTCTGGAATAGCACTTGTTAAATCCGCCGTCTAAATTAGAAAATTCAGTTTTAGGCTATTTAGGCGATGTGCACGTAGAATCGCATCCATTAAATCATTAAAAATCCAATAAAACCTAAATTTGAATGAAATGTTCGGACCATCTCTGTTCTACCACTAAGAGTTGGGAAGTTCTATTAGGGGACACTAGATGGCGTTAGTGGTAACGAATTTGTGAACATTAGACATGAAATTGTACACCGGGTGACGAGTGAAAAAGTAAAAATATGAGGTAATTTTTTTATGGTTTATTTTTACAAGCTTTGTTTTAATTTTCAATGTTTGTAAGTTAGTTAGTTTGTTTATTTGTTTAGATCAAATCTTCCAAGTTAAAATCCAACCAAACTGAAGTAATAGAATTAATTGACTTTATGGAAAATGTAAACTGCGCCACGTTTTATAAATCTACAAGTTATAATTTACAAGCGGAAGTCTCTTTCTATCACCTTTTGTTAGAAAGAGACTTCCGCTTGTAAATTGTAACTTGTAGCTTCATAAAACACGACGCTGGATGTCATTGCAAGTACAATTAAGAAAGAGTACAACCAGAACAAAACTTGGATTGCAAACTAAATAAACCCCCCTCCCCTTGTCGAGTTCTTAGCCATCGGCCAATGATGTTCCATAAAATCTTGTCCAGGACATCATTGACCGATGCCCAGGGTGCGCCGGCCCGAGCACTGCTCCCCCGGACGGATCCAGAAGGGAACTGCAGCTCTTAGGCACACGAGGAGGTAACCCGACCCGCACCACTCTAGCGAAGTCGCGGCAGTGTTGCCGCTGGTCATACATTGGTTTGCCGTACTCGAGAGAAAAAATTGCCGTATTTAAACAAAAAATACCGTACAAAGTAAATTATTATTTATTCCTAGAAATTAAATCAATATACATATTTATCACTCCTCCCTTCTCATCAAATATATAACATTGCCTAAAATTGTTTCAGTTTCAGTAACGTTAGCGACATCTTTTTCATAATCGGAAGGTTTATTTTATTTTATTAATCATTTCAAGGGGTTAGTGTAAAGCTCTCACAGTTCGAATGCTTTCTGGCAATGCACTGTTTTTAATAATGTTAAATTTATGGTTAAGTTTGAAGCGCTGGAGATTCTTTCTGAATCGGCATTTGCATGTGGCAAGGAAAGAACTTCTAGATTTTATTTATTTTTTGATTGATGTACTGGTTGCCGTATTTTAGCTTACGGCAATGACCATTCTGCCGTATGCCGTACAATTTGCCTTTAAGAGGCGTGATTGCCGTACGAAACGGCAATTGCCGTACGTTTGGTAACACTGAGTCTCGGGCAAAGAGGTCAAAACAAAGTGAGTGAAGTTGAAGTATCTATAATTTTTTTTCGTCGTAATTGGTCGTACTATAAGGTGTTGCTCCTAAAGGCTAGGATGCGACAGTGGCGCCCCTATTAGATTCTTAACTTTTGGTGGAGCTAAAGGCAAAGTGTAACTTTGGTGTAACTAAATGGTAAAGAAAAAATAAATAAATAAAACAATTCGAAGTGTGTTCTTGTCTGTTCAAAGACTTATCGAAGCTGCAATAAATTGTATAAATATCATTTCAAAAATGATCTTGCTCTAATGTCTATTTAAATGTAGTGTTTTTTTTCCTTAGCAACATGATTGGCTGCATGGCCTCAGTCCCTCAAGCAAATGGTTATAAAAAAATTAAGAAATCAAAATGTCAGGATGACACTGACAAGTGTCGTGGTGCTTCGGTCGGTTCGCATCACTTATCGTTTGCGTTGTAATAAAAATATCCATTAGAGAATTGATAACATAGTTAATTAACTCGAATCTTGTTGATTCTAATGTCGATTGAATATTTAAGATTATTATTATTGATTTAATAGCAACTTTGGGGACACGGGGCACCGCGAAATGCCATCATGTATCCGGGTAACTTCGACTTGAACACTGAAACGCATGGTATCAGCTTTCATCATTTTTTACTATAAAAATCTCAATAAAAGCGCAATTAACACTTCGTTTAGAATCTTAGCTACTCTAAGCGTATATCGGTTGTCAAATTACTAGTTATTTATTAGTTATCTTTCGATATTGGCGATCCCTTTGCCGGTTTATAAATGTAGTTTCTTATTAGGTTTTTGTCCTTTTCAGGATTAAAGCACTATTGATATGATATATGTACAGTCGTCTATGACAAGTCATTGATTAGCTTTGTTTACTGAACTACTTAATATTCACATTGATTAGTATCATAATTAGACTAACAAATATTAGGGTTAAGTCTCTATGATATGTTTGTGTTGTACCTTGACATGTGAATTGCTTCGAATAAATGAATGAATGAATGAATGAATGATCATTACTAGACCCCGGACACCCTAAACTACCCTATTGTGATGTCATTGTGACCAAAATCCGGGTTCTAATCATTATGGCACATGTCTCACATTCAAGCTCCAATGATTTAGGCTGTGAGTTGATCTCTTGTTCAGTCGGTCACCTTCCTTTTTAAACCCCTAACGAAAAAGAGGGGTTGACCTGGGTATCTGTCTGTGATCATAGCTCCCAAACGGATGGACTGGTTCTTAGCTAAGTTTTATTAAAATCGGTTCACCCGTTTTTGAAATATTGAACTTTGAAATGACTATGTTGGGGGTTTATTCAACTTTTCTAAGTTTGCCATGTTTAAACTTGAATAGCCGAATGGTACTATGCATAGTTTGAATAGTTCATTTAGATTTAGAATCAGTATCTCTCTAACTAAGAAGTGAATACAGGTATTTTTCCTAAACAGATGAATGGATTAGAATGCGTCTTTTTGTTATCAAAGGCTGGTTTAATTGAGATGGTTCTTAGCTAAGTTAATAAAAATTGGTTGGATGATTGGAGAGATATTGAACTTTAGCTATTGTTGCAGATGAAGCGATGCCCCAGAGCCCCAACAACGAGACGGAGGTCAAGATCTCCTGCCGTTCCATCAAGATCGGCTCCTACCACTACAAACCTAATGGCACCGTGAGTAACTGTATACTTACAGGATATCATGTTTGTTTTATAAAAAAACCTATAAAAAGTAAAAAATTAAATTTCTGCATCTTTTTTTTTTATATGACGAGGAAGGTAAACGAGCAAGTGGGTCACCTGATGGTAAGTGATCACCACTGTCCATAGACGGAGACATCTGGTCCTTTAATTAGCAACTATGCAGCAACTTGTGCAGTTGGGTGCCGTGTCTTATGTTGGGGGTATTTAAACTTTGATTCAATATTTTTCCAAGAGATCAACAGGCTCCCAGATGGCTGAACCGATTTTGATGAAACATGTCTAAGAACCATAGCTGGAAAACCTGCTTATGAATAAAATGAACATACATAAAAAAAAATTAAAAGAAATACATACAGTGGAACGTAGAACCTCCTCCTTTTTTTGAAGTCGGTTAAAAAACCGTATTCCGTAAACCGTATCGGTTCAACCATTTAAGAGCTAAGGTGCCACAGACAGACACATACACAGACACACATAGAGGTCAAACTTATAACACCCCTTGCGTCGGGGGTTAAAACTTTTTTTTTAAATCTTATATTTTATTGAGGCTTTGGTACACCTGGTGTGACCATGTCAGCCTCATGGGGAGACTCTAGGTGTTAATAATTTACGAAGCACTGCCTCCAGTGCTAGTTTCCCTAGCAATGAAGGAGCTCTCTACAAATTTGTAAATTTGGACACCGTCTCTGGACAAAGGGTTGGCCAACGCAACATTAATCCCTCCATTGCTTAGGTTAGAAAGAAAGAAAGAAAACATTTATTCGTGACATTAACGAGGTAACAAGGACAAAAGACACAGAATAAATATTGTCACGAACTGGTCCCAACTCAGCGTGATGCTGGCCTTGCAGCCAGTGCTGGTCTTCCGTTGGAACCACCAGGTGATCTAGTACATCATACAAAATGTGAGACCGACATTATATTACTACAGTAATTTATACACAAAAGGAATATAAAACAAATATACAAAGTGAAGATTACAAACGAAACTTTAGAACACAAAACTTTAAAACTTGGTTAAAACTTGATTAACTGAATTAAAAATATTATTTTTATACATAGGTCCGAATATCGTCAGAAGGGATCTCGATCCCGGCGCCCCGCCTCTCGGACGGCAAGCAGGTGTCCGTCCACATCCCGCTGAAGAGTGTGGTCCACGTGCTCATGAGCGCGGACGCGGGGCTCGACGCCGTCATAGCCCTGCACACGGAGGCCCGGCTGGGGGCCAAGGTGCAGGGGGTGCTCCACATGCGGGCGGAGGCAGGTAACGACGACCGAATAGCCTAGTGGTTAGAGACCCTGACTATGAAGCTTGAGGTCCCGGATTCGAATCCCAGTCGGGGCAGATGTTTGTATGATGAATATGAATGTTTGCTCTCGGGTCTTGGATGTTTCGGATAGCGTAATTGGATTAGCGCGTTACCACGGTATGGTAAAGGTTTGGGTTCGAACCCCAATTCGAGAACAATTTTTTCTGGTTTTTCTATATATTTACGCATCAAATTTGAAATTTGTGGAAAATTAATTTCAAACGGGATGACCGTAAAAATAAAAATAATGCAAAAAGTTAGTTTAAAAGAATGCCATTTTTTTTTTAATTTTCCCGCCTCTGAAAAATGGCTTAAAAAGGTGGTATACTTATTTGCGGCCAGTGATATTAATATATTTAGAAAACGGGTACTTATCAAACAGCCCTCGTACTTTTGCGGGTGGCAGGTCCTTGTGCGAGGTCCGTCCGGATCGCTTTTACTATTGCCTGCACTGTACCGGTGTGGAGAGTAAGACAGCCGGTGTCATTACGGGGGAGGCATTTTGTTTTAGCTCCTCTAGGTTGGCAACGCATCTGCGAAACCTCCAGGGTGCGGGTGTCTATGGGCAGTTGTATAGCATAAGTTTGATGCGAACTGTGTACAGTTCGTGCTGTTAATTTATTATTCTATATATAAAAACTGACTGACTAATCAATGCCTGCCCAAACCCTAAAAAATTGAAATTTGGCATAGAGGTTTTTTGAAAATCCAACCCTGACGGGGTGAAAGAGGGGGGGAGGTGGAAGTTTGTATGAGAAAACGTTATTTTTAAAGTTACGATCATTAGATTGGGATAGTTAGACATTGGATAAGTATCCATGCGAAATACCCACGGGAAACACGCGGGCGAAAGCTAGTGACTCTTATGTTGGTCCGCAGGCCCGTTCTTCGAGCCGGCGTCGCCCGAGGCTGCCGTGAGCAGCATCGCGCTGCAGGCGCCGGCGCTGGCGCGGCGGCAGGCGGCGGCGCTGCGCACGCTGTTCGGGATGGTGCTGGACGAGCCGGGCGCGGCGCCCCCGCGGCACCGCGCCGCCCGCGCCGGGTACCGTCACCAGACTATTTAGGGTTCCGTATCCAAAGTGTAAAAAACGGGACCCTGGACCCTATTACTAATACTCCGCTGTCCGTCCGTCTGACTGTCTGTCTGTCTGTCACCAGGCCCCTATTTCAGCAACTTTGCAATTCATGATCTCAGTAGGAGTATCTTTTTATATATTTTTATTTATTCCCTCAATTTTTAATTTTTAGTCACTGCAAAAAGTGATAAAAACGAGCTAAGATACATGGAAAAAATTCGGCCGTTTCCTCTATGTCAATCGTTGTGTAGGGGGAAAGCACGCGACCCGGTGTGTCGAGGATCCCAGTTCGATTCCCGGGGTTGGCATTTTTCTGTTTTTTTTTTCTGTGTTATATGTTTCAGTGAGTTTATAAAAAAACTTTGCAATTGTCAGTTTTCAATGACAATTCGGTGACAACTGCTGACTTGAAGAGCTTTTGTTTTAGCGCGCTTCATATTGTCAAAGGAATGTAGTTTGAATTGTCATATGAAATTGACAATTGTAAAGATGGTGAAATAGGGCCCTCGGTGTATCTCATGTACCGTGATAGTTAGACAATTGAAATTTTCACAGATGATGTATTTCTGTTGCCGCTATAACAACAAATACTAAAAACATAATAAAATTATTATTAAACTGGGCCTCCCATACAACAGACACTATTATTTAGACGAGTAGTGTAACTAGGCAGCTATCTCATTGAGCTCGACTCTTAAATAAATAAAATAAGTAAACCTTTTTAATTAGCACCACCTGCTTTAATATGTTCTTACCGTTATTCCATTATGGTTGCCTGGTAGAGATCGCTCTGTAGCGATAAGGCCGCCCATTGCTACCTTGTATTGTCTTTGTGCCTTATTTCTTGTTTTGACTGTTATGTGGTGTTCAATAAAGAGTTATTGTATTGTATTGTATTGTATTGTATTGTGTATAAGTCTAGTAACACTCGACACTAGATTTTAAAGAAAATAAATATTCACAACTTCTCGTGAAATAAATTAGAAAAAAAAATTCGCGAGGTTTACAGCTCACAGAGCCATTAGTAATAATAACGTATCTGTCTGTCTGTCCGTTGCAGCGCAACAAAGCACGAGCGGGAGCCGTCAGCGGAGCGCCGTGAGAGCCCTGCGCCGAGCCCCAACAACGAACTGACTATAGGAGGTATGTTATCCATCATCATCACAATCATCATCAGATTTATTTAAAATGTTCCTTTTAGGGTTCCGTACCTCAAAAGGAAAAAACGGAACCCTTATAGGATCACTTTGTTGTCTGTCCGTCTGTCAAGACCCTTTTTCTCTGGAACGCGTGGAGGTAGCATGCTGAAATTAATATCAAATACTCAAGCCTGCGGTGCCTTGAAGCTGTGAAAAAATCAACCTTCTAAGTCAACGCAATCAAAGATACAGTCATTAAAAAAGTGGTTTCCATACAAATCGCCGTACTGAGGAAACCTAAAGGGTACTTCCAGTTGTCCTAGAAACATGAAATTTGGTACGAAGGTAGGTCTTATAGCACAACCACTCCAAAAAGTCCCAAAATCTTAAATTTTTATGTCTGTCTGTAGATTTCGCAGTCCAATATAAGTTGACCCCACACTGCGTACATTTTGCTTAGCAGCAGGGCTCTGCTAACACTGGACTTCTTGAAACACTGGGGAAAAGCGTTAAAATCTTTCTACGGAACCCTCGTGTGCGAGTCCGACTCGCACTTGGCCGGTTTTTTTATATACGACGAGGAAGGCAAACGAGCTAGTGATAGTTGGGTCTGTGTGGCATGCGTTGATTCGTGTAGCAGTGGAGGCGGAGTTGTTGCATGGAAACATACATCTGCCGCACAGATATAACCATTTTTCACTTGTGGTCGAGAGTGAACAAAGCAATTGCCTTTTAACCGACTTCACAAAACGGAGGAGGTTCTCAATTCGTCGGAATGTTTTTTTTATATGTACCTATTTATGCTCCCCGATTACTCGAAGACGGCTGGATCAATTTCAAAAAATCTTTTTTTGTTTGAAAGGGTATACTTTCTAGTTGGTCCCATTGTCACCAAGTCAGGATCTGATGATGGGATCCCTGGGAAATCGAAGGCAACCCTCAAATTTTATAGGCACGTATAAAAAATTCTCTTACAGAGCCAGAGCCCTCCTCCCCCCGCAAGGACTCAGCATCGTCGTCATCATCAGTGATCTTCCCCCCCTCCCCGGCGCCCATCTCCCTCTCCTCCCACTCCTCGCCCTCCTCCCTCAACTCGGCACACTCCTCCCCCTCTAGAAAGAGAAAGAAGAAAGGGAATAAGAGTAAGAGTAAAAAAATGAAATATGTGCTTGTTAAAAATCCTGAGCCGAATGCTGTGGACGCTTTCCTGGCGGGCGTCGCGCCTATATTGAAAAGTTTGAGTCCTGTGTTGTTGAATTTAGCCAAGTCGGAGATTATAACGGCTGCGTTGAAGTACGAGAGGAAAATGTTGACGGATGGCTGCGTAGGGAACGGACAGCATTCGCCGAGTCAGTTCCCTTGATTAGTTTTGGGTTTGAATGACGATTTTGTATTGTAATGAGTAATGACCGGGGTATTGATTTTTGAATCTCACTTGCTGACTAAATTCTCACCCGTGACATTGTATATCACTAATTTGCCAAAAGCCTTATTTTTAGGGTTCCGTACCACAAAAGGAAAAAACGGAACCCTTATGGGATCACTTTGTTGTCCGTCTGTCTGTCTGTCAAGACCCTTTTTCTCTGGAACGCGTGGAGGTAGCATGCTGAAATTAATATCAAATACTCAAGCCTGCGGTCCCTTGAAGCTGTGAAAAGAACAACCTTCTAAGTCAACGCAATCAAAAGATACAGTCATTAAAAAGGCTATTTCCATACAAATTGCCGAAATCCGAAAACCTAAAGGGTACTTCCTGTTGTCCTAGAAACTTGAAATTTGGTATGAAGGTTGCTCTTATAGCACAACCATTCAGAAAAGTCTCAAAATCTTAAATTTTTATGTCTGTCTGTAGATTTCGCAGACCAATATAAGTTGACCCCACACTGTGTACATTTTGCCTAGGAGCAGGGCTCTGCTAACACTGGACTACTTAAAACACTGGGGAAAAGCGTTAAAATCTTTCTACGGAACCCACATGCGCGAGTCCGACTCGCCCTTGGTCGGTTTTTTAATGTCATACCCGTCTACAAGCATGCAGCTAATTTGCGTTTCTGTCGTAGACAAGCGGGTCAACATAGTGGATTGAGGTTAGCTGTCACTGCCAGTGGTGAAGAAGTCACTCGGTGATCTCGTTTACGAGTGGGTGGGGGCATTCGTATTTGATATCATGGGCGTGAGAATAGTCATCGGGTGAGATTCAAAAATCAATCACCAGCGTTAAGTTCACGTATTTGTGTCGTCTGACGTTTCGTATTAACAAGGACCATAAAACCAAGAGGACTGCCAGTGTCTATACGATGTCGCGTTCCTTTGAAATAATAGCCTGCTGTAGCTAGAGCTAGTTTTACTACGGAGGGGTCTCTGTACCATTCATTTGGTATGACATTTAGACCTCTGGCTAACACAATAGCGCCATCTCAATTCGTTTTTTCTTTCAATTCATAGATGGCGCTATTGTGTTAGCCAGAGGTCTAAGTGTCATACAAAATTAATGGTACAGAGACCACTCTATAGTGAAACTAGCTACAGCAGGCTCATTATTTTACAGGAACGCGACATTCTACAGCCATTGGCAGTCCTCTTGGTTTTATCGTCCTTGGTATTAACCTCTGGTTAGTGCCTAACCCAAATCAGCGCCAGACGATCTTTATGAATAAGATAAAATTTAATAATAAAATTAATTTAAGTATTAAAGTAGTGTTAATTGTCTATTACCGGCCACCCCCCCTGTAATTGGCCACTTCAGAAAATGTCATCCACTTTTAACTACATGAGACTCAATCATAGTGAAAATAAAAACGGATCACTCACGTGTATAAGTCCCCTACATTTACCCTACAATAATAAAAATGACGATGAAAACGAGGGTAGTTGTGTCCGCTGTCAGCAGAAGATCGAGCACGACTTTTCGAAACCTGCGTCACGTAAAATCGAATTGTAAACGTTATCGGGTTTGTATGACGTTTAGAACAGCGCCCGCCCGTGAGCGTATTTGGAACTAAAATTTAGCATGATGTTTCTCGATCTCGATACGATAACCGTAACGTTACGCAGGATTCGAAAAGTCGTGCTCGACCCTCTGCGCCTAGTAGTCGCGCGGGCAGAGCCGCGGCGCGCAGTGTGCGTCTCGCTGCCGCTAGGTCGTGCGCTCCCAGAGGAAGGACTACTAATTAGTCCGAAACATTCGGGCTAAACTCGACTTTTAAACTTAAGTGATCCGTTTTTATTTCACTAAAATGTCATCCAGTTACCGGCTCCAATTGTGATAGCCTAGTGGTTTGACCTATGGCCTCTCAAGCAGAGGGTCGTGGGTTCAAACCCCGGCTCGCACCTCTGAGTTTTTCTAAATTTATGTGCGGAATTACATTTGTAATTTATAATGAGCTTTTCGGTGAAAGAAAACATCGTGAGGAAACCTGCACACACCTGCGAAGCAATTCAATGATGTGTGTGAAGTTCTCAATCCGCACTGGGCCCGCGTGGGAACTATAACTGGGAACTATACATTGTATGAATAAATAAATAAATAAATAAATAGCCCAAGCCCTCTCATTCTGAGAGGAGGCCGGTCCGCATAGTGGGATGTAAAAAAGGCTGGTGATGATGATGATGAATTGTGTATGGCGATACCGAGTATGTATATTTTCGGAATGCTCTCTGTAACAGTTCTCAAAGTAATCAAAAAATTGCCTATAACGGCTAAAGCCTCTACAACGGCTACAATATGCTTACAAGTAGAAACACGTTGCAACCTGCACCGCCCATCGCGCCCGCGCGCTGTCGAATTTACTCCATTTAGGTATTTTAGGTAAAAAAAGCTTTGGCCGGGTATCCGGCGAAACCACTATCCGTTGCATCTCTAGTGATTACTGTGAACCGTTAATATCATGGGACAAATTGACACCAATCGACCTAGTCCCAAACTAGGCAAAGCCTGTACTATGGGTACTAGACAACGTATAAACATACTTATATAGATAAATACAGACTTATATACATATAAAACATCCAAGACTCGAGAACAAACATTTGTATTCATCATACAAACATCTGCCCCAACCGGGATTTGAACCCGGGACCTCAGGCTTCATAGCCAGGGTCGCTAACCACTAGGCCATCCGGTCGTCTAATACTTTCGGAAAGCTCTCGGTAACAGTTGTGGAACTTTTAACATGAACAGTTGTGGAACTGTACATTTTAGTTTAATTACATAATATAGGCATTTCATTTTCTTACAGATTATATTGGCAAAGTGGCCGATTACAGGGGTGGCCGGTAATAGGCCATTTACCCTATATCTATTACATTACTTCATATTTACCAACAGCCATGGGCAATCTTCGTGTTTCCAGCCGTTGCCCAGACCAGAGGGTCGACCACGACTTTTCGAAACCTGCGTCACGTAAAATCGAATAGTAAACGTCGTCGAGTTTGTATGACGTTTGGAACAGCGCCCGCCCGTGAGCGTATTTGGAACTGAAATTTGGTATGAGGTTTCTCGATCTCGATACGATAACCGTAACGTTACGCAGGATTCGAAAAGTCGTGCTCGACCCTCTGACGATGTGAGGTTAGTCTCCGTCACATGTCACATAGAAACACGAGGATTGCCCACTCTATCAAGTTAGTAGGTTAGTTGGTAAATGGGAAAGAAGTTATTGAAAAACGCTTTTTAAAAATAAGTAACAGCCACGTATAAAACCGTAACAATATAAATAACTAGCTTATGCCCCGCGGCTTTGCCCCCGTGAAATATTTCAAAATTGGCTAGTTCCCTATCCCGTGGGAATTTCGGAAAATCCCTTCTTAGTGCACCTCTAGGATACTTAAAGTACATGTTTGCCAAATTTCGAGTCTCAAGGTTCAGTGGTTTAGGCTGTGCGTTGTCTGTCAGTCAGTCAGTCACGGTACTGTTTTATAGGTATCGATTGAATGTCATTGTTATTTAACAGTTACTTGCTATTACCAAGGACGATAAAACCAAGAGGACTGCCAATGGCTATACAATGTCGCGTTCTTGTAAAATGATGAGCCTGCTGTAGCTAGTTTCACTATAGAGAGGTCTCTGTACCATTAATTTTGTATGACATTTAGACCTCTGGCTAACACAATAGCGCCGTCTATGAACTGAAAGAAAAAATGAATTTAGATGGCGCTATTGTGTTAGCCAGAGCTCTAAATGTCATACCAAATGAATGGTACAGAGACCCCTCCGTAGTAAAACCAGCTACAGCAGGCTTATTATTTCAAAGGAACGCGGCATCGTATAGACACTGGCAGTCCTCTTGGTTTTATCGTCCTTGCTGCTACTTATTTTTAAAAAGCGTTTTTCAATAAAGACACATGTCAAGTTAGTTTGTAATGCTGAAAAAAAAGCGAAGTGTATGATATTGTGTTTTTTTATAATTAATTATTATTTCAATACAGTCATAATATTATAATTCTGATCTGGATCTGGAATGTATATTTTGATACGATAGTGTAGGTAGCAATAGCTAAATGAAATATTGTTTATGTAAGTGTATAGAAATAGAAAATGCTAGTATTTTCTGCGGGGAAAATATTTTAGCGCCTTAATAGATCAGTGTACCTATTTATGCCTAGGTTGTTTTAACATTAAAAAGAATGTAACAATCTTGACATGTCTTTTTATTAAAAAACGCCTTTTAAAAATAAGTAACATCAAGTAACAAGTTAATAACAATGAGATTCTATTATTTACATTGTTATGGTTTTATACGTAACGGTTCCTTATTTTTAAAAAGCATTTTTAATAAAAGACATTGTCAAGATTGTTCCTTTTTTTCTTATGCTAAAATAAACGAGGTATAGTTTGAATGTTGTAAAACTTCGAGATGTATTTTACAAGCTTTGTTAAATGATTATTTTTCGAAATTTTATAACCATTTCAAAAACTGGTAGGGTAAGTATAACTAGAAAAATGGATGCTTAAAATTTTGAGTGCCCTTATACTTATAGCACAATAAATTGTTAAAAAACAATGTTAAAGTAAAAGAATTTAAGATAGTAGTGAAATAAACTTGTTTCGGACTTATTCGTAGTCCCTCCTCTGGGAGCGCACGTGAGTACATTAAAAAACCTTAGATGACATCCAATTACACAGGCAAATTTACATCTAGGAAATATAACAAAACAAATATAAATATAATATAATGTACAAAAAATAAATAATGCAAATGACAAACTGAAAATAGGAATCCTGTAAATGTATGTAAATAAATCGTTTAAATCATGGTTTCGTGTAAATTATTTATTCACTGACAGCCTGGACCCCATTATAAATCTGAAATAAAAAGTTTTTATGTACAGTCAACAGCAATAGTTGCAAAGCAACCAGAGCGCTCACAATGATCTGTGCACGGCTCTATTGTTATAGACATATGTTAGATATGTGTACAGGAGAGGTACGCGACCAGTGACAACGCCAGTTAGTTACACACTGATTTATTTAATGCGGGTAATCGCTAATACGGGGTGCAGCCCGCACACATGCATAGTTACATATATAACACATAAGAGGTTGTGCAGATCATTGTCAGCACTTCAGTTGCTTGGCAACTATTGCTGCTGACTGTACCAACTGTACTTTCTGTTTTCAATATATTTCAAAAGTAATTGTATGAAGATTATGGCCTGATTGTAGTTACCTGGACCACTTATAGCAGCCTAGGTATTCGTTTTAATGTTATAATGAAACAAATAACGAAGTAACTGTGCCCATCGTGGCTATATAACGGCCAGTAAACCCTTTAATTTATTATGTTGGCTATAGTCTATTTATTTTATTTTTATTGCGACTGACGAGTCAACGAATTCCAATAACGACAAAGAAAATACCTTTACCTGTGGGACTCGATGACAGTGACAGCAATGGCCAAGGCAATGGCTGATAGAGTTGTGCCTGCTCGGTCTTTAAAGGGAGCGCTCCGATCTCGTTCAATCGGTGAAAGGAACTAGTTCGGTATTTTAGTTCCTTTAGTTCAGTGGACGAGTTAGAACTGTTTTGATCTGTGAAGGACACAGAACGGAATGATAGTTGTTCATCTCACTCCCACTTGCTCTAGAGACACTTTGAACGAGCGTTATTTATCTCGCTCCTCGGTCTCGGTCACTCTCACTCACTCCGTCCCGCTCAAGCGATTCATCCACTCCAGGCCCTAAACTATGAAGTGCAAAATTCGAACTTCGTGTCGTGCCGTCCCGCTCACGCTAATATATTCGTAGTCGGGGGGCAGTCCTCTACTTACTGAACTAAAGGAGCGAAGACCGATTCAAATCGTGCGAAAGGATTTAGTTCCTTTCGGTCCGCGATGGGAATTCATTCCTAACAGTTCTTAGTTCCTGACCGACTCAAGCCTAATGGCTGACCTATTTTTTGTTTTTTAGTCTGTGGGCTGAGGGGCTGACCGTCTGACTTTTCGGTCAGGCGATTTCTTTATTTATTTGTTTTGTTTACTTACACACTAAAAACATTGATTCGGTCTCCGACACAAAGTGACAATGGTAACAGTTAAACACATTCCCTACATAACGATGTATCATTAAAGCCTTTAATACAATGAAACTAAGTTAAACTTCGCTCCAATGTCGGATGGAGGGAGCTAAAATGACGAGCGAATGGGTGACTACCGTAACTATAGTCAAACAGGAGCCTTGTGATGTCCCAGAGTGTGATGTGGTGGTGAAAGAGGAGCCTGAAGACTTCTCCGGGATCCCTAGAAAGCTTCGAGAATGCAAGAGCCCGGGGAAAAGCAATAACCCGCCAAGCGAACTTGAACATGAAAACAATTCGATCTCTGGTATAAAAGTAATGATAGAAGCGTTACCCGACGACCGGTGTGATTCAGGTATGTGATTGTATAAATGAATCATGAGCTTTCGCTTTCCGTGTGTTTAAAAGTCGAGGTCCTTCACAGTGGCTTGTACACATTTTTTGGTGGAGTGTGACCAGAACGAAAACTCAGACGCAGATATTGGGGGTGCCTGGACCTGGCTTGGCCTGGATCCTAATTCCTATCTGATGAGTGTGAATGAAAACTGTTATTCTAATATTTTAATTTTACAATAAAAAATAGGAATAGGCTAGAGGATAATATTATTTTACAATTTTACTCTGAAAGACCCATTCATATTTGTGCAACACTCATTTAAAGTTTGAATTTCTTATGCAACAATAAAACTTTAAATCGTAAATTCATTGTTAAGTTAGTGGGTAGTTTTATTACCACCTCTCTATCATCTCTATTTCAGCTGATGAGGATTGGCCTCCATACCCTGATGTCAAAGTGGAGGTGCTCCTTGACGCGCCTCCCTCTCCCCTGCCGCCTGCAGCAGCCCCCACCGCCCTACCATATGTCTGTGATATATGTAACAAACGATTCAAACAAAACTCCTCATTGTACCACCACAGGAGGTTACACTCTGGAGAACGACCGTTCCAGTGTGAAATATGCTTCAAAACATTTAAAAGAAAAGCTCACCTTCATTCCCATAAGACTATACACGAACCAGCACCAAAAAAAGATGTGATCTTCGTTTGTACCATTTGTGAGAAAAAATTTACAAGGAAAATCAATTTGGATCTTCACATGCGAGTGCATACTAATGAAAGACCGTTCGCTTGTGACTTATGTGAGAAACGGTTCACTAGGAAACAGCATTTACGGGTGCACAGTCTCATGCACACGGGTGAAAAACCCTATCCGTGCACTGTGTGTGCTAAACCTTTTAACACGGCTTCACATCTACATGTACACATGCGAATGCATACAGGGGAGAAGCCTTATACTTGTGACGTGTGCGACAAGCAATTTGCTTACAAGTCACACTTTAACGAGCATAAAAGAATTCACACGGGTGAGAAACCATTTCTGTGCGATCTGTGTGAAAGAAAATTTGCTTGTAGATCACAACTGCGTGTACATAGAAGAACACACAGTGGACAGAAGCCATATCAATGTGAATCGTGCAATAAGGAATTTGCTTACAAATCACTCTTTCAAATTCATAGAAGAATGCACACGGGTGATAAGCCATTCCCATGTGATTTATGTGGGAAAGCCTTTGTGTGCCGGTCGCATATGATTGTGCATCGGAGAATTCACACGGGTGAGAAGCCCTGGATATGTGATTTGTGTAGTAAACATTTTACTAGGAAAGCGCACTTGGCAGTGCATAAAAAAGCTCATAAAGACGGGAAATTGTGTGATACTTAAATAATTATTTTCATTGTTTAAATATGTTAGTGACAGTTAGTGTAAGAAGATATTGTTTACTTTATTATTAGTATTAAAATCTTTTTTTATATGTCGGTTTTTTATTTGTGTTGGTATGTTAGGTGGCAATTTTTTGGTTTTTGTAATTTACGTACAGGAAACCAAAAATGAGTCATTTCTGCAGTCAGATGTTTTGGTTTTTTCTAAAATTTATACTAATTAATGTAATTAATCGTAATACAACACTAGTAGTAGTATCAGAGTATAGTAATGTATGTAGGCAAGAAGTATTCCAAAAATCATCGAATTTACTAAGATCAGAGGGAAAAGGCAACGCTTAAAAAAGTGTCTCAAATATCTTCAAATCAAAGTACAGTTACACCAGAAATATGGTAGCACATGGTATCAAAAATCTAAAACGGCAACCTTATTTTAGAGCAATAGAGTCTGGTTCTATTTAAAATCTTGAAAACGTCAAAGCATTTCCAATCGATACGTAATTTATTCGATTATTGTACATATGTCATCATCCATTGCCAAATTGCTTTGCTTGTTTATCTAAGTCTTTTTTATAGAAAATATACTCAATTCATCACACGAAGAAGCCTAAAAATCTATTAAAATCGGGTCAACTGTAAAAAATGCTACTTCCTAACCACTTACCACGTAAATTTTTGATGTAATTCATAAGGAAAGTATCCACTTAGCGTCACCATGTCTTGTGACTATTTACAAGTGAAAAATGAGCCTGAAAGGGCCCCACCAGCTATAGGAAGTGAGCAGAAAGAGGCTCCGCACAGTTCTGACGGACTTTCAGCCAGTGAAATTAAGAATGAACTGCGAGAAACAGCGGGAAATGAGTGCAAGCCTTCTGAATCTACGCAAAATGGTATGTTTCGAAGGATCACCTTTCACCGATTACATTAAAATGTCTATACTTACTTACTTATAATAAAACAGTTGAGAGCACTTTGCACACTCATTGACTGTGAAATTTGCAGTCTTATTAGAATCCTCAGAATACAAAAGCCGCGTTCGGTCACACCGCGGAGTAGAGTTGTGCCTGCTCGGTCTTTAAAGGGAGCGCTCAGATCTCGTTCAATCGGTGAAAGGAACTAGTTCGTTACTTTAGTTCGTTTAGTTCAGTAGTTCCGCGCTGCGTTGCCCTACTCGATCGCTCCGGTCGGTCTCTCGTTCTCGCGCGCTCCCGCTCCGTTCCGCTCAGCTCAACCACTCCTCTACTTACTGAACTAACGGACCGAAGACCGATTCAGATCTTGCGAAAGGATTTAGTTCCTTTCGGTCCGCGATGGGAATTCATTCCTAATAGTTCTTAGTTCGCGACCGACTCAAGCCTACCACGGAGTGAGTCCATTTTTTATTGATTTAGCTACCCGTTTATACATGAAATTAATCATGTTCTGTTTTTTATAAGCCCAAAGGCATTTCAGCATGTAAGAACATTACAAGAAGGGATTAATTAGTATTGTCATTCGTACAACACGTCACGATACGCTGCGTGCTCGGAGATGACTACGCCAAACTACTCTATTTTTTTTTTAAGAGTAGTTTTTGTTGCCTCTGTTTTAGGCGCGCTCGCAGGTTCTGGTTTGTTCTGTATTCTGAGTTAGAATCTTGCAATTGCTTTCATAAAGTAATTTCTGTTTATCTAATAGACAGTAGAACTTTGTTAAATGAAATCATTAGTATTGTAAATTGAAATTGACTCTTCCAGTTGGTATCAAAGAAGAAAGTCAAATGGTACAACGGGGCTCAACCACGGGGCCTGGCTCACATCGCAGGTATTAATTATACTGATAATTATTATCAAATAACAAAATGGCTGGCTCCAACAGGCCCAAGACATGTCGGAAGGCAGAGAAAGAGATGGGCTGATGACATTAGAGACATAGCAGGAAGAGAGACATTTTAATTCGGTAGACGTCTGGCGGTCTCAATCAATAGCCCAGTAGTTAGCCCATGATTTTCCTCCCCGTAGTCCATTACACTTTAAGTCCCATCGATTGACAATAGTCCTTACACCTGGCGGGCTCTGTCTGTTAGTGTGTCTCTAGTAAAATAATGATGTCAAAGTAAAGAAAAACTTTTGTATTATCTTTAGACATACTAAGTAATATTTAAGCACAGTAAGCAAGCAACCCTAGCAACACGCCTGGACGACAGAGGGGTGTAACGACGTGAAGGGGGAAGTAGGTATATAAATGGCGGCGTTTTGGCCTAGGTCAAAAGAGATTCCGTTCTCATCATCATCATCATGTCAGCCGATTGACGTCCACTGCTGGACATAGGCCTCCCCCGCGGCTCTCGACTCAGACCGGTCCTGTGCCTTCCGCATCCACCGCGGTCCCGCGATCTTTACTAAATCGTCGCTCCATCTTGTTGGAGGCCTACCGACAGCTCGTCCCCCGGTCCGTGGACGCCATTCGAGAACCTTCTGACCCCCTATGTGCCCCGCCCACTGCCACTTAAGTTTCGCAATTGTTCGGGCTATGTCGGTAACCCCAGTTCTACTCTGTTATTATTTATAGTTATGGGGCAGCTTTGTTATTGTTACTATATGTCCTCCCAGACGGGCGTGCCCGGTCTGCGGCAAGACCGCGTGGTCGCCGGCGCACCTGCGCATCCACCAGCGCAGCCACTCGGGCGAGCGGCCGTGCTGCTGCCACGTGTGCGGCGCGCGCTTCGCCACCGCCGGCAACCTGGCGCGCCATCTGCTGGCGCACCAGGGCCACAAGCCCTACCCGTGCGACTACTGCAGCAAGCGGTGAGGACAGCCAGGGTCGTGTTCTATAGACATAGAATAGATATATCTTTATTCGACATCAAAAATACACTGACTCTTAAACCAATACACAAAGTTACTAAAATTATACTGAAATGATGATGTTGAAAAGGAATTTGACTCAGCATTATGCTGCAGTAGGCGCCTGCTACAGCGCTGGTTGTCACGCAAACCCTTGATATCTTAAAGTAAAGTAAAAAAGTATTTATTTTCACCACCACAAAGTATACAACAAAATACAAAGAAATACAAAGTAATGAGTAGGTACCAGACTTTTGTGGCGGGGACTGGTGCCCAAACTAGGAGAAACCGTATGTCGGGTCACCAGGCCTCCGACCCTCAGATGTCTATAACTAACTACAAGGATTAATATCCAAAACAGCTACAAGTTGTAATTTACAAGCGGAAGTCTCTTTCTAACAAAAGGTGATAAATGAAATAAAAACAATTACATTGCTCACCCGCGACCACTAATGACAAATAGTTATATCTGTGCGGCAAATATATGTTTCCATGCAACACCTCCGCCTCCACTGCTACACGAATCAACACATGCCACACAGACCCAACTATCACCACCACCACTAAACTAAACGCTGACGCGTTTCGGCACTCTCCACGAGGCCATTTACGAAGCACAACAACAACCGCCCAACATGCCACCACTTCCACTACTGACTTAAGTAAACCATGTACTCAATTAAGTTAATAGTGTTAGTGATAGAATGAGACTTCCGCTCGTAAATTGTAACTTGTAGCTTTATAAAACACGGTCCAGACATACTGGCTTGTGACACTTTTAAGGGTTCCGTACCTGATAAGGAAGGACCAGATAAAGGAGAAGGCCGGTGTCGTGTCGTATCAGGAGGCCAAGGAACTGGCTCATAGGAGAGATGATTGGAAGAAACTCCACCGACAAGAGTGTAACTCTTAAGTTTGATGATGATGACCTGATAAGGAAAAAACGGAACCCTTATAGGATCACTTTGTTGTCCATCTGTCTGTGCAGACTCTTTTTCTCTGGAACGAGTGGAGGTTGAATGTTGAAATTAATATCAAATACTCAAGCCTGCGGTCCCTTGAAGCTGTGAAAAAATCAAGCTTCTAAGTCAACGCAATCAAAAGATACAGTCATTGAAAAGGCTATTTTCATACAAATTGCCAAAATCCGAAAACCTAAAGGGTACTTCCAGTTACAGTTTTAAATGATTCGCGGTTAATTGCATTAGACATAATGAAAACGGGATATTGACCGCGATTACCTTATAGGTTTGATGAGCTCCCGATATTTCGATGCAGTTGCATGCATCATGATCACGGGCAAACTGACGAAACGAGGGTAGACACTAATGTTGCGCAGACCGGGCTCTGTCTACCGGCATTTTTGCGCGCCGACTGCGCGCACTGCCACTACTATCGGTCGCGTTCTCACTTATTACTCGATTTAAGCACACAACACTTACGGTGTCACTACGCGTACCCGAAACTGATTTTGGACAAGTCTTGCATAACGAAATCACTGGATTCCAGACATTTGACAACTAAAACCCATCCTCACGGTTAAATTTTTATGTTTCTTAATCTCAACCGCTTCTCTCACCAGTCTTGGTATATAATGGCGTTCTGTCGAAATTAACTTAGGGCTGTGCAACTCAATCCAGTGATTTGTCCCCGACTCAATGACGTGTCAGCAATGGCGGATTTGAGAGTGTCGTTATTAGTGTCTACCCTCGTTCCGTCAGTTCGCCCGTGATCATGATGCATGCAACTGCATCGAAATATCGGGAACTCATCAAACCTATAAGGTAATCGCGGTCAATATCCCGTTTTCATTATGTCTGGTACTTCCAGTTGTCCTACAATCTTGAAATTTGGTATGAAGGTAGCTCTTATAGCACAACCACTCAGAAAATTCTCAAAATCTTAAATTTTTATGACTGTCTGTAGATTTCACCAGACCACCAGACCAATATATAATGAACAGTGCGTACATTTTGCTTAGGCGTAGGGCTCTGCTAACACTGGACAACGTAAAACACTGGGGAAAAGCGTTAAAATCTTTGTATGGAACCCTCGTGCGCGAGTCCGACTCGAAGAAGGAAAATGAGCAAGTGGGTCACCTTATCGTAAGTGATCACCACTGCCCATAGACACCCGCAACCCCGGGGGGTTTGCAGGCGCGTTGCCAACCAAAAGAGCTAAGATGAAATGCCTCTTGTGCCCGTAATTACACTGATTGTCTTACACTCCACATCGAAACACAACAGTGCAAGCACTGCCGCTTACCGGCAGGATTAGCGAGTAAGATGGTGGTAGCGATCCGGACTGACCTCGCACAAGGTCCTACCACCCGCAAACATCTACATAAAACATATACTTTTGTTACAGGAATACAGACACTCACTCACAGAAGCAGTCACACAGACTATCATACTAAGTAATACGGATACGGTAACACACAGATGCACACATCACCCCTCTTTCTCTCTCTTTCTTACTCTCTATCTATCTCAATTTCTCAGTCACACACGATGCACACTAACAGGGAACCATTTTATGAAAAATAAATTTTTATTTTAGTCAAAACTTATTTCTATTTTCTTGTCAACGAAAATGACACTTCATATGTTGAAATCCGTCAAACAGTTTAGGCCGCAGAGCGTAACACAGAATTAGACATGCATACATACGCTCGAAAACCATAACCCTCCTTCAGCTGTCGGGTAATTTTTTAATGTTTATTTGGGCACAAACGGTACAATTTAACTTAAATCTAATAAATTTATATCTAACATTAACCAATAAAGATGCCACTGTTACTTAGTACATAAATGAAATTCGGGTGGATAGTGTTATCAAAATTGGTCCTTTACATCACAAAATTCACAACAACCTATCTAAATACACATATATTAATAAAAAAAAAGAGGAACGAAGAGGAACATTGGACAAATAGGAATTAAGCTTAAGCTTAACTACTAATTGGGTCTACAATAGAACGTTTAAACTTGGGCAAGGAAACATTAAATATTTCTACTTCAGAAAATTAATCATTATAACTATGGCAGGCTCTACTAATAAATGAATTACCTGCATAATTGGTTCGGGTAAGCGGAACTCGGAATAAACAATTAGTACGACGACTATTAAATCGAGGAACTCTAAAACCTATTTCACCAAGAAGATAAGGGGAGTCAATAAAGCTGTAGTATATTGGAATCTGGGGGTAGGTATGTTTTAATATAAGGTCTACCCACCTATACAATAAACAGTGTTAAACTAACTGACGTGTCTTTTACTACAAGAGCCACTAATCAATTTAAACAAATATAATTTGTCTCTCAATGTGCGTCGGGATGCTTTATAATACAAATGTTTCAGAAGCTTGTTTTGAATCCTTTCCAGTGAATTTATGTGAACACTGTATCGGGGATTCCAAACAGTAGACAGGTACTCCAAAACAGGCCTGACTAAAGACTTAAAGAGAATTTCAATGATTCTAACAATAATAAAATAATTAATGAAAAACTCTTCTTTCCAGATTCACCCAGAAGTCAGTGTTAATAAAACACATAAGAATCCACACAGGGGAGACCCCTTACTCTTGCAACATATGCCAGAAGAAATTCTCCCGGAGCTTCACACTATCCTGCCACCTCAGGATACACGGAGAAAGATACATCAAAGAAGAAAAACCTAAAAATGTACCGGAGAGCTGGACTTGCGAAATATGCAGCAAGATTTTCAAGAACAAATCCTACAGGCATGCTCACATGCAAATACACACTAGAGTGAAAGAGTTCTTTTGCGATGTATGTCAAAAACGATTCGCTACTTTGTCAAACTTGGAGAAGCACGTCAAAGTTCACTCGGAGAAGGAACGGACATGCACTGTTTGTGGGAAGGAATTGAAGACTCAAGCTAATTTGGCGCGGCATATGCTAGTGCATACGGGGGAGAGGCCTTTCGGGTGTAGAGTCTGTGGTAAGAGTTTCACGCAAAAGAGTGTTTTGGTCAAGCACGAGAGGATACATACTGGGGAACTGCCGTATTCATGTGAGGTTTGTTTGAAGAAGTTTTCGAGAAGCTTCACTTTGGAGAATCATTTGAGGCGAGTGCATAAGAAAGGGAAGATTGATGGTAAGGGTCGGAAACCGGTTGTTAAAAGTGTTAGTATAATTGTGGATAATAATTGTAAGAAAAAACAAAGTGTAATGCGTGATGTAGGTAATGATAAGGAAGAATGTATTGCAGATTTTGAAGAAGACAAAAATGTAAATTTTAGTGAAATAACTTGTGATATAGATGAAAAAGGAATTGAAACGGCGTGCGAAACTAAGCCGTATTGGTGTGGCAATTGTGACTCTTGGCATGCTACTAGCGAAGACTTTTATAAACATGACTGCGTTCAAAATGATTTGGGCTACTTTGAAAATGAAAATGAGAGGAATGATTTTAGCGATAATGAAATAGTTGAGACTGTTATTAAAGAGGAAAATCATGATTATGACGGAGTTGTCGATAATGAAAATGAAACTGAAGCTATAGTGAATTCAATTGAAAATAACGAAGTTGAACCAAACGGAGGCGCTGAAGAATCTAAACATGAAAATAGAAAGAAAAAGCGATGGACGTGCAAAAAGTGTAACAAAAAATTCAAAACTAAACCTTACTACAAAGCTCATTTGAAAACCCACAATGGTGAGACTCCGGGCTTCTGCAATATATGCAAGAAACATTTCAACACCAATGGCAACTTGGTTAGACATATGCTCGTCCACACCGGCGTCAAACCATTCGTATGCGAATATTGCAACAAACGTTTCACACAAAAAAGTGTTCTAATCAAACACGAGAGAATTCACACGGGCGAACAGCCGTATTCGTGTGAGATTTGCCACAAGAAATTCGCAAGAAGCTTCACGCTTTTGAACCACAAAAGAGTGCATAGCACCATTAAGCCGTTCTCTTGTAAGTTTTGCGAGAAATCCTTCACCCAACGCAGCGCCATGTTGATTCACGAAAGGAATCATACTGGGGAACGACCGTTCTATTGTAACGTGTGTAACAAAAGATTTACTAGTAACAGTACTTTGAAGAGTCATAAGCGGGTGCATACTGGGAATAAGCCGTTTCTGTGCGACGTGTGCTACAAGCAGTTTTCTACGAGTAGCAATTTTTATAGTCATATGAGGATACATACTGGAGATAAGAGGCACTCCTGCGATGTTTGTGGGAAGAGATTTTATACGAACAGCAGTTTGAATAAGCACAAACGCGTCCACACTCACAAGGTAATTAACAAAATTATTTGTGTTTGTTCTCGGGTACTGGATGTTCAATATGTATATTTTATTTATTTTTATTTTATTAACTTAGGTACAATAACATTTTTTTTATAGCCTATACGGTGTCCCACTGCTGGGCAAAGGCCTCCCCTTTCTTCTTCCACTCGTCTCTGGTTTCAGCTTACAATTACATAATGGAAGCTAATTAAGTTACAAATAGCCACTCATTCTAAGTCATTATAGCGCATACATCACGATTATAATTGTACACAGCATTTAACACAACCCTAAGAAGTTTTTCTTAAATAAAATAGTGCCAATATACCACAAGTATATGGACCGTCACAAAACTGACAAATGAATTTTCTATGGAAAAATTTAGGACTTTTTTGGCAAAAAGGGTACACAGTTTTTTGAAAATGTCCACAAAAACTACATAATCTTTATTATAACACCGTCTGTGGGTCGCGCCTTGCACTATGTCGATTGCTATCTAGCTTAAGTTAATTTAGGAACATTATCATCATCATCATCATCAGCCTATTTACGTCCCACTGCTGGGCACAGGCCTCCCAGGATGAGAGGGCCTTGGGCTATAGCTCCCACGCGGGCCCAGTGCGGATTGGGAACTTCACACACACCATTGAATTGCTTCGCAGATGTGTGCAGGTTTCCTCACGATGTTTTCCTTCACCGAAAAGCTCATGATAAATTACAAATGTAATTTCGCACATAAATTCCGAAAACTAGAGGTGCGAGCCGGGGTTTGAGTCCTCGACCCTCTGCTTCAGAGGCGAAAGTCCAAACCACTAGGCTATCACGGCTTATGAGGAACATTATGTTACTTATTAATTGTGAGAATGTCCGTTAGGTGGCGCTAAAACACCATTTTTGTTAAAATAAATAAATATCACTGGTCAATTGACACCAATTGACCTAATCCCAAACTAGACAAAGCCCCCACTATGGGTACTAAACGGATAAACAAGTGTTTTTTTAAATATTCCCCAGCCTAGCCCGGCGCCCCCCGACGCGGCCAAGCCGCTGGGCTGCGCGTGCGGCCGCCGCTTCGGCGCGCGCGCCGCCCTGCTGCGCCATGCGCGCGCGCACGCCGCGCCGCGCCCGCACGCCTGCCCCACATGCGACAAACGGTACAGTCCGCGTCAAAAGTCGCTCATCACTTTTGTACCTTGTCGTAATAATACACTTGTCAATCACGTATGACGCGCTGTATCTGGCCGTAGAGCGAAAAGGTACAAAAGTAACCAGGGACTTATGCCACTGACCCTACATTATTACAATTATCACCAGAACTCGGACAGGTCATAGCAAAATAATTGCAACACGGTAATAGAACAAGGTTAATAGAGTCGCATTATATACAGTATTATTTAATTATATGTATTTTTCAATTACATTTATAACAGTAACCCAAAATTCACGATAGTTCTCAAATCCACTTAATTGATCGTTTTTATTTTCACCATATTTAAAACGTTTTTAACACATTATTTAAGATGTAACTAACACAATATGGGATTTTGGTCCTGCAATAAATGATTTTTATTTTATTATTATTAAAACATTTAGAAATAACCATAAGTAAATAAATTTACTAATTTAAATTATCACCACATAACTGTTACAAGTATGCCACTTTGACAAAACCATGACAGATATGCAACTAAATAAGGTTTGGGCTGGCAGTTGTCTCTCTCAAAGAATCAGCATCGCTATTCAGCGAGGCAACGCTGCCAGCCTTTTGGGCACCATGCCACGGGGGCCTTATTTAGATTTAAGTAATTTAGTTTTAATTTTTAGTTTATTTAGTTTTAGCTTCGATTTAATGTCATTGTAAATTGCTTTTATTATGTAAATAAAATAAGGTTTAATGTTAAATTACGATAATATCCTCTTTAGATAATTATAATCTTAAGTTAAGAAAATGAAATGCCTATATTATGTAATTAAACTAAAATGTACAGTTCCACAACTGTTCATGTTAAAAGTTCCACAACTGTTACCGAGAGCATTCCGAAAGTATTAGACGACCGGATGGCCTAGTGGTTAGCGACCCTGACTATGAAGCCTGAGGTCCCGGGTTCAAATCCCGGTTGGAGCAGATGTTTGTATGATGAATACAAATGTTTGTTCTCGAGTCTTGGATGTTTTATATGTATATAAGTATGTATTATCTATATAAGTATGTTTATCCGTTGTCTAGTACCCATAGTACAGGCTTTGCCTAGTTTGGGACTAGGTCAATCTGATAGATGAACTGATATGATAACGTTACTGGACGATAGATGTCGCTAGTGTGCCATGTAACTGGCTAAATGGGAACTGAGGGCCAAGCACGAATATTCGAATACTGCATAACACTATCGAGAAATTTATAGCCCGTCCGTGAGCATATTTGGTACTAAAATTGCATAGGAAGTTCTCGATTTTGATACAATAACGATCGAGTATTCGTACTCTGGCCAGTGCTGAAGCAATAGAACGCAGTGGTTACTAACGCCATCTAGAGTCTGACAGTTGAACTAATATGATACCACTACTGGACGATAGATGTCGCTAGTGTGCCACGTAACTGGCTAACAGTTTTATCACATTGGCGATTTGCTAGAGTTTTGTATTGAGGCGATCACGCAACGTGTTCGCCGCGAGAGATATTAGTATGAAGCACTCGCTCGCAAATCGGTAGTATGATAAGACTAATGAGAATTATGTTTAAGTTAGCTGACGTAGTGGTTACTAACGCCATCTAGTGTCTGATAGATGAACTAATATGGTAACGCTACTGGACGATAGACGTAGCTAGTGTGCCACGTAACTGGCTATTACCGAGTCATGGGTATTAGTATGAAGCACTTGCTCGCAATGTAAAATAAATATGTAATTATAAATATCATGGGACAATTGACACCAATTGACCTAGTCCCAAGCTAGGCAAAGCCTGTACTATGGGTACTAGACAACGGATAAACATACTTATATACATATTAAGCATCCAAGACTCGAGAACAAATTACGTCATACAAACATACGTATCTCACTGTTGGTAACCTGTATTAATTTCTGTATTTTCTGTACAATAAAGCGTTTACTTACTTACTTACAAACATCTGCCCCGACCGGGGGTCGAACCCGGGACCTCAAGCTTCATAGTCAGGGACTCATCCACTAGGCTAGGCTATTTGCAGTAATAAGTGAGGCATCGGTTTTTTTTCTGAGTATTTTCGGAAGCTTGTTGAGAGAAAATGTAAAATGATTTTATTTTAACGTGTCGTTGTTTCTTTTTATTTTCCATGTAAAATAGGCTCGCTGTCTGTGTTGTTGTTTTTTGTTAACCATGTTGTTGAATTGTTATTTTTGTGTCTTCCTCCCTCGCTTGCTGTCGCGTACCTATTAAGGTTTAGTTTATTAATTTTAAGCATGGGCTCCACGGAAAACCAGCGTTGCTGCACTTGTTGTGTGTAGCAACTCATGCTGAGTGGGGACCCTTTTTCGGTGTCTTTTGTGTCACCATATTATGTTATTAGTTTTAAGGAATTATTTTTAATTATTTTTACTGTTAGGTGGTGGTACTCTGGAACCTGAAATAAATATTTTTCTTTCTTTTTTTATTTTGACATCAGTGAACTACCCTATTATTTTATTTCCCAGCTTCGCGCTCAGCGGCGACCTGACGCGCCACCGGCGCTCGCACAGCGGCGAGAAGCGCTACTCCTGCGAGACTTGCCACAAACAGTTCACGCGCAACGCCTCGCTCGCGCAGCACCGCCGGCTGCACGACCCTCAGCGCGCGACTGACACAAAACAACAATCAAATAATGAATAAATTACATTTATGAAATAACTGTGTGGTTTTTAGTGGGTAGACTCCCCTGTTGCCCGAACACGGGACATGCATAAAGCGCATTTTCCACACATCATTTTTAGGGTTCCGTACCTCAAAAGGAGAAAACGGAACCCTTATAGGATAACTTTGTTGTCCGTCTGTCTGTCAAGACCCTTTTTCTCTGGAACGCGTGGAGGTAGGATGCTGAAATTATTATCAAATACTCAAACCTGCGGTCCCTTGAAGCTGTGAAAAAATCAAGCATCTAAGTCAACGCAATCAAAAGATACAGTCATTAAAAAAGTTGTTTCCATACAAATTGCCGTTTTTTGAAAACCTAAAGGGTACTTCCAGTTGTCCTAGAAACTTGAAATTTGGTATGAAGGTAGCTCTTATAGTACAACCACTCAGAAAAGTCTCAAAATCTTAAATTTTTATGTCCGTCTCTAGATTTCACAGACCAATATAAGTTGCCCCACACTGCATACATTTTGCTTAGGAGCAAGGCTCTGCTTACACTGGACTTCTTACAACACTGGGGAAAAGCGTTCAAATCTTTCTACGGAACCCTCGTGCGCGAGTCCCGACTCGCACTTGGCCGGTTTTTTTTTCTTGTTTGTATTCGTAGGCCATTCGTAGGTACGGCACCTGACTGCGGAAAAGTTAACGTAGTTCCTAATTAAAGGACGGGCCCCAATTTCACCAACTTTACAATTGTCAGTTTTCAATGACAGTTCGGTGTCAACGGCTGACTTGAAGAGCTTTTGTTTCAGTGCACTTCGTATTGTCAAAGAAATGTAGTTCGAATTGTCATATGAAACTGACAATTGTAAAGATGGTGGAATAGGGGTCAGGCCCAGAATTACGAGGGCTGTTTGATAAGTACCCGTTTATGGAAAAAAAGAACTTTTTTTTTTGTATATATGCATTTATTTTTCTATGTAGTCACCTTTAACTCTATACATTTGTTCCACCTATACTCAAGCTTCAATAAACCATCCAAAAAAGTATGATTTTGGAAAGTCGTTAAAATAGGCCTCTGTGGTGGCAATGACTTCGTCATTTGATCCAAATCGCTTGCCACCGAGCCATTTTTTTTGGTTGGGAAACAAAAAGAAATTGCATGGGGCCAAATCTGGAGAATACGGGGGCTGAGACAATAGTTCGTAGCGTAACTGTGCTAATTTAGCCGTCACAACTCTGGACGAATGAGCCGGGGCGTTGTCGTGATGAAACAGTACTTTTTTCTTTTTTAAATGGGGTCGTTTGTCCTTCAACACGGCGTCAAATTCATCCAATAAATTGGCATAGTACTGCCCTGTTATTGTTTTTCTTTTTTCTATATAGTCAATATGTATAATATCCTGCGAATCCCAAAAAACGGTCGCCATGACCTTTCCAGCCGATGGGACAGTTTTTGCTTTCTCTGGAGCAGGTTTACCTGGTAAAATCCACTACTTCGACTGCTCTTTCATTTCCGGGGTGTAGTGGTGGACCCACTGACGAAATGAAGCTTAGAAACTCTATCATATTCACAGATTTGCTGAGCTCAATGCAGTCTATTTCTAAATTTCCATTCAAAGCAAAATCTAACACATATATTTACAAAATTCGAAGTCTTCTATTTAAATGTTACCAGAATGGATATCTAATTTCCTTTGCTTGGATTCCGGGACATAGGGGTATCAAAGGTAATGAGCGCGTAGACCGGTTGGTTCGCGAAGCTATCGATTGTGGGGATCTCAACCCGTACAAAAATTTAGCACTGCCAAAGATATACCTAATGGATGCTTGGAGTCAACTCTGGACCGCTCCGGATGTAAGGACTGGTTTGCGGTATCGTGACATCCAACCTACAATCCCTGTCAAACCTTGGTTTTCAAAAATCTCTTTCTAGAACGGCTTCAAGCATGATATCCCGCATGAGATTGGGACATGTTTGTACACCTGAGCATTTAGCAAGATTACGAATAGTGGACAGTTCTACATGCGAATGTGGAGCTGTGGCTGACCATAATCACATATTTTTCGCCTGTCCATTATATGATCGTTCCACCCTTCTAAATCAGCCACAGACTACTAAGAGATTAAATCAGCTGTCACTACTTGGCGTTCCGTTTCCTTTATCCGTTCCTCCCCTTCTTATCATAAATGATAAATCTATGTATATATACATTTCTATCCGCTAACAATATAAAATTGTAAGTAATCTATTTATTTTAACCTTCCTGATCTTGTCCGTCCTATTTTCTAAATTCCGATCCTTTCGCATTTTCCATTCCTAATTCCGTTTCCCCGTTTGGCTAAGTGCGCCAAGAGCCCGAAGTTTAAAAAAAAAAAAAATTAATAGGGTTGTTTCCTCATAATCAAATCAGCAACATTTTATGAAATCCAAAACGATCCATTAGTATGAAGTTAGGAACATATGACGTCATAATTTTCAGTGATTAAACTGGCTTCTTATAAAAGTTTTTGTTAAATTACAAATCGTTTTAACTGCAGTAATAAGTGAGGCATCGGTTTTTTATGAGCATTTTCGGAAGCTTGATAAGTGAAAATGTAGAATGATTTTATTTTGACATCAGTCAACAACCCTATAGATGGCGCTATAGTGTTAAGCAGAGGTTTAAGTGTCATACGTTACCGGTACAGAGACCTCTATGGCGAAACTGGCTACAGCAGGCTCATTACATCACAGACCTAATAGCAAGCATTACATTAATTAGTAGCGTCATCTATGATCTCAAAGAAAAAACTAATGTAGATGGCGCTATTGTCGAACCTATTCTATTCATAAACCTATTTTAACTAAAATACCATTAAAGTTCGTTTGTCCTTCTTTGTCACATTGACATTTCCGTTAGTAAGAAGAAGACAATCTATTTTAAATAATGGAAGCTTGAGTGACGTTTATGAATAATGATAACATTAAGTGACATATACAAAATGAAACCACTACTCATGTTCATTATATTTATTAAATTGAAGGAACGCGACATTGTATCGACACTGGCAGTCTTAAAACTACTTAAATAAAATTAAACAAAACAGTGTGCATGTGTGTGAACACTCTAGTCTATCTGCACTTTTCACACAGCACACATAGCCTCATAGACTTCGATGAGGCCGTTGAAGAAAGCGTAGACGGTCGGCGCCGGCGCCAGCAATGCGTCGAAGCAGCGCCGCCAGTCCGCTGCGCCCGCGGCGCGCCGCAGCCGGTACACCAGCGGGCCGGAGTACGCGCGGCTGTACACCGTCGGCCGGAACGGCGCGCCGCACAACGCGTTCAGGTGGTTTAGCTCGTTCAAACAGTGCTGGAACTCCTCGAACGGGTGCAGAATTTCCGAGTCGATGTCTCCAGGGTTTTCTGGACCCCTTAGATACGGACAGTGGGCCATGATAGCCGCCGCGGTGTTGCAGTCGGCGTCAGTGACCGTGTCCTTATCCGTCGTGGAGTCGGGAATGGGTTTGGCGTCGACCGGGAGCTCGGGAAGGTTGTTTTTGTCGCATTTGTCGAGCACGAGGCTGAGCGCGGTGTAGGAGAGCCACACGCAAGCCGCCTCGGCGCTGGTGTCCGCGGTCTTCCGGCGCGAGAAGTACAGCAGGGCCAGCGCGAGCAGCCGCGCGTCCGCGGGCAGCCGGGCCAGCGGCGCCGGCTCCGCCAGCTGCAGCGTCTCGCGCAGGAAGTGCTGCAGCAGGCCCAGCTCGCGCACCGCGCCCCAGCCCTCCGAGAACACGCACTCGCCCGCCTCGTACTCCGGCTTCCGAATCGAATACGTCTCCGACACGACCATAGCCTCA
Organism: Clepsis dumicolana; assembly: GCA_963691665.1. Lineage (NCBI taxonomy): Eukaryota > Metazoa > Arthropoda > Insecta > Lepidoptera > Tortricidae > Clepsis > Clepsis dumicolana. The sequence continues at coordinate 6,338,781 of OY829533.1, read as the reverse complement.
ATCTCCGAGTCTATGTAAACCCAGCCGTCTGTCAACGAAAAACCGTCGTTCTGGAAGTTTGTAAGCAGGTCGTACGCGTACTTCACGATTTCCAGAGACAAAAGCAACGGAGTCCCAGGGCCTACGGTGTCGGTGCTGAACAACTCTTTGTTACGGTAGAGGTTGACGTAGTGCACGGCGACGTGGTTCCCGGCGACGCCTCTGGCGAACCAGTCGGGGTCTCCGGGCGCGGCGGCGGCGGCGCGCCCCAGCAGACAGGCGGCCCCGAGCCCGCCGGCCTCGCGTCTCTCCACCAGCAGCTGAGCTTTGGCCACTTCTTCAACAACCTTCTTCATTTCCTCCGCATTTACTGACTGCGAAACCTTTTCCAATATTTTTTCTCTATTATTCCTAGACAGCCAGTACAGTAAAGTTGAATTCCTTCTGAAGTAACGCAGAGGTACAGGTATGCTGTTGAAAAAATTCAGGAAGAAGTCTTCAGGAAAGATGTTTTCGTCCGTCAACACTATAAAGAGAGCAATTTTTTCGCTATTCAAGTTGTGCTTTTCCAAGAACTTGTCCAATGTAAAATAGCGGCAGTCGATGCTGTTGTCTGTTTCATTGAATCTGAGTTCACCCCGCGGGATGTACCGGAGTCCTGAGAAGCAGTACTCAATGTCGCAGCCGATGACGGGGCAGTCGAGAGCCTGCGCAAGCTCGATGATGTCCCTCTTGCAATCATACTCGCATGTAACATATTCAAACCCCATTTCGTCCAGCACCTCCCTGTATACGCTGGACATAAAGACAGGACAGATGCTTGGCAACTCCTGCACGGTGTTCAAACTTCTTTCTATATTCCTGTCGCCTCCTTTAAAGACGAAATAGCATTTGATATTAGCTTTCTTAAACATGGAGAGATGATTTCTGAGGTAGCTGGCATACCGGTGGCATTCACAGCCAAGTTCATATGGGAGGCCACTCTCTTTGTATGAGTTCAAGAAAAAATTCAAGCCGTCCACTACAACGGTGCTATCTTGTAGCACGAGTGGGTGTAGCTCACTTTCTTTTATGAACTCAGAAAACGTCGGTATTCTCATCTTGATGGCCTGAAATGAAAGAAAAACCTTTTTAATACAAGCTTTTTGCTTACTACATACCTAGGTACTTGTATAGACATACATCTTTAATCAACACCAAATTTACTGTCAGGTCTATTATCCAACCTCTGGAAGTGGAAATTCGACTAGCAAGATTTGACCTAAAAAAAACATAAAATAATCCTCCTAAGTCATCAGTTTTACATATATATATACATATGAAGTCAGTACTTCATTCAAAGAATATTCCGACCGCACCATACAGATACCGAATTCATATTTTAGCTAGGCCAGCAGTGCCCTAAGCATGACTTGTCGAATCCTGCGTTACGTTACGGTTATCGTATCGAGATCGAGAAATCTCATACTAAATTTTAGTTCCAAATACGCTCACGGGCGGGCACTGTTCCAAACGTCATACAAACTCGTTATAGTTTACTATTCGATTTTACGTGACGCAGGATTCGACAAGTCGTGCTTAGGGCACTGAGGATATGATTAGCCGATTTACCGATCATAGTTCAATGTGTACAAAGATGCATCTCTCAAGCAAAGCTGGTGTCCAAATAAGATAAGTTAAGTAAATAGACAATAGAGCATAATAACGACCTTTGTTTCAAATGTTGTTTTACACTTTGATTATTCTACTAATTGCTACACGGGAATAATTTTTTTTATTGTAATTTGAAATTTTAACACTTAATGATTTTAAATTTTGATTTTAATTTTAATTTTATTCAATTTTGTTATTTATTTCTACCTATACCAATTAATTTTAATTATGGGTTTATTTATTTTAATTTATCACATTTTAATGACTCGTACTTATGGGCTTTGTTGCCTGCAAAGAAAGTTTTTTTTTATAAAACTGATGGCATTAGAGGATTATTTTATGTTTTGTTTTGTGTTTTTACTTTTTTAGGTTTCCGTACCCAAAGGGTAAAAAACGTGACCCTATTATTAAGACTGCGCTGTCCGTCCGTCCGTCTGTCTGCCTGTCTGTCCGTCTGTCACTAGGCTGTATCTCATGAACCTTGATGGTTAGACAGTTGAACTTTTCACAGATGATGTATTTCTGTTGCCACTATAACAACAAATACTAAAAACAGAATAAAATAAATATTTAAGTGGGGCTCACATACAAGTAATGTAACTAGGCAGCTATCTCATGGAGCTTGACTCTTGGATAAAATAAAACAACTCTAGTACCACCGCTACTCGCCACTAGATAAGTAAGTCTTTGCTGTGTAGGTTTTATCACTCTATACATCTAAACATAATAAAACAGAAATGTGACTGACTGACTGATCTATCAAATCAACACACAGCCCAAACCCTTGGCCCTAAAAGGCTGAAATTTTGCATAGAGGTGCCTTTATGATGTACTTAGACGAGCACCAAAGGACGGATTTGTTGCAACTCCTACGGGATAGAGAATAAACGGGGTTTATGACCGTATGAAGTCGCGGACAAAAGCTAGTTTTAGTATAAAACTACAAACACAGCAATAAATACTCACGTTTTTGAAACCAGTTCGCTTCAGAGATCTGCGCAAAGAGAATACTAAAATCACCACGTTGGGATCTGCGCACACGTTGTTTTCACGTAAGCTTGAGTCGGTCACAAACTGAGAACTGTTAGGAATGAATTCCCGTCGCTGACTGACTGCACTGAAGCACAGGGTACCTTTTTATAACTGAGACACTGAAACCTTCCGCACGATCGAATCGGTCTTCGGTTAGAGGTAGAGGAGTGGGGTGAATGAATGCTTGAGCGGAACGGAGCGCACAGACACAGACTACTTAGAGTAGAGTGACCGAGCGAGGCCGCGGTGCGAGCAAGATAAATAGAACTCATTTAAAGTATCTCTAGAGCAAGTGCGAATGAGATGAACAACTATCATTCCGTTTCGTGCCGTCACAGATCGAAACAGTTCCAACTCATTCACTGAACTAAAGGAACTAAAAGAGCAAACTAGTTTCTTTCACCGATTGAACGAGATCGGGGTTTCTTTACTCTGAGGAGCGCTCCCTTTAAAGACCGAAAGCACGACTCTATTTCACTGGCATAGAGTTTTTTTTATGACTATGGCTAGGCATAGAGTTAGCGAAGCAAGAAGAGGACTTTTTATTACCTTTTTAATAACTTTTTTTTTGGCATACCTATTTTTTAAATTAAAGGTAATTTATTGAATCAGGCGTTACTTTGCGGAGGTCCATATTTATGAACTAGAAACAATTGCTTTGCTCAAAGTAATTGTTTTTAGTTCATACCTATATGGTGTTAAGCACGCAGTAGTGGTCAAGCCAAATCCAAGAAAAATAAACTTTCGACGCAACAGCCGTTATTTCATGTTTTTTAGGGTTCCGTACCTCAAAAGGAAAAAACGGAACCCTTATAGGATAACTTTGTTGTCCGTCTGTCTGTCTGTCTGTCTGTCAAAACCCTTTTTCTCTGGAACGCGTGGAGGTAGCATGCTGAAATTAATATCAAATACTCAAGCCTGCGGTCCCTTGAAGCTGTGAAAAAATCAACCTTCTAAGTCAACGCAATCAAAAGATACAGTAATTAAAAAGGCCATTTTGCATGCCGATGAGGCAGAACGCAGTGTTGGTTATGCACCTATGTAACTTATGACCTGTATTCTCGCAATAAAAATATTTCATTTCATTTCATTTCCATACAAATTGCCAACTTCCAAAAACATAAAGGATACTTCCAGATGTCCTAGAAACTTGAAATTTGGTATGAATGTAGCTCTTATAGCACATCCACTCCGAAAAGTCTCAAAATCTTAAATTTTTATGTCTGTCTGTAGATTTCGCAGACCAATATAAGTTGACCCCACACTGCGTACATTTTGCTTAAGAGCAGGGCTCTGCTAACACGGGACTTCTTAAAACACTGGGGAAAAGCTTTAAAATCTTTCTACGGAACCCTCGTGCGCGAGTCTTTGAAGGCAATTTTACTTTTTTTATTCTTTAGTGTGTTGTGTAGGTTTTATCAGTTCCTACATAGAAACATATAAAACAGAAACGTGACTGCCTGATCTATTAAAGCAACGCACAGTCTGAACGACTGAAGTTAGAGACTTGAAATTTAGTACACATATACCTTGCATGTCATAGAGATCCACTTAGAAGACATTTATTAAAATTTCCATGGCATCGGGAGTAAGTGGGATTTATATTGTCGAATCAAAGTGGCTCTATCTTCATAACCATGTATAATTACTAGAGACTTCAAATTTGGCATGCCAGTAGCTAATACTTAGGAACAGCTAAAATAGTTTTCAGGATTTTCCGAAATCCCACGGCATAAGGAATAAAGAGATCTACGCAAAGAGAATACTAAAATCACCACGTTGGGATCTGCGTCACTTCATCTGCGCGCATGGTGTTTTCTCTGGCATAGAGTATAGAGTTTCTTTGTTATGGCTATGCCTAGGCATAGAGTTGCTGCCCATTACGAAGCCAGGAAACTTTTTTTAATGGATTCCGTCCGGTATATTCTTTGTGGTAAATATGGTGTCAAGCACGTGGTACTATTATAGTTGGTCAAGCCAAGTTCAAGAAAAAGGAACTGCAATGGCAACGCAGCAGCCGTGTGTTTTACGCAGCAGCCGTGTGTTTTACGCAGCAGCCGTGTGTTTTACGCAGCAGCCGTGTGTTTTACGCAGCAGCCGTGTGTTTTACGCAGCAGCCGTGTGTTTTACGCGAACCATTTGGAGCCACTTTTGACCCCTTTAATAACTCAAAATCTATTTAACATAAACACATGATTATGAAATAGGGTTGTTTTTATTTTTTTTTATTAAAATATAGCATTCAGCATTAGCCAAATATTAATCTACAATTCAAGTTTTGCCTCAAAACGACTTTAATACTTAAGTGAAATTGACTAAATCTTTGTTGTTGGGTTTTGTTGGCGCCGTAAACGCTATTTGAATTTGGAACAACGCGTGACGTCATTGCGCAGAAACACACATAGAAAGTATGTAACCAACACGTGTAGATGTGTGTCGATTTCCTGCTCTACGCATCTAAAGCATCAAACCACTACAGACCACTACATTTTCGCAAATAAATATTCTTATTCTTATATTCTTATTCAAATAATGGTTAAAAATATAAGGGTCCAAATTTGTATTTTAATTTTTAGTTTTACTCGTGCTATTTTTAGTTATTTCTTATTTTTATAAATCATGTAGATGTAGTCATTCTTTATATTAATTTGTACAGGGTTTAAATTATTAAAAATATAAATTTATATTTTGCTTTATAGGTACTTACTAGAAATACCTTTGTTAAAAAATTAGACCCTTTTTGAAGAATAATTTCGTGATTTTGATTTATCAGGTTAAAGTAAGTATTTGGTTGTTAAGTATTTTCGTTTAACTTGTTGTCACGCGATAGGTACCTACTTAAGTTATGTTTAAATCACTTCTTAATGACCGTCAGTTGTGTGACGACTGCTAAACATAGATAATTAATGATTCCCCGAAAACACCCTGTTAGGAAACGCGCCGAACAGTTCAAACTGGTTCAAACTCGTCAAATCGTGGTACTTTACGCAGTGACGTCATCAACCTTTTCAACGACGACGTTTTGACTTGGGGTCACGTGACTCGTGTCGAAAGATACTTTTAACCGACTTCGGAAAAAGGAGGGGGTTCTCAATTCATCGGAATATTAAATGAAAATAATCGATTTATTGATTATTTTTGTTTTATTTTTATGAAACATTCATAGAATGAAATTCAACATACAATGACAATGCAAAGAAAAATTCGTTAAGCAGCTGGACTTGAACCAGCAACCTCGGTAATCCGTACCACGCTCCACCAATTAAGCTATACTTAACGTTGGTGTACCTAACGAATTTTTCAATGCCTTGTGTCATATTTTATTTGGAAGATCTCTCCTCAGCGCCATCTATGAGTAGCTTAATCAAGCAGCTCACCCACTACGCCACTAATGCCACCATTGTGGCATGCCATCTTGCCACTAATGCGTAACTGTAGAAGTTCCGTAGTGGGTGAGCTGCTTGATTAAGCTACTCATAGATGGCGCTGAGGAGAGATCTTCCAAATAAAATATGACACAAGGCATTGAAAAATTCGTTAGGTACACCAACGTTAAGTATAGCTTAATTGGTGGAGCGTGGTACGGATTACCGAGGTTGCTGGTTCAAGTCCAGCTGCTTAACGAATTTTTCTTTGCATTGTCATTGTATGTTGAATTTCATTCTATGAATGTTTCATAAAAATAAAACAAAAATAATCAATAAATCGATTATTTTCATTGATTCAGAAAATAGCTCCATCTCTTGCCACTAATGCGTAACTGTAGAAGTTCCGTAGTGGGTGAGCTGCTTGATTAAGCTACTCATAGATGGCGCTGAGGAGAGATCTTCCAAATAAAATATGACACAAGGCATTGAAAAATTCGTTAGGTACACCAACGTTAAGTATAGCTTAATTGGTGGAGCGTGGTACGGATTACCGAGGTTGCTGGTTCAAGTCCAGCTGCTTAACGAATTTTTCTTTGCATTGTCATTGTATGTTGAATTTCATCGGAATATTGTTTTATTTAATTAACAATTTATAGAAATATGGAAATAACTCAAAAAAGTTAGCTTATCATTATCTTATAATCCGAAAGAATGTATTTGACTATAATTGCACATTTATGTTTGTAGGTGGAAACAACCTTTGGTTCATTTATTAAGACCCCTAAATCTAACTAGAACCCCAAATTTCATAAATATAGCTCAATCGGTTATTGAGATATTAACTAAACTCGGGATTATTATCACTGACTGACTGATTGATAATAGATCAAAACCTTAACCCACTCTCAAATGGTCTAGAAAGTTGAAATTTGGCATACTTATGTAAATCCAGTGACAACAGTGGCGTGCATCCCTATGAAGCAAAAAAGCACTGCTTGCTTTCTAAATCAATATAATTAACATTATAAAATACATATTTTTCCGATGTATTGCTATTTGACTTAAGTATCATTATTCATTCATTTATATTTTCATAAAAACAAAATATTACAAATCCGCGCTTAAATCCGTTTCAATCCGCGCGAACGCGACGTGTTTCTTTCTACGAAAAAGCAGCTCGGAGCAGAATTGCTCGGATAACGTAATTGGATTAGCGCGTTACCACGGTATGGTAAAGGTTTGGGTTCGAACCCCAATTCGAGAACTAATTTTTCTGGTTTTTCGTTTTTCTGTATATTTACGCATCAATTTAAAAATATACACCTGACGGAAGCCATTAATAAAAAGTTCTCTTGCTTCGTAAAATCTATGCCTTGGCATAACCATAAAAATAGACTCTATGCGAGTGAAATAAAGTTGCGCCCGTTCAGTCTTTAAAGGGAGCGCTCCACAGTCAGAGTAAAGAAACCCCGATCTCGTTCATTCGGTGAAAGGAACTAGTTCGCTCTTTTAGTTCCTTTAGTTCAGTAGTTCAATGAATGAGTTGGAATGATTCTCACACATAGACAAACATGCACACTATTCTGTTTAATTTTATTTAAGTACTTTTAAGACTGCCAATGTAGATACAATGTAGCGGCGCGGTCCTATAATCTAATGAATAATGAGCCTGCTGTAGCCAGTTTCATTTTGTATGACTTGCTTGACACGGTAACGCCATCTACATCAGTTTCTTCTTTGAGATCATAGATGGCGCTACTCCTTTAACGTAATGAGCCTGCTGTAGCCAGTTTCATTTTGTATGACTTGCTTGACACGGTAACGCCATCTACATCAGTTTCTTCTTTGAGATCATAGATGGCGCTACTCCTTTAACGTAATGAGCCTGCTGTAGCCAGTTTCATTTTGTATGACTTGCTTGACACGGTAACGCCATCTACATCAGTTTCTTCTTTGAGATCATAGATGGCGCTACTCCTTTAACGTAATGAGCCTGCTGTAGCCAGTTTCATTTTGCATGACTTGCTTGACACAGTAACGCCATCTACATCAGTTTCTTATTTGAGATCATAGATGGTGCTACTCCTTTAATGTAATGAGCCTGCTGAAGCCAGTTTCGCCATAGAGGTATCTGTATCATTTCAAAGAAAAAACGAATAAATGTAGATTAAGCAGAGGTCCTTCAAAAAGTGACAGGTGTCATTCAAAATGAATTGTTAGATCTCTTTATAGCGAAAGTGTATGCCTTATACTACGAAGTGCAAAATTCGAATTTCGTGTCGTGCCGTCTGTAACAGTCCAAGGACCCAATCTACCCTACCTACTAATGTAAGACATTCTATACCTCTATTCACCTTACTACAACTTATAACAAATAACATGGCCTCGTGACTCGTCTAATGTGTGAAGATCCTACGTTGTGATCGCTACGAAAGTAGCAGCAGTAACTCTAAGTAATTTAAGTGGCAAATAAGAACGGAAACTCTAATTAATTACTAAACAGATTCTAAGGAAAACTACCTAGCGATTAACTTACACTTCATGTTTAGAGAGCTTCGTTTAGACTTCCTCAAGGTTTCTTGGACACTTCCTGGGCTCAACTTTAGATTGTAAATGTACTTTAGATTAACCGCTTCTCATAGAGAAGCGGGAACTTCCTCCAAAAGCCTTCCCCAACGAAGTTCAACCAGTCCACGCCAGGAACAATACGTATCGTAAGATGCGAACTGTTAAGATGTGAGAGATAGTTTATGCACTAACAATGGTGCTTTCAAAGCCAGTACAAATACAATCATTAACAAAAGGTGTTTTCCCTTAAGCATCTATAGTTCCCGTAAGCAACGTCGGACTCTATTCTTTACCGTCCTAATAAATTCATCATCCAATATTAAAAGAGATCATTCTAAGCCTACCAAGTAAACTCTGCTTGGCATAGTTTTTAGGGAATTTAACTAGCATAATGTTAGCAATATAACAAACTTCATATTTCAGTGTATGTAGCGTCTATTTATCGACATTATGAATAGCTGCAATTTATCTTAAAGCTTTACCTTTTGTAAATATTTGGCAAGTAGATATTTAGATAACCAACAATATCAATTCTATTTGATGAACTGATTTTTAAATGATTCAATAGAACTCAATCTAGTTAGAGATTCCCCCGTGTGGTGTAGAATCAACTAACAGAGCGTATACTCAGACTGCTTTCCATGTCGTCACCCTTGTTAGGTTAATAACTTCTCTAGTTATTGGTAAAGTATTTTTTACTTTGTGTATGATTCAAGATTTGGCTAGAAGATAAATTATCTATAAAATTTCTTATGAATTAGACTTCTGATCACAAATTACGCTAAAATATGAAGAGTTGTTTCCTACAACTCCTTGGAGTTCCAGCAATACTTGAAGCCTAGATTCTACCTATCCTATTCCCAGATGTGTATGAATTTAGTCTAAGTCCCTAGCTCTGTGTGTAGCTATAGAGGTTTCGCCTCATTATTTTAAACATGGTGTGTGTAATGTAGATACTTTCCGGTGTAAGAAGGTATCTTCTAGCTTGGATCCCTATGAAAACTTACCTATCAACCCTACATGTGTACTTTAACTTGGCACAGGCCCCCTATTCTCTGTGTAGTTGGCAAAACTAGGAATTCAATTCCACATTTACATTTAGATGTGTAGTGTTGAGTCTTCCGGTATAAGAAGGGTCTCAGCTAGCTTCCCTAGTTCAAAGAAGGTGTGTTCCTATTGCCTACCACGCAGACCTAAATGTTGTTAGCTTCCTGACAATATAGTCTCTAAGAAGAGGAAGCCAACGGACCGACGATACCTACAGGTGTTCATATATAAACAATATAGATAAGGGACCGTAATACTGAGTTCCAGAAGCACTGAGTTATGCGCCCCTTTCAAGGCATACACAGACGCCTGTTACACAATCGTTACAACGGCAAACAGTATCACGAGTGAGTGGTAAAACATCTCAATTCAACTCAAATATCATTGAAATGCTTCAGGAATGCCCACCCATTCCTGGAAGACAAGCGTACTTGAATTACTCTTACGTTGACATTGTTAGATTTTCGAGTAACCAAGCTGCTCCAGACCGCTTGTTAAATTGGGAAAAATACATGAAATAATGAGCATTGCTTATAAATGTAAAGTAAAGCTAAAGAATTAATCCACCACTTCCGGAAGCAGTAAACCAATACCCAGCTTAGCTACGCTATCTAAATATTTCATTCGTACTCACTCTGGAAAACAATTAGTAACCTATTAAAAGAAAATCCTCATAAACATGTAAACGAAGTAGCCTCCTTCACGTTCCGAAACTGACAAACCCCTTAAACAGGTAAACGAAGTAGCCTCCTTCACGTTCCAAAACTGACAACCCCTCATAACCAGGTAAACGAAGTAGACTCCTTCTCGTCCCAAAACTGACAACCCCCTCCCATCCAGGTAAACGAAGTAGACTCCTTCTCGTCCCAAAACTGACAACCCCCTCCCAAACGAAAACACTTCCTTATATAGACTTTTACCGTCACACCAGCGTCAATAGCGTCAATAGCTCCTCTGGCTTCAATAGCCTCAGGCGATTACTATAACACAACAACTATTTACTTAAATAAATACCTAAAGAACCTTTAAAATATTCTCTCCACTACCAACGTGAATATTAAAACCAGAAAGCCTAAATAACTTTTGCCCTACAATTTTATAATTCCCCATTTAACTTTTCTTCAAATAAATATGTCTCCATTCTATAGCTCTACTTCGGCCTTTCCCTACATACTAAAACATCCACTACTCATAAACAACTAAACAGATTTAAATGAAACTAAAACGTCCTGTAAATATTTTCCTTGCATTTTGCGCATTTCCTACGTATCAACGCTACAAGTTAAATAATCCCGCTTACTACTTTCTCAAGCTTATACGACCGAAAGACTAAACCATATTGCATGAAATTTGACAACAAGACAACTAAGAAACCAAAGCTTCTTATTCAATAAAAGATTTCCTTGCATTTTGAGTACTTTCCTTACAATTAAAACTTTCGTCATCGCCAAATCAAATATATCCGTCTCTAACATTATTACGCCCTCTGAAGTCTGAAAATAGTACTAACTAGATAGCTAGCTAACAACTGTATCAAGAACATAAATTTAGTAGAGTTGAAGCCTCAAAACTATCAAAATCTTACGTTAGATGGCGATAGAATTAAACTCTCAACTAAAATAATTCTTAATGTAACCGACTTCAAAAAGGAAGAGATTCTACAGTCCTCTGTATGTAATTTAAACTGAAATATATTCGTGTTCTGTATTTCTAGCTCACATGAAGCTTGAAACCGTTACACGTCCCGCTCACGCTAATATTTCGATGCAGTTTTTTTAATCGAAAGCTAGTTTATTTGAGATGGTTCTTAGGGTTCTTAACTAAGTTTCACTAAAATATTTGTCATCTCTGTAGCTTTCCTCTGTCAAAATGTTCATGACATTGTCATAAGATTGATGTTTGCCTGGCCCGTGGGAAAGGTTTTTCCATACTCATTTGTGATGTTAAATAATAAAAGTCTTCCATGTTACTACTTGTTTTTTATTATTAGTTTAACTTATTGGTAAGTATCACTAAGTATCTAATATTTTAACAAAGCTCAAGTATATTACTAATACTACTATTACCACTACCAGAAGGCTTCCGAGCCTCCTTATGCACATTAGAAACATGTCTATTCAAGTTATACTTTGATTTGAAAATTTTCTTACAAAAATCACAAGAAACCGGCCCATCACTGGAGTGATGTGCCACATTATGGGCTGACAACTGGTACTTAACCGCAAAACCCATACCACAAACTTCACATCTGAACGGCTTAATGTCCGAGTGTTGCATCATATGATACTTCCATTTGGTTTTAGACTTGAAGCGGAGATTGCAAGCATCACAGGAATAAGGCGTCTCCTCGCTGTGGCAGTTAAGAAAATGCCTTCGCAGCTGAGTATTTTTGGTAAAAGCAGATTCACATATCGAGCATTTGAAAGGTCTTGGTTTGTCCTTACTGTGGACTGCTGCCTTGTGTGAAGTGAGGTCCGATTTTGTATAGAACGCTTTCACACAGTCTTCAACGTCGCATACAAATTTTTTGTCACCCGTGTGCATTCGCATGTGCACTTTCAAATTGTGATTTCTTTTGAATCGCTTATTACACATCGGGCATTGCACTGGCTTCTCACCCGTATGAGAAAGCACATGTGTATCTAATTTTGTTTGCGATAGAAACTGTTTCTCACAGTATGTGCAAGGGAAACCGTCCCCCGTATGCAATTTCATGTGCTGCCGCAGTCTCCATTGTGCCGCAAACTGCATATAACACTCCTCGCACGAGAACGGCTTATTAGTCGAATGCATGGCACTCATATGTATCTTCAAGCTGTACTTTGCCTTTAGCTTTCGGTGGCAAATTGTGCATTCGTACGCTCCTTCTGAATTATGATCCTCCATATGCTTTTCGAGTAATTCTTGAGAGATGAACTTTTCTCCGCACTTATTGCATGAGTAGAGTATGCTGTTGTGGTATACCTGATGGGCCTCGAGGTCGGAGGCCTGGATGAACTCTCTGTTGCAGTCGGGGCAAGGGAAAGTCTTCCGGACATGTTCGTTGAGGTGGCTCGTGACATGGGACAGGTACTGGAATGCTGCTCCGCAGAGGTGGCAGGGATAGTCTCCGGCAATTTCCTTCTTTTCTTTGCCTTTGGTTACTGAAAATAAAAGCAGTCATGGTCAGAAACAACATGTTTAACAGTTTTTTTACAAACTTTTATTTAACTTGCAATGTTAAATTTAACCAACCTCTTGTAGGATTGCCTTAAAATTTGGTATATTTATACAAATAGAGCTTTTGATGAATAGAATAGTTCTTTATTGATCAACCATGTACAAAAGATGATATAATATTACAGTTCCTTCAGTTACCCAAATTGGATGTGTAATAGGTACTTTTTTTTTAATCTTATATTTTATTGAGGCTTTGGTACACCTGGTGTGACCATGTCAGCCTCATGGGGAGACTGGGTATTAATAGTTTACTGAGCATTGCCTCCAGTGCTAGTTTCCCTAGCAATGAAGGAGCTGTCTACAGATTAGTAAATTTGGACAGCATCTCCGAACAAAGGGTTGGACAACACAATATTAATCCCTCCATTACTCAGGTCCCTACCCCAGGTCAGACCCCAAATATCTGGGGCTGATGCTTTCGTTCTGGACACACTCCACCAAAAAACCGGCCAAGTGCGAGTCGGACTCGCGCACGAGGGTTCCCTTGAAAGATTTTAACGCTTTTCCCCAGTGTTTTAAGAAGTCCAGTGTAAGCCAAACCCTGCTCCTAAGCAAAATGTATGCAGTGTGGATCAACTTATATTGGCTTCGTAATGGGCAGCAACTCTATGCCTAGGCATAGCCATAACAAAGAAACTCTATACTCTATGCCAGAGAAAACACCATGCGCGCAGATGAAGTGACGCAGATCCCAACGTGGTGATTGTAGTATTCTCTTTGCGTAGATCTCTTTATTCCTTATGCCGTGAGATTTCGGAAAATCCTGAAAACTATTTTAGCTGTTCCTAAATATTAGCTACTGGCATGCCAAATTTGAAGTCTCTAGTAATTATACATGGTTATGAAGATAGAGCCACTTTGATTCGACAATATAAATCCCACTTACTCCCGATGCCATGGAAATTTTAATAAATGTCTTCTAAGTGGATCTCTATGACATGCAAGGTATATGTGTACCAAATTTCAAGTCTCTAACTTCAGTCGTTCAGACTGCGTTGCTTTAATAGATCAGGCAGTCACGTTTCTGTTTTATATGTTTCTATGTAGGAACTGATAAAACCTACACAACACACTAAAGAATAAAAAAAGTAAAATTGCCTTCAAAGACTCGCGCACGAGGGTTCTGTAGAAAGATTTTAAAGCTTTTCCCCAGTGTTTTAAGAAGTCCCGTGTTAGCAGAGCCCTGCTCTTAAGCAAAATGTACGCAGTGTGGGGTCAACTTATATTGGTCTGCGAAATCTACAGACAGACATAGAAATTTAAGATTTTGAGACTTTTTGGGGTGGTTGTGCTATAAGAGCTACCTTCATACCAAATTTCTAGGACAACTGGAAGTACCAGATAGGTTTTGGATTTCGTCAATTTGTATGGAAATAGCCTTTATAATGACTGTATCTTTTGATTGTGTTCACTTAGAAGTTCGATTTTTTCAGTTTCAAGGGACTGCAGGTTTGAGTATTTGATATTAATTTCAGCCTGCTACCTTCACACGTTCCAGAGAAAAAGGGTCTTGACAGACAGACAACAAAGTGATCCTATAAGGGTTCAGTTTTTTCCTTTTGAGGTATGGAACGCTAAAAATTGCAAAAATGCAAACTCACCATCTTCGCTTTTGAGCTCCACTTTGAGTACATCAACCGGGTAAGTATCACAGACTTCTTGCTTAATACTGCAAGTGGCATCACTCTTTTCCTTAACATTGCTAGTGGCGTGGCACTGACCTTGTTCTAAGGGTAGTAATTCAATTTCTACCTTAATTTCGTGGTCGAAAACCTCTTTTTTATCAACTGTTGATGGGTCAAAGTCCTCTGGCTCGACCTTTACTGTCACCAATTCAAAAGACATGTTTTGTTTTTCTGTTTTTTTTTTGCAATTTTGATTCGTTAGTATTTAATGTGTGGGCGAGGGACTCCCATTTATGGCCTCGCGGTCAGAGGGGCCCCGCAACCCAGTTTTCTTTTCTTTTGTACTTACTTAATTTTTTTAAATAGGTTCCCAAAATTTACCTTTTTCGCATAGAATTTATGTCATGCATCGGCCCCACAGATAGAAGTATATTTAGTAAAAATTTTCTATATACTTAAAATCACTCGATCATTGATGCGACTATGGAACCGATGTTATCAAGTAGAAGACCACGAGACGAGACGAGTGTAAGTATTCTATTGGATTGCATATTATAATGCATTGCATTGCATTATTGCATCAATAGGTACTGCATGCATGAATATGCTGTATGTGAGATGTCAAATGATATTTTTTTTATTTAATTCGTCCCATAAGGGATAGGCAAAGGAACTGAGTCCATACAGCCACGTCTGATGTGTTTTGTAAATTTCTGTATATTAAAGTCCTGTCATCGTCAGAGTTGTGTCAGTCTGTCCTAGTCACGTCCTGTCAACTGCTTTTGCCTTCCGTAAAGCGATAGTGTACTTTACGGCGAGCTACGGCGAGCAGCAGCCGACGGATATTTGGGGGTCACAAACAGAGGGAATACGCGTTTTCACTTGAATTCTTCATTTGCTGGGCACTTTCACGTCAATTTGTTGTATAATACACTATCTTTATTATCCACCAAACAGCATTAAGCACAGAAACTAAAATTCAATTAACGACACGACCCACTCTCATCGGTTTCCCGCCAAATTCCCTCAAATGATATTATTTGTCAATGTCAGTACTTTCTTTTATTCATCCCATAAGGGGTAGGCAAAGGAAACTAAGCCCATACAGCCATGTCTGATGTGTTTTAGAAATTTTCCGTAAATTAAGATCTCGTCCCATCGTCATGCAACCAAAAGATTTTCTAAGTATAACTTGAACTTAGTGCAATCTTATTTTTTTATTAAACTTCATTGCACAAAATTGCAGAGAAAAGTGGACAAAAGGCGGAGTAAAATTTGAAATAAAAATATCGTTTTTTATTAAATAAAATTGTACCAATTGTACTTAGTTTGAAACTACACGAAAAAAATATTATGTAATTTGAATAGCTAGTAAGTTACGTAATGAAACGAAGTGTTTCAATGGAATAATTGATAGACTCATAAATAATTACTTTCAGAACACTAATAGCGATTTCAGCAGCACATGATTTACAATGCTTCGTAGACGTCGATGAGGCCGTTGAGGAAAGCGTAGACGGTCGGCGCCGGCGCCAGCAACCTGTCGAAGAACTGCTGCGGGTCGCCAGCTTCGCGGCGCGCCGCAGCCGGTACACCAGCGGGCCGGAGTACGCGCGGCTGTACACCGTCGGCCGGAACGGCGCGCCGCACAACTCGTTCAGGTCGTTCAACTGGCGCAGACACTGCTGGAATTCCTGTAGAGGGAACAGCATTTCTCGGTCTATGTCGTCCTCCAAAATGTCGTCGGGAATTGACAGATACTCCGCCATGATAGCCGCCGCGGTGTTGCAGTCGGCGTCAGTGACCGTGTCCTTATCCGTCGTGGAGTCGGGAATGGGTTTGGCGTCGACCGGGAGCTCGGGAAGGTTGTTTTTGTCGCATTTGTCGAGCACGAGGCTGAGCGCGGTGTAGGAGAGCCACACGCAAGCCGCCTCGGCGCTGGTGTCCGCGGTCTTCCGGCGCGAGAAGTACAGCAGGGCCAGCGCGAGCAGCCGCGCGTCCGCGGGCAGCCGGGCCAGCGGCGCCGGCTCCGCCAGCTGCAGCGTCTCGCGCAGGAAGTGCTGCAGCAGGCCCAGCTCGCGCACCGCGCCCCAGCCCTCCGAGAACACGCACTCGCCCGCCTCGTACTCCGGCTTCCGAATCGAATACATCTCCGACACGAGCAAAGATTCTCGTCCCGACGAGTGCGTGTAGTACACGAACGTGAAGCCATCGTTTTGGAAGTTGGTGAGCAGATCGTATGCGTACTTCACGATTTCCAGAGACAAGATCATCGGGTTGACGAGGTCCATGCCTATGGCTCCATAGGCCAACATATGTTTAGACCGATAGAGGTTCACGTAGTTAATGGCGACGTGGTTCCCGGCGACGCCTCTGGCGAACCAGTCGGGGTCTCCGGGCGCGGCGGCGGCGGCGCGCCCCAGCAGACAGGCGGCCCCGAGCCCGCCGGTCTCGCGTCTCCCCACCAGCAACTGAGCTTTGGCCACTTCTTCAACAACCTTCTTCATTTCGTCCGCATTTACAAACTGGGAAATCGTTTTCAAGATCGTTTCCTTGTTGTTTTTCGACAGCCAGTACAGTAGACTCAAATTCCTTTTAAAGAAATTCGGAGGTGCGCGTATTATGCGCTTGAAAAAGTCCAGGAAGAGATGTTCAGGAAATATGTTTTCGTCCGTCAACACTATAAAGAGAGCAACTTTTTCTGCGGTCAACTTGTACTTTTTTAAGAACTTGTCCAATGTAAAATAGCGGCAGCTGATGGTGTTGTCAGTTTCATTAAATTTGAGTTCGTTCCGCGGGATGTACCGGAGTCCTGAGAAGCAGAACTCAATGTCGTAGCTGATGACGGGGCAGGCGAGAGCCTGCGCTAGCTCGATTATGTCCCGTTTGCTCTCGTACTCGCATGTAACATATTCAAAGCCCATTTCGTCCAGCACCTGCTTGTATATGCTCTTCATGAAGACCGGAGTGGCGATGTGATCGTCTCTAACTTTTTCCAGCCTCTTCTCCATATTCTGGTGTCCGCCTTTGGAGATGAAATAGCACTTGATGTTGGCTTTCTTGAACATGGCGAGGTGTTCCCGCAGGTAGTTGGCGTAGCGATGGCTCTCGCAGCCCAGTCGGTGCGGGAGATTGCTCTCCTCATAGGATCTGTAGAAATAGTTCTGTCCGTCTATCACCACAGAGGAGTTTTCGAGCGCGAGTGGCTCCAACTCGCTCACTTCTATAAACTTGCAAAATGTCTTGATTCTCATCTTGACCTGGAAATTAAAAAAAACATTGTAGCTTAAAGATGAAGGAAGTAAATGTGCATCTTGTGCACCGTAGAGTCAGGAAGCATAGCGCCGGTGATCTTGTAACGGCACGCACGAATAGGGTTGGTAGTTTAGTTCAGCCTTCTAACCGACTTCAAAAAAGGAGGAGGTTCAATGTTCCACTGTATGCATTTTTTAGTCTTTAAACATACATGTATGTACACCAATTACTCTGTCAATTGTTCACCGATTTTTAAAATTCCTTTTATATTCAAACTAGCTTATGCCCCGCGGCTTTGCCCCCGTGAATTATTTGAAAATGGGCTAGTTCCCGTCCAGTGGTTTAGGCTGTGCGTTGTCTGTCAGTCAGTCAGTCAGTTAGTCAGTCAGTCACGGTCTTGTTTTATAGGTATAGATGAGTATACTCCTGAGGTGGTCCCATCGTCACCAAGTCAGGATCTGATGATGAGGATGCAATCCCATTGAAATCGAGGGCAATGACATCTGTGGACGCGAGTAGTGTAACTAGGCAGATATCTCATTGAGGTTGACTCTTAGACAAAATAAAATAACTGTAGTACTACCGCTACTCGCCACTAGATGGCGCTGACAATCAATTTGCTTTGTTTTTAGGGTTCCGTACCTCAAAAGAAAAAAAAACCCTTATAGGATCACTTTCTTGTCCGTCTGTCTGTCTGTCAAGACCCTTTTTCTCTGGAACGCGTGAAGGTAGCAGGCTGAAATTAATATCCAATATTCAAACCTGGAGTCCCTTGAAACTGTGAAAAAATCAAACCAAAAGAATTAAAAGATACAGTCATTAAAAAGGTTGTTTCCGTAAAAATTGCCGTACTGTGAAAACCTAAAGGATACTTTCTTGTCCTAGAAACTTGAAATTTGTTATGAAGGTTGCTCTTATAGCACAACCACTCAAAAAATTCTCAAAATCTGACATTTTTATGTACCTATGTCTGAATATCATCACCAGCCTTTTTTACATCCCACAGCTGGGCACTGGCCTCCTTTCAGAATGAGAGGGCTTGGGCTATAGTCCCCACGCGGGCCCAGTGCGGATTGGGAACTTCACACACATCCTTGAATTGCTTCGTAGGGGTGTGCAGGTTTCCTCACGGTGTTTTCCTTCACCGAAAAGCTCATGATGAATCACAAATGTAATTCCGCACATAAATTCCGAAAAACTCATAGGTGCGAGCCGGGGTTTGAACTACTTTGAACCCACGACCCCCTGCTTGAGAGGCCATAGGTCAAACCACTAGGCTATCACGGCTATCTCGGCTATCTGTCTGAATATGTCAGAGACTGTCAGAGACCAATATAAAATAACCCCACACTGCGTACATTTTGCTTAGGAACAGGGCTTTGCTAATACTGGACAAGTAAAACACTGGCGGAAAGCAGGGAAATCTTTATACGGAACCCTCGTGCGCGAGTTCGACTCGCACTTGGCCGGTTTTTTATAGATAATGGTACGGAACCCTTCGTGCGCGAGACCGACTCGCACTTGGCCGGTTTTTGAAGTCGGTTAAAAAAAGAATACTTACTTAAAATATCATTGAGTACCTATAGCAGAGTTAGGTATTTCACTATGACTGGTTGAATCTCACGGAAATCCATGTTAAAAATAATATATTAAAATAGTCAATACAATAATAATATTCTGTACTTACTTACAGTTTAGTGGAGCGCAAGTTCTTTTCCTATAGTTTGCACTTTGAACTTAGGTAAGTACGTATTAGTCTTAATAATTTATTTATTTAGTTAATAATTTCAGATTGAGACGGAGTTATCTTATCACAATTAGCAGCACTCAGCACTCACAGACTACTAAGAGATATAGCACTGAACATGAACAATGTAATTTTGTTTTGAGTTGAAAAACTACGCACTCTTTAATAAAGGCAACGCGGTTCCGTTCTAAGCACTCTTTTTATTTTAAGGCGTTTTTTAACTACGCAAGTACATAAAAAAAATTCAACATAAATTTATAATACGTTTACGTATCTAGCAGCAGCACAGACACTAGAGATACTAATGACTTTGGTTTTAAAACCTTAGGTTAGGATAATTTAAAAAAATACCGTATGGATATTGAAATGGTCATTTTTCTATTTTCAACCTCTAATTTTTTTTTTTTTAATATTTTAGGATCAAATCTTACAAGTCAATTTTAATTTGAGTTTAACCTAATTCCATGGGTCCGATTGTCTTGAAATATGTTTAATAATAAAATACTTCACATAAAAGGTTTGATTAATTTTTTTTTTATTCTTATAAATTTAAATTAGAAAGGCTGCTTTTTTCGGTTTACGTGGGGTTAAAAATGGTGGGGGTAGAGATTTCATCAAAAAATTTGTAGAGCTTAATTTAATTTGTAAAGGCGTTTTTCATTGAGCGTAGAGTAAAGTTCGCTGCGCGTGGAACGGAACGTAAACGCATCAAGATACGTGTACGGGGATTTACCAACACAACATTGCCGAGTAAAAATAACTATGACTCACTCAGTAGTTTAGATTAGACACTGTTCTACTGTTCTGCGTATTGGGTATCTAATCTAAATATTATGGCTAATTCCATGTAACGATAAACACATACCTAATCCACTTGATACGGTTTCGATAACCTAACTTACTTAACCAACTTAGAAAAGTTGAAAAAACCCCCGACATTGTAATTTCAAAGTTCAATATTTCAAAGAACGGGTGAACCGATTTTAATGAAACTTAACTAAGAACTATCTCGATTAAACTAGCTTTCGATCATCTGGTACTCGCTGTCACGACCCGAAGCTGGGTAACGCTGTGTCGCCTCGGAACCATGTGGTCTCTAAAACTGTAAGCATCAGCGATCCGTTGGCCGTTACCGGCACGGTCGCCATGAAATGTTAAAATTTTTGTATGTGACGTTAATTTTTTAGAGTGCACACTTAGGAATTTAGGATTTAATCACTATCATGATATAAATACTTATAAGTACTCTAACGATGGTTTCGGCATAATAAATAAAACATTCCGACCAATTGAGAACCCCTTCCTTTTTTTGAAGTGGGTTAATAAACTTGTCACGACCGACTGTTTTTAACCCCCGACGAAAAAGAGGGGTGTTATAAGTTCGACATGTGTATCTGTGTATCTGTCTGTGGCATCATAGCTCCCAAACGGATGGACCGATTTCGATGCGGTTTTTTTTAATCGAGATGGTTCTTATCAAACAAACATACCGAGCTGACGTTTCGTATAATTTTTCGTATCGATATTTTTTTTAACCGACTTCAAAAAAAGGAGGAGTTTCTCAATTAGACGGAAAGTTTTTTTCATGTATGTTCCCCGATTACTCGAAGACGGCTGGACCGATTTCAAAAATTATTGTTTTGTTTGAAAGGGTATACTTTCTAGTTGGTCCCATTGTCACCGAGTCAGGATCGGATGGGATCCCAGGGAAGTCGAGGGCAACCCTTTAATTTTATAGGCACGTATCATGTGTTTCATATATTTTCTAAGGCTATTCAAGTAGGTACTTCAACAGACCCTGATCATTTTGGTCAGACTTAAATGTTAGAGTTTTGGCAGAGGGGAAATCGCGCATTAACATCTCTATTCCTTTCCTGCTCTAAGTCCAAACCCATCAGTTTTATGGCCTACCACAAATATGAAGTCGGCGCTTCATTCAAGTAATAGGTACCTATTCGGCTCGCACCGCACCGACTTCATATATGTGGTAGGATATAAAACTGGTGGCTGTAGAGGATTATTTTATGTGTTTTTGAAGGTGGTTTTATTGCGAGAAAAAAACGCACAGCAGAATTACGCAATGCCCACTAGCCCTGGGTACGGGTAGAAAAAAAACAAGCAGACTTATGTATAACTTTTTATGTAAATCGTCTAAGCTTTAGTACATCAGCTATCACTGCAGACAAAAGACATAGGGTGTTACCCCACACGAATCGATTTACTGACATTCGGAACATATGCTCGTAGTTCGGAACAAATGGAAATTCGTCAACGTGAAACATAAAGCAGACAGCCGGGAGGCGCCTTTGGCTTATCTATGCACTACAATTTTTCTGCCACTTTTTGAGGGGGACGAGGAACACGTACAGCACACGTCTGCGCTCCTGTCAAAATCTGTTACGTTCCTACAAACGCACACTAAAACAAAACTGTCAGACAAATGCCAAAAACACGCACGCAGTCAACAGACCCTGATCATTTTGGTCAGACTTAATGTTAGAGTTGTGGCAGAGGGGACATCGAGAGGTAACATTTCCTTTCTTTTTCTGCTCTAGGACTTGAAATGACCATTCTGAAGTTGGATGGAGAAAAGTTATAGTATCCAAAGTGAATTTACTCGAAACGTAATTGTGCTGAAAAATATTTATAAGCAAATTTCATTTCCTTGTAAATTAAGTCACAATGGAATTTCGTCCATTATTTATAAATTATGAGCAAAATTAAATACGCACAATGTGAATTATAGTCTAATATCAAATAAGACCAAAATACATATAAATTATTGTCTCGATATATATATAGTTGGCCTGATATTTGCATTTGGACAATTATACGATGTATATATTTCAGATGGGACATATTTACAATTGGTCATATTTCTGAGAGTACGTAAATACAAATGGACATAATATTTTTAGACCTATATCATATTTTGTATGAATGAGACTTCCGCTTGTAGATAGAGTAGTTGACTAATGTCAAAATGAAATAATTTTACATTTTCACTTATAAAGCTTCCAAAAATACTCATAAAAAACCGATGCCTCAATTATCACTGCCATTAACCATTAAAACGATTTTTAATTTAACAAAAACTAATAAAAGGAGGCAGTTTGATCACTGAAAATGATAACGTCATAGTTCTGTAATTCAATACAAACTCCATACTAACGGATCCGGTCGAATCGTTTTGACATTTCAAAAAAAAGTTGCTGATTTGACCAAGAGGCAACATCCCTATTGTAACTTGTAGCTTTATAAAACACGACAAAGTACTGGTTTTTTAAATTCGAATGTGACGACGAATTTTATACGTTCGAATATCAAAAACGCTCTTGCGTTAACGGTTTTTTTGAGATACCGCCTTGTACTATTATGTATTCTGTGATGCCGCCTTTTGCCTTAAGAGGGCAGTATAATGAGTAATCAGCTTATTTCATTATGAATACTTAACTATATACATTTAAATGTATGTTTGAATTGCTTTTATACATAGAACAACAAGCCTAAAGCTTTGTCTCTTTCTTGCAAATATTAAATACACTATGACTGAGAGAGGGATAGCAGACATTAATAATGTCATATTATACTTACTTATTAAGATTTAAATAATAAATACGCTATTTTTCTAATAAATAATGTTTAACATTTTTAAAGCTACATAACATGCAATTGGGTCAATGAACTTTTCATTGCCACGCGTTGCCATGGAGATGTCCCCTGGGTAGCTCGTCTCAAGACTTTCTAAGGCCCCACTCCCCCGAAAGTCAGGATTTGCATGCTTAGGAGATGAAAGGAAAGAACTGGCGGAACTCCTATGTTTGGTGGAGTGGTGTCTTAGAAAATCTCATTTAAGACTAGTTACCTCCATCTCCATGGCAACGAGTGGCAATGATAAGTTGATTGACTCAAATTATTATTTTAAAAACAAGATTCTTATCAAAAAACTAACTTCAAGCTATTATTTATTGCAATGTTTCTAGCTAGGTAAATTTTGACCCACTTCATAGGGTCAGATTGAATTTTACACAATCGAAGGTTGGCTATCGCGAGTCAAAAATCCGCTAGGATCGCTGCTGTCCTCCACCAATGAGAGACAAGCTGCTGGCCTATGATTGGTGGAAATTGACAGATAGACCTCACTCGACACAAGCGCCCCTAGCGGATTTTTGCCTCGCCATAGACCTCACCAAGCACTAACAACGTGAAATTTCACGTGCATTAAATAAGACCCCACTCAGTATGCGAGTCGTTATTTGAGATGCCATTTTCGACGCTCAGACCCGTCATCTGATTGTAATCATTGATCTGATTGATCGCAGTGCTAACATCACTCGGCTTGCTAAGAACCATATTCTTCCTCTTCAATTTCTTTTTCAACTTCCTAGCGACTTCCTCGCCCAAATAATACCTTTCAGACGTCTCATCACAGTGCAATAACACGTGAGCTCTCATATTGGACTTTTGAGCGAAGCATTTACCGCAGAGATCACAGGAAAACTTCTTCGCTCCGGTGTGCACCAATTGATGGCTCACCAAGTGCGACTTATGCTTAAACTGCTTCCGACACATGTCACATTCAAACGGCTTCTCATCTGAGTGAATCCTCAAATGCACATTCAGATTATGTTTCTGCACGAACTGTTTACCGCAGACAATGCACTTGAAAGGCTTCTGGTCCGTGTGTTGGAGCATATGTGCCACCAAATGGACTTTCTGGATAAACTTCCTGTCACACCAGTCACATGAGAACGGTTTGTCACTGTTGTGTATCCTCATGTGTACCCGAAGAGATGATTTTAGGGTGAACAACTTGTCACACAAATCACAGTGGAACGGCTTGCCTAACGGGCTTGTGTGCAACAGGCTGTGTGCACGAAGGGATGACACCCGGGTGAATCTTTTTTCACACACTTGGCACGATAAGGACTTGTCATTTTCGTGTTGCATCATATGCACTCGCATGTACGATTTCTGAGCGAACTCCCTATTGCACACAGTACAGGTAAATGGTTTTAGCCCCGTATGAAGGAACCTGTGTTTGTCCAAATGGGATTTTACACTAAAGCGTTTGTCACACACATCACAGGTAAACGGTTTCTCAGTCGTGTGAACTCTACAGTGAACTTTGAGGGAGTGCTTATCCGTGAACTTTTTCTCACAAACTTGGCACTTTTCAATCGTTGCCACATCTGCATGTATCGTGACATGCTTGTTTAAATGCACTTTCTGTGCGAATACCTTTTGGCATATACTGCATGAATACGGTTTGTAGCCTGTGTGTTTACGGTAGTGTATACGCAAACTGGCTTTATGCTTGAACCGTTTGTCACACACATTACACCAGTACTCGGTACCAAGCATGTGTGTTTTCTTGTGTTCGCGGAGCTCGTTGACTTGCTGGTATCTCGTCTGGCAGATGTCACATATGATAGATGATTCTGGGGTCTGGGTGAGCCAGGGTTGGGGGCTCGGTGTCACAGGCTCTTCCTTCAATCCGTGCAGTGGGTCATACTCGCACTTCACTTCAACTGTAATCAGAAAATTTTCTCATTATAAAACATGCATGTGGTAGCCTAGTGGTTTGACCTATGGCCTCTCAAGCAGAAGGTCGTGGGTTCAAACCCCGGCTCGCACCTCTGAGTTTTTCGGAATTTATGTGCGAAATTACATTTGTAATTTATCATGAGCTTTTCGGTGAAGGAAAACATCGTGAGGAAACCTGCACACTCCTGCGAAGCAATTCAATGGTGCGTGTGAAGTTCCTAATCCGCACTGGGCCCGCGTAGGAACTATAGCCCATGCCCTCTCATTCTGAGTGGAGGCCTGTGCCCAGCAGTGGGACATAAATAGGCTGATGATGATGATGATGATGATAAAACATTAGGGCAGTTATTGAGGAGCCTTCGCAACACAGAGAACTGTTACATATAAGTTATCTCAGTGTCTATCTGTTCCATCATAGCTCCCAAAGGGATGGAACATTTCAGAATATGAAACTAATTTGATCACAATGGTTTTTAGGGTTCCGCACTTCAAAAGGAAAAACGGAACCCTTATAGTATAGGATTCCTTTATTGCCTGTCTGTCTGTCTGTCAAAATACTCAAGCCTGCAGTCTCTTGAAGCTGTGAAAAAAATCAAGCTTTTAAGTCAATGCAATCAAAAGATAGTCATTATAAAGGGTGTTTCCATACAAATTGCCCTGGTATCAAAACCTATGGGATGCTTCCAGTTATCTTAGGAACTTGAAATCTGGCATGAAGATATAGCTTTTATGGCACAACTAATGAAACATGTCTGAAACTCTATTTTTTTTATGTCTGTCTGTATTTATGTCAATGAGCAATGACTAGAAAAGGTGGCCCCACATAGAAAACATAAGATAATCGTCTAAAGTCATCAGTTTTATGGCCTACCACAAATATGAAGTTGGTGTTTCATTCAAAGAATAGGTATTCCGCTCGCACCGCGCCGAATTCATATTTGTGGTAAGCCATAAAACTGATGACTTTGTTTTAAGTGTTTTTGAAGACGGTTTTGCTTTTGAACCGACTTCCAAAAAAGGAGGAGGTTCTCAATTTGTCAGAATTTTTTTTTTTGTTAATTAAACTTTACCTTCTCTGGCACCAGTTCCCGGCGCGGGCTGGCTCGCCGGCTCCTGCTTAACGCAGGGCTCCACCGAAACTTCGACCTCGATTTGTACAGAATTCTGAAAAAAAAAGAACTCATTATAATAGATGCAAAAGTAACTTTGACTGTCATGTTTTCAGGCCTAAACCGCTAAACCAATTTTGATGAATTCTGCTTTAGGGATAGATATGAATTTGAGAAAGCACACATGCTATTTTTAATGTGGAAAATTGCATAATTCCCGCAGCATGCAGACAATAATAATAATGAATAATCCTGTGATTACACCAGCTAAGATGCAATGAAATGCTAAGATGATCTAAGATGAGATCTAAGATCTGTGAATGCTGAGAACTAAGATGAAAGGCACAAGAGGCATTTCATCTTAGCTCTCTAGGTTGGCAACGCATCTGCAAATTCCTGGGTGTCTATGGGCAGAGGTGATCACTTACCATCAGGTGATCACTTACCATCAGGTGATCACTTACCATCAGGTGATCACTTACCATCAGGTGATCACTTACCATCAGGTGATCACTTACCATCAGGTGATCACTTACCATCAGGTGATCACTTACCATCAGGTGATCACTTACCATCAGGTGATCACTTACCATCAGGTGATCACTTACCATCAGGTGATCACTTACCATCAGGTGATCACTTACCATCAGGTGATCACTTACCATCAGGTGATCACTTACCATCAGGTGATCACTTACCATCAGGTGATCACTTACCATCAGGTGATCACTTACCATCAGGTGATCACTTACCATCAGGTGATCACTTACCATCAGGTGATCACTTACCATCAGGTGATCACTTACCATCAGGTGATCACTTACCATCAGGTAATCACTTGCTTGTTTGTCTTACTTGTTGTTTAAAAAAAAATTGACACCAATTGACCTAGTCCCAAACTAGGCAAAGCCTGTACTACGGGTACTGGACAACGGATAAACATACTTATACATGTAGATAAATACATATTAAACATCCAAGACCCAAGAACAAACATTCCTATTCATCATACAAATAACTGCCTCGACCGGGGATCGAACCCAGGACCTCAAGCTTTGTAGTCAGGGTCTCTAACCACTACGCAAGACTATTTAGACAATGTCATCAGCAATGGCTACTGAGAAATAAGAGATTTATTGAATATTTTGTTTGCAGCTTATGCTTTATTATTTGGGTCAATCAACTTTCCATTGCCACTCGTTGCCATGGAGATGTCCCCCGGGTCACATAACAAAAACATGATTTTCTAAGACCCCACTCACCCAAAAGTCAGGCTTTGCATGCTTAGGAGATGAAGCAAGAAGTAATTGGCATATAACTGTTGAAACTCCCAACATTTGATGGAGTGGTGCCTTACAAAATCTTGTTTTAGACGGGTGACACGGGGGACATCTCCATGGCAACGAGTGGCAAAGAAAAGTTGATTGACCCAGATGCAACAATAGGTATAATGCAATCTATACATATATATAAAAAGAGGTGCTGACTGACTGACTGATCAACACCCAGTCTAAACCCCTGGACCTAGAAAGCTGAAAATTGAGATAGAGGTTCCTTTTATAACATACACCCAGGATAAGGTGGGATTTTTCGAAATTCCCATGGGATAGAGAGTTCTGAGACCGGAGCAAAGCCGCGGGCGAAAGCTAGTTATAATAATCAACTCAGTCTATTTCTGTGCTTCATACCTTAAAGTCTCTTAGCAAACATTCATTTTTAAACATCCCTAAGTATTGTAAGTTGATTTTAATGTACTTTCCAAGATTGGATTGACTGAAATTTGCAGATCTATGAGGGCCCGGTGACTGCTGCAATAATATACAGTACCACAGTGTATTGAAAAAGAAATTTATGGCAAAAGCTTGTTCCCCTCACCTCGGATTTAATTGCAACATTCTTATAAGATTCAGGCTCTTCCGCCGTTCCCACGCCATCCTCGTAGTCGAATGGTTCTTGCTTAATCAAAACAGTGTCGAAAGACATTGTTACTTCGCTACATTAGTAGAAAAACAATAGGTAAGGCCTGTGAATATTTGTGTAGTATTGATCACTGATGTATGATGTAAAACAAATCAAATAATTATTTAATATTCAAGAGTTTAAACACAGAAATGTTAATAGGATTAGGCTTGCGTAAATGTAACACAATTTTTACTGTTCAGTTTGTTTATTAAGGCACGAATACCTATCGAAGATAAATAAAAGAACAAAAAATGCTATGTGAAATGCAAAGTGCGAAGCGAACTGTCAGTGTCTGTTTTATAAGTTTTTTTTCTGGAACCAAAGCAAGGGGTTTTAATCCATACAACCTGTGAATAAAATGAGTAACAGATGGATTTAAAATATATGTATTAGTTTTCCTCCATTACTTCATTTAGACAATCAAGTTTTTCTCTCATGAAATTGTCGCTAAGCAACTTACAGAACAGATAATCATGTACGGTACAAAAGTATTAACACCGACGTTAATGTGCACGACACAACCATAAGTTAAGTTTTGCTTTGTATGGTGATTTTGGCATTAACTTTCAGGTGCTAGAGTGTTACTAGAACGCAGAGGAATTATTAGTTATTTTTATACACATTTTAGGGAAGCGGCCTCCCGCCCCCTCGGGCACCCTGCGTTAAAAAAATGAGCACTTTAAAGCTAAATATTTCGCAAACGGAGTCCTAAATCGAAAAACGGTCTTGGCACAGTAATCAACCTTTTTTGAAAGACCTATCCAACGACATCCCACGCCATGGGACAGATAAAAAAAAAACACCCCCACTCTACGTGTAGGCGAAGAAGCCTAAAATATTTTTTTAAAGATTTTATTCTACCACTTTGTCGGCTAGATTAATAATGTATGTGCATGCCAAATTACAGTTTTCTAAGAGCCTGTGCTGTGCATGAGCTATGCCGCGGCCAGACAGACAGACGGACAGACGGATGGACATTGTGGAACTATGAGGGTTCCTTGTTAACTACGAAACCTTAAAGACTGCACCCAAATTGGCTCACCCGTTTATGAGTTACCGTAATGCTTTTTGCGTCTTGTACATTCTTATGCTTGTAGTACGAAATTCGAAAATTGAAGTTGGTATCGTATCGTCCCGCTCATTCTCGCGTTAAATAATTTTAGCTTGAGAGGGACGGCACGATACGAAGTTCGAATTTTGCACTTCGTAGTCGGGGGGTTGGGTTAAATGAGAGAGAGAGATTTATTCACACAGATTAGACACACGAAAACCGGCTAAGCGCGAGTCGGACTCGGGCACCGAATGGAATAGAAAATTATTATTTTTACAGCAGTACCCGAGGGTTCCGTACAAGGATTTTACCACTTTTCCCCAGTGTTTTAAGTTGTCCAGTGTCACCAGAGCCCTGCTCCTAAGCAAAATGTACGCAGTGTGGGGTCAACTTATATTGGTCAGCGAAATCTACAGACAGACGTACAAATTTAAGATTTTGAGAATTCATACCAAATTTCAAGTTTTTAGGACAATTGGAAGTAAATACCTTTTAGGTTTTCGGATTTCGGCAATTTGTATGGAAATAGCCTTTTTAACCCCCGACAAAAAAGAGGGGTGTTATAAGTTTGACATGTGTATCTGTGTATCTGTGTGTCTGTGTATCTGTGTGTATCTGTGTGTCTGTCTGTGGCATCATAGCTCCCAAACGAGTGGACCGATTTCGACGCGGTTTTTTTCAGTCGAAAGCTATTTAAATCGAGATGGTTCTTAGCTAAGTTTAATTAAAATCGGTTCACCCGTTTTTGAAATATTGAACTTTGAAATGACAAAGTCGGGGGTTTTCAACTTTTCTAATTAATAACTGTATCTTTTGATCGCGTTGACTTAGAAGGTTGATTTTTTCACAGCTTCAAGGGACCGCAGGCTTGAGTATTTGATATTAATTTCAGCATGCTATCTCTACGCATTCCAGAGAAAATGGGTATTGACAGACAGACAGACGGACAACAGAGTGATCCTATAAGGGTTCCGTTTTTTCCTTTTGAGGTACGGAACCCTAAAAATAAGAGCAAACAGTTTCCCAACTCATTATGTTACCCCATCTAACATAACATGGAACAATATACACGTAATAATTAATGCTCGCCAATGCTGTGTCCAGGGGATGCCCGCATAGGGTTACCAGACGGAAAATTTAAAAGTCCGGAGAAAAAGCCTGAGATTTTGCAAATTTCCCGCAAATGTGATTTTATGGAAATAAGAACAACTTAGAAAAGTTAAAAAACCCCCGACATCGTCATTTCAAAGTTCAATATTTCAAAAACGGGTGAACCAATTTTCATGAAACTTAGCTAAGAACCATCTCGATTAAACTAAGTTCGATTAAAAAAAAACGCATCAAAATCGGTAAGCCCGTTTGGGAGCTATGATGCCACAGACAGATACACAGATACACATGTCAAACTTATAACACTCCTCTTTTTTGTGGGGTGTTAAAAATAAGTCAAATTATTAGTTTAGTGCACTGGATAATTACCCGCTCACAGGTCGCGCTCGAGCGTCCGGGAGTCGGAATCGGATACGAGTAGGATAAAGAAGGGAAGAAGAAGGGATCTTTAACCCCCGACGAAAAAGAGAGGTGTTACAAGTTTGACCTGTGTATCTGTGTATATGTCTGTGGCATCATAGCTCCCAAACGGATCGACCAATTTCCGTGCCGTTTTTTTCAATCGAAAGCTAGTTTAATGGAGATGGTTCTTAGCTAAGTTTCATTAAGATCGGTTAACCTGTTTTTAACCCCCGTCGAAAAAGAGGGGTGTTATTGAAATACTGAACTTCGAAATGACAATGTCGGGGGTGTTTCAACTTTTCTAAGTTGGTTAGGTTAGGTTATTCGTTTTACCTATCACGAAATGCTGATTTTATGAATAGTAGGATCAAGATGGCTATATTTTGTTTTAGTAAACTTTAACGAAAAAGATTTCAAAAAGTCTTCTCTGTTTTACTGAAAATGAAAATTATAAAAACCCTGAGTTTTTCTGAGATTTCCGAAAGCTGGCCGTAATCATGAGAAGAGCATAAAAAATCTAAGATCTCCGGTCAAATCCTGAGATATGGTAACCCTATGCCCGCGCGAGTGCGGCGCGCAAAAACTGCGCCCACGCTGCTGCGACGCGACGCGAGCCGAACGGACACTACAACAAATTTGCTAGCTGGGCAATTTCAGAAATAGGGTACAACATTAATTATACGTAATATTATTTTACTTTATTTACATAATAAAAGCAATTTACAATGACATTAAATCTAAGCTTAAACTAAATAAACTACAACTTAAAACTAAATTAAATCTAAATAAGGCCCCCGTGGCATAGTGCCCAAAAGGCTGGCAGCGTTGCCTCGCTGAATAGCGATGCTGATTCTTTGAGAGAGAAAACTGCCAGCCCTTTGGTCACAAGTTGCATCAACTAAGCGCTTTTGTAACTCAGAAATAAGCTTGTAAGCGCTGGGACCCCATGGACCCAAAACATAACATTCTATTTAATATTGTTTTTTAAATAAAATGGTACCCCTAATTTGAGCTTGTCCCCGACGTGAAATCGTAACTTTAAGATTCAAATTTGGTCATTTGTTTCAAATGTGTTTATTTACCCAAAATAGACCTCATTCTTTGAAGTGAAAGGGTCTTATTGCAATTAAACGTGATATATTTTATCTAAAAACGCTAAAGTTTGCTGTCTCTGAAATGTGTTGCTTCCGGACATGTCCAGTGTTGTTACCGCAATTTCTTTGAAAAATTATTCTACCAAGTACATTTTTAAGGCTTTTACTAGCAAAACTGGCCTCATACGGAGTTCGGATAGTTTAAAAATCTCACATCCTAACGTTTCGGCGGCCGGAGCGAGTGAAGGTGGGAGAGTCGAACGAGGAGAAAAAATTGTCTGGTTTGTGACAAAACGATTATAATTTTTTACCACGCATGCCCTTATTGTATAAATTGTAGAAAAATGCTAAGTTCCATACGATTAATATGATCTGTGTTGTTTAGCCTAGCAAGAAACAGACCTGCGTGAATATTTTTTTGAGTTTTGAGTGGGTTAATTTTGTTACTTCGGTTTGTTACTGCCTGTTGGGTAACATATAGACGGACCGTCAAAGTAACAAAACCGGCAGCATAATACTACGTTCACTGTGTAGGTAAATTGTATTACTAACGTCATCTGTTTTTTAATGTAAAAATAATGTGTGGGAGTGTTTAGTAAAAGGTACCTACCGTATCACGAGTTTTAGTTTCAGAGTTCCATGGGTTTTTGTGGAAGCGGTAGGTTTGTGTTATAATTGAATACAAGAATACCAGTAAAATTATGCTTTCTTAGTATCTTTCTCAGCCCACAAAGTTTAGTAGTACTATTATTCCACGACATTTTTAAAAACATCAAAAATTATAATATTTTTGTTCAAACTTCCATCGCGGTAGCTCTGCCCACGCAGGCGTGTATGTCTGTATGTTTATTTTTGAGCAATGTTAAAATTGAAAACCCTAATTGTGAACTGGTCTTTACAGTTTTGTTACCGTCTGTTTTGTTACTGTCCCCAAAATTTTTGTAAGACATTTGATTATTTTCTAGTCAATTAACCAATTATTTCCAAAAATTTGGGTTTTAAATTAGATTATATCATGTAAGTACCTGGAATTTTATGTTTCTATTTTTGATATTTTGATAAGCCTTTTGTTTTTGTCAAATGGGTATGCAAATAATTAACATTAAAATACTTTAGGTATACGTATAGTTTCAATTTCACATTTGTAATTTATCATGAGCTTTTCGGTGAAGGAAAACATCGTCAGGAAACCTGCACACTCCTGCGGAGCAATTCAATGGTGTGTGTGAAGTTCCCAATCCGCACTGGGCCCGCGTGGGAACTATAGCCCAAGCCCTCTCATTCTGAGAGGAGGCCTGTGCCCAGCAGTGGGACGTAAATAGGCTGATGAAGATGATAATGATGATTTTTGATATGCTATTACTTATTGAACGTTGTCAACACTGAAAACCTATTTTTCTTTTTCCCCTTGGTAACAAAACTGAGAAAAAAATGCGGTTTGTGTTTTTTTTTTTGTATAATCCTGATTATTTTTGATTAGTTAATTTACTCAAAAATGACTGTGTTCATCCAATAAATAAATTGCAATTTATGAAACATTTGTTGTTTTTTTTATATTAAGTTTTAACCATGGTAACAAAACAGACGCCAAATCTAACTCTACTTACTTTAAACTTACTTTATCTCCATTAATAACACTTTAATTAGAAAATAATACAAATAATGAGAAACCAGCTTAAATAGCTATTTAATCTCATTCTTTAAAATATCCTTGTTGGAGAGTTAAGGACGTCGTGGAAGCGGGCGTGGCGAATGCTGAGATGCGGACAAAATAGAAACCACAGGACTCACATACAACGGATCGTTTATTCACAAACGCACCACAATATGCTTTAATTATTTAAATCAATAAAATATTCGTGTAAATGGGGACGACACA
Source organism: Clepsis dumicolana (assembly GCA_963691665.1). Taxonomy (NCBI): domain Eukaryota; kingdom Metazoa; phylum Arthropoda; class Insecta; order Lepidoptera; family Tortricidae; genus Clepsis; species Clepsis dumicolana. The sequence goes on along the minus strand of OY829533.1, from coordinate 6,305,134 downwards.
AGACAATACAAATTACATAAAAATTATGCTGCTTACGGCTAGGCGGCCATTGAGAAAAAGAGGCAGAGACAATCAAAAGTCTCTCTACCACAGATAATGTAATAGTGATGTAGAGCATAGACTAGTTAATAAATAAACAACCATTATTCCAACAATCCTACTGTGAAGTTTTATTTTAAAGCGATAATTTTGTTAGTTGTACCCAATTTATGAAATTCCCCAGCTAACTATCTAGGTCGCAACGATACCTGGATCGTGTTTTATAAAGCTACAAGTTACAATTTACAAGCGGAAGTCTCATTCTATCACCTTTTGTTAGAAAGAGACTTCCGCTTGTAAATTACAACTTGCAGCTTTATAAAACACGGCCCTGACGCGCAATTTACACTAAGGCAGCGCCTAGTGTAATCTACGACCATAAATACTTTTTCACCTCTCTCGCTCGGAAAGGCTCTGCATGCAAAATCTGCGTGAAAATTGGCGGATGACAGTTTGTCAATTTTGACACAAAAAAATTTGTCATGGATGTCGATTTCGTGTAATTTGACCTCGGTGCGCTCAAATTTGACATTAATCTGTGGATCCAAGATGGCGGACGACAGATTGTCAAAAGTGAAGTCAATAACGTAACCGCGTGGGGGGTTTACGTTAGGGTTTTTTGACGAAGCATGTTGCTGATGATGTTTTGTAATTTAGGTTAAGCTAGTTGACGAGGCCTGTTGCTGATGTATTTCAATGTAAATGCCCGTTACTTGACATTGTACCAAAAAATAAATAAATAACCTAACCTAACCAACTTAGAAAAGTTGAAAACCCCCGACATTGTCATTTAAAAGTTCGATATTTCAAAAACGGGTGAACCGATTTTAATGAAACTTAGCTAAGAACCATCTCGATTAAACTAGTTTCGAACAAAAAAAAGTTTCATTAAAATCGGTTCACCGCTTTTTGATATATTGAACTTTGAAATGACAATGTCGGCGGATTTTCAACTTTTCTTAGTTGGTTAGGTTAGGTTATTCTCTCTCAACGAAACGTCCAGAACGCTCGGGAGCACCGCCGGCCGCCATTTTGTCGTCCGAATTTTTAATTACTACCTTTTTACCAGCTCCAACAGCCATTGGCCGGCGCCCGTCGCCGCCTCTGTTTTTGCAGTATGCTTCTTCGAAACAAATTATCCTCTTAAATTTAATTTAAAATGTTTTAATTCTACCCGAGCTGATTGCCTGAGAAAGTTGTCGGATATATCTTAAGTTGTTAGGGCTCCGAACAGAAGTGGTGCCTAATAAGTTTATTCTGTTAAAATTTTCATTCTAATCCTAATCCTAACTAAAATATAAATGCGAAAGTAACTCTGTCTCTCTGTCTCTGTGTCTGTCTGTTTGTTACCTCTTCACGGGAAAACCGCTGCACCAATCTAAATGTAATTTGGTAAGAAGATAGTTTAAATAGGAATAACATAGGCAACTTTTTATTCGGGAAAATTATATAGTTCCCGCGCGATAGCGATAACCGAAATCTACGCGGACGAAGTCGCGGGCAACAGCTAGTTTTTAATAGAAGCATTTTTTAACCCCCGACGAAAAAGAGGGGTGTTAAAAGTTTGACATGTGTATCTGTGTATCTGTGTGTCTGCGTATCTGTCTGTGGCATCATAACTCTAAAACGGATGGACAGATTTCGATGCGGTTTTTTTCAATCGAAAGCTAGTTTAATCGAGATGGTTCTTAGCCAAGTTTCATTAAAATCGGTTGACCTGTTTTTGAAATATTGAACTTTGAAATGACAATGTCGGGGGTTTTTCCACTTTTCTAAGTTGGTTAGGTTATGCCTACTGTACTTTTCGTTGTCTGTACATGTATTGTAATCGAACTTACACATTCATACCAAATTTCAAGCCGATGCCTTTAACTGCTGAAGAGTTCCCTCCTGTGGAGACGATCCTGGCCGCACCACCAGGATTCCAATACCAGATTATTGCATTGTCCTCAGATTTACGTAAGTATGCCAAATTTCATCTCAGTCGGTGGAGGATTAAGTACTGCTTTATAATAAAGTTGCGAGATTTGACAGACAAAATTTACCTACCGAACATTACTTACAACCTACGAAATAAAGTACAGTCGAGGAAATTAATCCCTGACCCACCATAGAACATTTTCATAGCAAACGTCATAACGATTTTCCTTGTCAAGCTATGCGATATCACTATGACGTTTACTGTGAAAAGGTTCCATTGTGGGTCAGGAATTAATTTTCTCGACCATACCTAAAGTATGCAACTCCACATAAATAGACCTGATCTGATCCTGTCTGACTGTGACTATCAATAGTCATCATTTTTGAAATCTACATAATATAGCAGACTAGCTGTTGCCCGCGACTTCGTCGGCGTAGATTTCCGTTATCGCTATCCCGCGGGAACTATACAATTTACCCGTATAAAAAGTAGCCTATGTTATTCCTCAATATTCAAACTATCTTCTTACCAAATTTCATCTAGATTGGTGCAGCGGTTTTCCCGTGAAGAGGTAACAAACAGACAGACAGAGAGAGACAGAGTTACTTTCGGATTTATAATATTATAGTTAGGATTAGTATGTTGCGTAAAATCCGGAAATCTATCTTTCTATACCTATAAAACAGTACCGTGACTGACTGACTGACTGACAGACAACGCACAGCCTAAACCACTGGACCTAGAGGCTTGAAATTTGGCAAACATATACCTTGAGTATCCTAAGAGGTGCACTAAGGAGGCACGACGGCCGAATAGCCTAGTGGTTAGAGACCCTAACTATGAAGCTTGAGGTCCCGGGTTCAAATCCCGGTCGGGGCAGATGTTTGTATGATGAATACGAATGTTTGTTCTCGAGTCTTGGATGTTTAATATGTATATAAGTATGTTTATCCGTTGTCTAGTACCCATAGTACGGGCTTTGCCTAGTTTGGGACTAGGTCAATTGGTGTCGAATTGTCCAATGATATTTATTTATTTATTTATTTAAGAAGGGATTTGTCGAAATTCCCACAGGAACTAGCCCATTTTGAATTATTTCACAGGGGCAAAGCCGCGGGGCATAAGCTAGTTTAAGATAAGATCTGTTGAGAGCTTGGGTTGAGGTTGAGTCATCATCATCATCATCATCAGCCTTTTTTACGTCCTACTGCTGGGCACAGGCCTCCTCTCAGAGTGAGAGGGCTTGGGCTTTAGTTCCCACGCGGGGCCAATGCGGATTGGGAACTTCACACACATCATTGAATTGCTTTGCAGGAGTGTGCAGGTTTCCTCACGATGTTTCCCTTCACGGAAAAGCTCGTGATAAATTACGAATGTAATTCCGCACATAAATTCCGAAAAACACAGAGGCGCGAGCCGGGATTTGAACCCACGGCATTCTGCTTGAGAGGCCATAGGTCAAACCACTAGGTTATCACGGCTCATGAGGTTGAGACATTCACGGTAAATGTTGGTGTGAATATAGAGTATCTAGATAGAAGTCTAAAATATTTTTTTAACCCCCGACGAAAAAGAGGGGTGTTGTAAGTTTGATCTGTGTATATGTGTACTGTGTATCTGTGTGTCTGTGTATCTGTGTATATGTCCTCTGTGTGGCATCGTAGCTCCCAAACGGATGGACCGATTTCGATGCGGTTTTTTAATCGAAAGCTACTTTAATCGAGATGGTTCTTAGCTAAGGTTCATTAAAATAGGTTCACCCGTTTTTGAAATATTGAACATTGAAATGACGATGTCGGGGGTTTTTCAACTTTTCTAATTTCAAATCCAGTCATAGTTACAGCGAAAACTATGAACGACAGACCTATTGTCAAAACCCAATGGACAAACTTACCCTTACACGCGACAGTGGCGCCACCGTCCTTAAATAATGCTCATTTCTTCACAAACACCATTAGTTCCACATTTTCCCGTCAGCAAAGAAAAAAAGTTACATTTTGTTAGTTGAATTAGGTGAAAATGGACTTTGTGGCGGTGTAATAAGTGTTTTTTCGTGTGCTTTGTTATGTTTGTGCTTGCTGCTAGGGAGGTAGGTGTATCCGGGTTGTGAAGGGCATAAATCGTAGTAAGTATTAGTCATAGGCCGAGGGTACACTGGGAGAGATTTTTTTTTGTTCTAGGAAAATCCGACTAAATATGACTCATAGTTTTTAACCCTCGACAAAAAAGAGGGGTTCTATTTTTAACCCCTGATGAAAAAAAAATGGGTGTTATTAACCCCCACCAAAAAAAGAGGGGTGTAATTAACCCCCGACGAAAATGAGGGGTGTTATAAGTTTGACATGTGTATCTGTGTATCTGTCTGTGGCATCATATATCCCAAACGGATTTACCGATTTTGAAGCCGTTTTTTTTTTAATCGATAGCTAGTGTAATCGAGATGGTTCTTAGCCAAGTTTCATTAAAATCGGTTCACCCGTTTTGGAAATATTGAACTTTGATATGACAATGTCGGAGGGTTTTCTACTTTTGTAAGTTGGTTAGGTTATTACATGACAAAAAACCCGGCTAAGTTCGCGCACATAAGGTTCCCTATCTAAGATTTTAAGTTTTAAGGGTTCCGTACCTCAAAGGAAAAGTGGAACCCTTATAGGATCACTTTGCTGTCCGTCTGTCTGTCTGTTGAGACCCTTTTTCTCTGGAACGCGCGGAACCTGCAAACCCTAGGAGCTGTTAACAAAAGTCAACGCAAAGGGTACATCCCCCCCGTTTCATAAACGTGACAGGTGACAAATGACAACGACGATTCGATCTACACTTCGAAGTTAATATGAAGTCCGGTAATACATAAACTTTTCAAGTCGGTAATCTACACCAAACTGTCGCTGTCATTTGTCACCTGTCACGTTTATGAAACGGGGGCACGAAATTCGAAAATCGAAGTTCGTATCGTATCGTCCCGCTCACACTCGTATTAAGTAAATAATATTAGCGTGAGCGGGACGGCACGACACGAACTTCGAATTTTGCACTTCGTAGTATAGGGGCAGCTGTCCGTCTGTTCTCCTCTACACGTCGCATTTCTCAACCGATTCTTGTGAAATTTTGTGAGCAAGGCTCGCTAATTATTAAAGGATTTTTTTGACGATTCGATTTTTTTTAATAATAAAGAAAAACATAAAAATTAGACATAATGACAACGGGATATTGACCGCGATTACCTTATAGGTTTGATGGGCTCCCGATATTTCGATGAGACATGTGCGCCGATGGCAAAATTGTCGGCGGCGGCGTCCGATGGTTTTCTGACCGGCGGCGGCGGCGTGATCGGTGTGAAATCGGCGTGGCATAGATTGTTTTCAGGTGTACTAGTTAATCATATAGATTTTCCCAATGACATTAAAACAAAATTTCAAATACGATATTAACACTAAAATAAAAATTCTGTTATAAATCACACCAATAAAATCATAAAATAAAATAAGGAACCAGTTAATAAGTGACAGAAAAAATAATACAAAAAAGACTAACAACAAACGCTGTATGGCCAGAGGGATCTGCTGTACCAAATACGACCCGCAGCTGGGTTGCAGCCAACGGCAAGTGGCTTAACTCCCACACAAAAAGGATTTGGCCTCCACCTCCCAGGGGGTTGCCGTCGACCGCAAACACAGACACAGCTCCCTCTCTGCCAAGGAACCGACTTCAACCTATCAGGCCTCTTACTGTCACTACGGTTTAACCCCGGAGGCTTTAAAAAATGCACGACCACCATTGTTTTGTGGACAAAGTCATTGATCGTGTGGTGCCTCGAGAACCACCCAGCACCCAGCACACTTTTGATAACTGAGGCCTTGGTAGCGATCCTCTTAAATGGTTATTCCTTATACTTAGGCAACGGTGCTGAGATAGGCAGCACTTAACACCCAAATACCCAATCTTAGCGCAATGGCTACGTGGTGGTGGAGATAGTCAATGTCAAGCATTGTGCCAAGCTGGAGGGATCGTAATCGTAGAGCCTCGCACCTAGCACAACTCCGTTGCTAATAAAAAATCCGCCACAACATACGCTGAAGCCAAGAAACGCAACCAGGCCGACATTGCGCATACGCCGCACACCTAAACCATAGGCCATACCGAATCAGGAGAACTCCTTTTCCAACGGACTTTTCCAAGAGTTTTATTCCCGAAATCAAATACTAAAAGCCCTCCAAAGGTTCCGTGCTCAGTGCCCCACAAATTCTCACTTCCCCGATTTAATCTCAGGCCGTACCTCTTTTAAAACAGGCACAAAGATTCCCTATTCGACCAAAATTAAGTATCTAAAACCGGTCCACCACCTATTGCCCAGATACTACACATTCAATGATGAGTACGAATCTGTTAAGGTTTTGTGCATCGCGGCGAGGCAAAACACCACAGGTCCCAATGCTGCGCATACCCCTGCGAAAATACCCTTTCAAAAGGGATATCGCGAAGGGAGTTTATCTAATACCTCTTTCAAGACGACATCCCTTCAACATATTTGAATGCATTTTTGATGTCAACCTTAACAACAACGGCTCCAGTAGCCTCGCCAGCCAAAGCGAAGGACCGCGGGGCACGTATAGCCGCCGCACACGCACGAGTCGTGCCTCGTGTCAAAACCCACTTGGTTTGGCTTACACTGTAGTGCAGGTATCCCCCCATCGTATCCCGCACTGCTCGACAGAACAATTTTGCTGTTTAGTTTCGATGCAGTTGCAAGCATCATGTTCACGGCCAAACGGGGAAATATTGTGAGCTCATCAAACCTATAAGGTAATCGCGGTCAATATCCCGCTTTAATTATGTCAAATGCAATTAACAGCAAATCATTTAAAACTGTCCTAAAATTAGGTCGCGAGGTCTACAGAGGGTCGAGCACGACTTTACCGTGTCGAGATCGAGAAACCTCATACTAAATTTTAGTTCCAAATACGCTCACGGGCGGGCGCTGTTCCAAACGTCATACAAACTCGACAACGTTTACTATTCGATTTTAGGTTACGCAGCATTTGTAAAGTGGTTGTCGACCCTCTCTCACACACAAGCTCACAGCGCCACTAGTATAGTTTTGTAAAAACACTCGCAGCCCACAACCTAGTGGTTTGACCTATGGCCTCTCAAGCAGAGGGTCGTGGGTTCAAACCCCGGCTCGCACCTCTGAGTTTTTCGGAATTTATGTGCGGAATTACATTTGTAATTCATCATGAGCTTTTCGGTGAAGGATAACATCGCGAGGAAACCTGCACACACCTGCGCAACAATTCAATGATGTGTGTGAAGTTCCCAATCCGCACTGGGCCCGCGTGGGAACTATAGCCCAAGCCCTCTCATTCTGAGAGGAGGCCTGTGCCCAGAAGCGGGACGTAAATAGGCTGATGATGACTCGCAGCCCCAGAGGGCCAAGCGCCGCACGACTTTACGAAACCTGCGACACGTAAAATCGAACAGTACAATACAATACAATGTTTAAAATATGGCTCGAGTATAAAGACACTATCAGTGTGTAAGACGTTGTTCGGTAATGTTAACGTTGTGGTTAGTTAGGTTAGGCTTCACAGCCTAACCTAAAAACCCAACCCCCTCCCCCCCTTCATCAGATATTAGCCAACGGTTAACTATAAAAAATAAAATAGTTAACCGTTGTTGCCCAGGGTGCACCGGCCCAAACGCTACTCTTCTCTTTAAGATTAAGACTCTTAGAGGGAACCGTAACGCTCGAGCACACGAGGAGGTTATCCGACACGCACCCCAATCGAACAGTAAACGTTGTCGAGTTTGTATGACGTTTGGAACAGCGCCCGCCCGTGAGCGTATTTGGAACTAAAATTTAGTATGTTTCTCGATCTCGATACGATAACCGTAACGTTACGCAGCATTCGTAAAGTCGTGCTCGACCCTCAGTGTGCCCCCGGCCTGACTAACATAATGGGAGGCATTGTGCTAGCGGAAACGGCGATATTTTTTGTCCCCCTCTAACCTTTGTCGCGTGATGGATGTCTTCATCATTCACTCGCTGTATGCCGACACGCGGCTTTTGTCGAGTTCCCATGGGAAATTACAAGGTTTCAGTCACGGACCAACCGTCCTCTGGACACCAAATGTCAGGGCGAACGTTTCCGAAACTCATATACTCATTTGCACCTATAAATCTGCCAAGTTTCATTAAAATCCAATCGCTCGTTTTTGAAATATCAAACTCTTGTTTTTAGGGTTCCTCGGTGTCTCTTCCTTAGGAGCGGGGTCTGGTAATACTGGACAACATCCTAACTAATATTATAAATGCGAAAGTAACTCTGTCTCTCTGTCTTTCTGTCTCTCTGTTTCTCTGTCTGTCTGTTTGTTACCTCTTCACGGGAAAGCCGCTGCACCAATCTAGATGACATTGGTAAGAAGACAGTTTGAATATTGAGGAATAACATAGGCTAATGTCAGTTACTGCAATCGAATCACTAGCGATAGCGAACTGCGCCGTATATTATTGGTCGGACTCTAGCGTTGTGCTAACATGGATCAAATGCGATGGACCGTGGAGCGTGTTCGTAAGCAATCGGGTCAAGGAAATCAAAACCGTAACCTCTGCTTCGGCTTGGAGGCATGTACCTGGTCATTTGAATCCCGCAGACTTACCCTCCAGAGGTGTGAACCCTAAAGCTTTCCTTGAAAGCCGCTGGTGGGAGGGACCATCGTGGTTGCTGCTAAATAAAGACAGTTGGCCAGCTACAGACGTCATAGTTAACTCTACAGATGTCGAAGACGAACGGAAGAGATCTGGTACTATTGCGATGGTTGTTCAAGAAGATTTCTTCTTAGATAGGTTAACATACTTCTCGAGTTATATTAAAATTGTCAGAATGATCTGCTGGATGCTGCGATTGAAGAAAAAACCAGTAACCAGAGAACTGACATACGATGAGTTTGAATATGCAGAAAATGTACTTATAAGATTGTGTCAACAAAAACACAAAGATTGTTTACTCAATAATAAAAAAATTCAAACTTTTGTCGATGACAAGAATATCACACGCTTAAATACTAAGCTGTCCTTAGGAACTGAAAGTTACAATTTTAAGTTTCCTATACTGCTTCCAGGATCGGAAACGTTAGTCATGCGTTTTGTGGAATGGCGACACGTCGAGCTAAAGCACGCCGGAGCCCAAACATTGCTGAATAACCTACGGCAGACCTACTGGATTGTTGGGATAAGCAAATTGGTCCGTAGCGTCATAAATCAGTGCATAAGGTGTAAGAGATACAAAACGAAACGATGTCAAGCGCCCACTGGTGTATGTACTACCTAAGGAACGTATGGAGGCTAGCGTGGCGTTTCAATTTTCAGGCGTGGATCTGGCGGGTCCTTTAATACTTCGTTCCGGGAGCAAAGCATGGATAGTACTGTTTACGTGTGCCACGTACCGTGCGGTACACCTAGAAGTGGTAGAGGCTCTGTCTACGGGTGATTTTTTGATGGCGTTGAGACGTTTTGTTGCACGGCGAGGCAGAATAGAACAATTATTTAGCGATAATGCCACTAACTTCCGAGGACTTGACAATGCATTTGGAACCTTGGATTGGGTTGAGATCCAACGATTCGCTTCAATATCCAGAATGAAATGGAACTTCCTGCCTCCGGCATCTCCGTGGTGGGGAGGATTCTATGAGCGGCTCATTGGTTTTCTGAAGCAAATCCTGCGCAGGGTTTTAGGAAGGGCTTCGCTTACACTAGTGGAGTTACAGACAGTACTCTGTGACTGCGAGTCAGTCATAAACAGCAGGCCCCTCACGTACGTGGGCAACCAGAAGGAGTTGCAGCCATTAACACCTGCAATGTTCACCCAGCCATTGCCGTCTCAACCTGTAGCAGATCTGGATGAAATCGATGGCGAGATTTTAAACATGAGACATCGATATTGCCAAAATCTACGAGAAGATCTACGGAAGAGGTTCAGAGACGAATACATCAGCACTCTGATACAGAGGAGCGAACGAGTGAGACCGGTTCCACTCAGGGTGGGTGACATAGTCTTAATGGAGACTGATAACAAGCGGGTGACGTTGCCACTGGCTGTCATCGAAGACTTGCTGCCTGGTGCCGACGGCGTCGTGCGAGTGGCGCAGGTGCGGACAGCAGCTGGGAGTCGCATCAGGCCAGTACAACGACTTTTCCCATTAGAATTACGTGACGGACACTTGACTGAAGACACGACTCGAACGGTGACTGACTTTAACGACTCGACTGACGTCCCCGACGCGCGACCGAGACGAGCTAAGAAATTGCCACAACACCTTTTCGATTATGACCTAAATTACTAAGGGTAGCCTCCCGGTTTTCCTCGCCCCGGAGTGTGACGTTGGTTGGATCTGCGGTTGCCCTGGTAGCCTATAATAACTTTACTGTCATATAAAACATTGGTTTAAGCACACGAATAAATTGGTAATACGTTTAAAACCTTCTCTTTTAACACTAGTTTTTATTCGGGAAAATTACATAGTTCCCGCGGGATAACGATAACCGAAATCTACGCGGACGAAGTCGCGGGCAACAGCTAGTACATAAATAAAACACTGGGGAAAAGCAGGAAAAATCCTTGTACGGAAACCTCGTTGCGCGAGTCCGACTCACACTTACCCAGTTTTTAGGGTTCCTTACCCAATGGGTAAAAAACGGGATACTATTTCTAAAACTCCGCTGTCCGTCCGTCTGTTTGTCTGTCTGTCTTTCCGTCTGTCACGAGCCTGTATCTCATGAACCGTGATAGTTAGACAGTTGACATTTTCACAGATGATGTATTTCTGTTGCCGCTATAACAACAAATAATAAAAACAGAATAAAATAAATATTTAAGTGGGGCTCCCGTACAATAACAGATTGTTTTTTTTTCAAAATCAAAATGGCAAAATCAAACCTACCTTACCTTACCTTACCTTCCTTACCTCACCTCACCCCACCTCACCTTCCTTACCTTCCTTACCTTACCTCACCTCCCCTCCCCTGCCATACCTTACCTTACCCTACATTACCTTCCTTACCTTACCTTACCTCACCTCACCTTCCTTACCTTCCTTACCTTACCTCACCTCCCCTCCCCTGCCCTACCTTACCTTCCTTACCTTACCTCACCTCACCTCACCTTCCTCACCTCACCTCACATCACCTTCTTTACCTTCCTTACCTCACCTCACCTTCCTTACCTTACCTACACGACATAATACAAATACAAATATCTTTCTTTTGCTTAAAATGAGGTACGGAAAAGTTGTTGAGACATTTTGTAAAAAGGAATCACTCATTTTACCAGCAACTGGTATGCAAAAAAGATGCGACTAAAAGGGAGGCACAACAATGATTTAAAATTCTAATAAATTACTAATAAAATTGTTTTAAGTTGTAGTTTATTTAGTTTAAGCTTAGATTTAATGTCATTGTAAATTGCTTTTATTATGTAAATAAAGTATTTCTCATAACAGAAAAACATACCAAAAATCTAAATACCAAAACGATGACAAATACTCATTCCGTCAACACTGTTTGCCGTGACTCCTAACATACCGCCAGTGACTTACAATATTGTGACAGTGGCAAGTGACAGTTGTTTTATTCGGATCCAAGATGGCCGTTCATTTGCGCCTTATTGTGCGCGCGCGCCAGTTACACTAGCGCGGAGCGGACAACTCGTGTATTTTTAACCCCCGACGAAAAAGAGGGGTGTTATAAGTTTGACATGACTATCTGTCTGTGGCATCATTGCTCTAAACGGATGGCCCGATTTCGATGCGGTATTTCCCATCGAAAGCTAGTTTAATCGAGATGGTTCTTAGGTAAACTTCATTAAAATCGGTTCACCCGTTTTTCAAATATTGTACTTTGAAATGACAATGTCGGCGGTTTTTCAACTTTTCTAAGTTGAATAGTGTGGTGTCTACCACGTTTGTCTATTTGGTATTGGTACAAATAAAAGAGTTGTTGTTTGTCTTGGTAGCTGCCGACGCACCCGCTCACGTCCGCTGTTGGCGTAGTAGTCATCCTAGCGGGTAATGTCTCCCCGCCCAATCTTTATTATATGTTCATCTCTTGCTACCCCATACGTTACAGATCTATAGATTATTTCGATGGAGGTTTTACCTATAATCTCATACAATTCCATACAAATATCATTTTGTCGCGTCGCGTCGCCTACTACTATTACCTTAAAATGTTTGAAACTTTTCTGTATTTATTTTTTTACACGACAAGGAAGGCAAACGAGCAAGTGGGTCACCTGATAGTAAGTGATCACCACCCCCACAACCGGGGGGGTTTGCAGATGCGTTGCCAACCTAGAGAGCTAAGATGAAATGCCTCTTGTGCCCGTAATTACTCCGGCTGTCTTACTCTCCACACCGGAACACAAGAGTGCAAACACTGCTGCTTAGCATTAGGATTAACGAGTAAGATGATGGTAGCGATTCAGACGGACCTTGCACAAGGTCCTACCACCTGTAAATGCCCTATGCCGTTGAATGCGAGCTAAAACTTAAATGTCCGTTGGGCTCGTGCGCGCGCGCCGTAATTATGACATTGTGCGGGAGCCGCCGCCATTGTGCTGCCAGCTAACATACAGCATACAGGCGCTGCCTTCTACTTTCATTATATACATATATATATATATACTAGCTGTTGCCCGAGACTTCGTCCGCGTAGATTTCGGTTACCGCTATCCCGCGGGAACTCAACAATTGTCCCGAATAAAAAGTAGGTACCTATAGCTTATGTTATTCCTCAATATTCAAACTATTTTCTAATCAAATTTCATATACTTGGTGCAGCGGTTTTCCCGTGAAGAGGTAACAAACAGAGAGAGTTACTTTCGTATTTATAATATTAGTTACGACTAGGTAGATAGGATGTAGGGGCGTATTTTTATACCATGGGCATGAGTACCTAAAGCTGGGTCTAACGCTGCGTCATCCTGGCGATATCGCATAAAGCACGCGTATCTTAGGAGCTCTGTAACTGCGACTGAAACTATCGGATCAAAAATCTTTTAACAAAAAGTAAAACACCTTCAAAAACACATAAAGTAATCCTTTAAAACACATGTCACCAACTTTACAATTCAGTTTTCAATGACCATTCGGTGTCAACGGCTGACTTGAAGAGCTTTTGTTTTAGCGCGCTTCATATTGTCAAAGAAATATAGTTCGAAGTGTCATATAAAACTGACAATTGTAAAGATGGTGAAATAAGGGCCAGTTTTTGGAACCTTTTCGCCAAACGCCATAGTGACATCGCATTGCTAGCTAGACAAGGAAAATCGTTGTGACGTTTACTATGAAAATGTTCTATGGTGGGTCAGAAAATAATTTCCTCTACTCTACGTACCACAAATATAAAGTCGTATAGTCGTAGCGCCGACCAGGCGCTGTTTCAGTTCCCTTAGTGTAATCAAAAAACACAAAATAGATACTTACGCCTCAATCGCTTTTGCGTTAAAGTGTCAAATAGTGTCGCGCAAGGCGCGAGTCGTCGCAAACCAATCGGTAGGTGTGTCCTCATACTTTTAAATGTCTGTCTATTTGTGCACTAGTAATACTGCTTTTAGCTTACCTATGCTTAGACTAATCTGGTTATGTTGGCACACTTGACTCTAGAGCGCGACGCGAAAGGTAGCTCGATAGTGGATCTGAGCTGAACGCTAGGAAGGATACGAGAGTCCAGATACCATTCTGGTAAGTGTTCTTACCTAGTATTTTGAGTAATCGACAAATGCAATAGGTTGTGGAACGATGAGTAGACTAATCATGACCATTAATAATTTCCACTAACATGGAGTCCAATCTTGCAGTACAAGGTACATTGGTAGTCAAGGACATTGGACGGGGAGCCCGGGTGCTCCTCAGAGCGTGTATGGGGAGCACACAGGCAAGTCATTGTAACTACGGTCGGTTACGAGTTGGGGCAACGAGGCCAGGACTATGGGGAAGGTGGAGGTCCTCGCGCGTCCGGCTGGTGTCATGCTTAGGGCATCTGCGTACGGCAACCCTAAATAACAATTAATAAAGCCCGGACCGGTTACATGCTAAACGTAAGACACCAGGCACATTGGAGACTGTGCTCAGACCGGAGGCGTAGTCGACCGTAGGAGGGTAACTCTGGACAGACCAGGCCCTCACGCAATGATATGTCATCAAGTACATTTTATCGATATTAACTACGGTCGATAGTCAACTCATAGTTTTGACACCTGAGCTTTATACTGTTAAAGTTGTTAAACATTTCAAGTGAACTTTATGTCGTTCGTCTTAACTCTGTACAAAAAACTTAGGCATTTAATTCATGTTTATTAGCGGTAGTACAGAGTGCACGATAAATTGTATGAATTGTTAAACGCGAACGCGATCGAGACGTATTTCTTGGCCTGGTCGGCGATTACACTAGACGCTAGCGCCTAGTGTAATCGCCGGCCAAAAATACGTCTCGAAAGCGTTTCCGTTAAAGTGTCAAATAGTATGAGAATTGTTTGTTGTCGATACGTGCCACTAGTGGCGCTGCTAATGTGCACATTTTTTTAAAAGACGTTTTATGGTCAACTCATTTGTAAAACCTTCCTTACCAACCTAGTATCACAAATAACTATTTATTAATAAAAAGAATACAGTTTGTTTTTCCTCTCCTACTCAAATCAACTTGGTTGATGCCTCAAATGCCTGGCTAGCCGGACCGAGCCCAAACCTTCCATCTCGACCCAAAATTCAGAGGGCCTGGGATACCATAGCTTCTGAATCAAATCTAAATTCCTTGATCGACTCCGCTACAGGCAGGGACCGTGCCAGGCTCTTGGTTGTCTCAAGACCCGAAGCAGGCCACTGGCTTCACGCCTACCCATCACCCAACACCGGCACATTTGTAGACCCATGCACGCTCCGAATAGCCGTCAGTCTCCGGCTTGGTGCTGAGGTTTGCGTGGACCACAGCTGTGCCTCCTGTGGGGCCTCCGTAGATCGCCTCGGCCACCACGGACTCGCCTGTTCCTCGGGTGCCGGCCGCCTGTCCCGCCACGTCTCTCTCAACGATATACTCAGAAGGGCGCTCGTCAGCGCAAACGTTCCTGCTGCCCTGGATCCTCAGATCGTGCGGAACGATTGATCCCTTGGAGGATGGGCCGCGCGCTGGTATGGGACGCTACTTGCGCAGACACCTTGGCAGCGTCTACCTCCCCACGACCAGCAGACGTGCCGGCGCGGCGGCGGATGCCCGGGAACGGCTCAATGCCAACAAATACGAGTGTCTCGGCGCCCAGTACGAGTTCGTTGCATTTGGTGTCGAGACGCTCGGTTCGTGGGGGAGCTCTGAGCAAGCACCTGAAGGAGGCAACAGGTGACCCTCGCGCAGGCAGCTTTCTCGCCCAAAGACTGTCTATAGCAATCCAGCGCGGGAATGCTGCCTGCGTAATGGGCACCCTACCCAAGGGTCTAGGTTTAGATTAATTTTAGTTTTTAGTCTTATTAGGTTATTTTTAAGTTATTTACCTATTTGTTAATTTTAGTAATTGTTGTTGTCAATAAAGACCGTTACTTGTTTACAAGCTTATTTCATAGTTGCAAAACTTGCAAAAGCGCTTGGTCGATGCAACTTGTGACCAAAGGGCTGGCAGTTTTCTCTCTCAAAGAATCAGCATCGCTATTCAGCGAGGCAACGCTGCCAGCCTTTTGGGCACCATGCCACGGGGGCCTTATTTAGATTTAATTTAGTTTTAAGTTGTAGTTTATTTCGTTTTAGCTTAGATTTAATGTCATTGTACATTGCTTTTTAATCCCCGACGTAAAAGAGGGTTGTTATAAGTTCGACATGTGTATAGATTTGTGTATCTGTGTGTCTGTGTATCTGTGTATCTGTCTGTGGCATCATAGCTCCCAAGCGGATTGACCGATTTCGATGCGGTTTTTTTTAATCGAAAGCTAGTATTATGTAAATATATTGTTACATTAACTTAGAACACATCCATTTAACTTTAATTAAGCTCATATTAGGGAGCAACTTCAAGAATGTCTCCACGTCGCTATGCTATCCTGGTATGCGAGCAGAGTCGCGGGCGGTCGCTAGCAGACAAGCTATGTGGCATAGAATAAAAAAAAACCAGACACACATGTCATTAGTAGCAAGAGAGCATGCTACTTAGTAGTTACCCGACTGCGAAACATTTAGTAGTATTTCTTTAACTAATGAGTAAAATACTTTTTTGCAGGAAAAAGTATCGAGTATATTCACGATCATCAGAAAGCTACCGAAAGCCAACTTCGACCTCGTCGAGAGGCTAATATTCCACTTGGCTAGAGTCGCGTTACGAGAAGACAGTAATAGGTAAACTACTATAGTAACGCTAAGGAGGGTAATGTGTTTATCAGCCTATTTATTTATGTATGTATGATTGTTCGTTTGTGGCACTCTAGAGACCGAACGCGTGTGCCGATTTTAATGATTCTTCCGTCAATCGATTCGTGTTAATCTTGCGAGTGTCACTAAAGACATGACAGTAATTTAAATACAGTATGGCGACCATCAGACGCCATATTGTAAAAAATTAAAAATAAAAAGTAGACAAACTATATCAAGTGGGGTATCATTGAATAGGTATTTTCGGGGTTACAAAAGGTGACGAAATAAGACTGAGGACAAACGCACCTTGAGCCAGATATTTAACTTTGGCTACGGGTCTCCGCCTCTATGAACCAACTCTTTGCCGTCCACTCACACAGAGGCTCCCCCAATTAACCTTACACGCACACGCGCACATCCGAAAACAATTCGACACATGTTAACCGCGCCTAAATACAACCACCAAACATTTCGTGCATACGACCGCGTTTCTTATAATTCGACCTTTTGCTCTTTTTTTTTTTAATTGCATCACTGGCCAGCGACAATTTTAAGGACGTTTAAAAACAAAACCGAGACCACCTTAACCTGGTACCGTAGAGTTGTATTTAGTCTGCAGTTTTGACGTTTTGTTGTATAAATGTTGCAAGTGACGTTTTTTGGCGGCCATTTTGAAAATTTCTTCGCTTTCCCGACGTAATGGAGTTCTGGGTATCGGCGCGTCGTTTGGGGTAAATATGTCGTTATTTTGTTGATTGTGTCAAATTATAGTAAGTAGTTAAATTTGTTCAGTTGAATCGAAGTGATGTGTTCTGCTTTGACTTAATTGAAGTTAAATGTAATGTAAAGAAGGGTTTGTTTGTCTTTGGTACTTAAGTCCATTGAACTGAACATTGAACTTAGGTACATTGAAATTATCTGTGCTGTGAACACAATACAATATTGAACGACTGAAAAGTCAAGAAAAAGAAGAAAAGAGGAACTGAAATTTGAAGAAAGTTTGTCATACAAATTTGTTGCCAGATTTGAGCAAGTTACATTAAAAATGTGACACTTACGAAAAAAGTGGCGATCTCATTTAATTTCTTGACTTTTTGGTCGGCCTACACTTACAAGATTTTTTTAATAGGTACAGGTGCTCCAAAAGTGGTACTTTTTGTAGCTACGTATCATGCGGAAAGTTGAGTTTTACACACTAGTACTTTTTACTTTTCCAAGGCGCCGGTGACACTCAACCGCCTTCCTACACCGCGAGCTACCGCGAGATAGGGAAGCTCTTGCCGGCCACCCGGTAATTTTTTCGCAAATGTATTAAAAACGTCGTTTGGTAAGATACGATATAACATGTACATGTGCGGAAGTGTTATTCTACTAGTCCGAGTCTCGACCCTCACCTCACGGCTCAGGCCTAGACACCTCGGGACTCGTGCAAAATGACATACTTTCCGCACTTATGTCAAAAAGTACTATTTATTGTACATAGACTGTAATTAACAAAAATAATGGGAAATTGCTAAAAACGTTCACGTAATTTTTAACGAGAAAAAATTACACAGTGTAATTCTAAGCATACAGGGTGTTTTTTTCCCAGCCCAGGTCGTGAGCACACTAGCCACCTCAAACACGGCTGTTGTCGCCCCGTGTTAGCGCGGGCCCGTGACGTGCCGTGTTTGCCGACGAACGTCGCACGTCGCGCCGTGTCAACACACGGGATGTACAGGGTGTGGAGAGGAGTCTGGTTAATTTATTTTTTCAACTGGCTAAGATAAATGACCGATCGAACGAAGTGAGCGAAAGGTCTCCGTTTCAGGGAGGCTAGCACAGGCGTCATTTTGTTCCTTCCCTCACTGATTCCACTGCTAAGAAAGAGACGCACTGAGCGACAAGCGAGAAAACGGCGCGCGTGCTAGACGTTCAGGCCCCATACTACGAAATTCGAAAATCGAAGTTCGTATCGTATCGTCCCGCTCACTCTCGTGTTAAATAATATTAGCTTGAGAGGGACGGCACGACACGAAGTTCGAATTTTGCACTTCGTAGTCAGGGGGCAGCTTGGATGAAATTTCTTTCGTAAGTCCGCCGTCTGTCCGGCTGTCCAGTTGTTCTCTGTACAGGTCCACGTTTTATATAGCTACAACTTACAATTTACAAGCGAAAGTCTCATTCTATCACCTTTTGTTAGAAAGAGACCTTTCGCTTGTAAATTGTAACTTGTAGCTTTATATAACAGGTTGCGTAAATTTCTCAACCAATTCCCGTCAAATTTCGTGAGCAGCTTCCATAATTACATAGATTTCTTGTCAATTTGTATCTTGAAAGAAAAATAAGAAAAAAGAAAAATGTTCATAAATTAGCCGATTCTCGTGAGTTTTTGTGGTCACAGGTTCGATAATTATATCGAATTTTTTGACGATTCGTTTATTGGAAATAAAAAAAAAAAACAGAAAATGATCAAAATAAGGTCGTGAGGTCTACAGCTCCCAGAGCCACTAGTGTATGTATGTGTGTCTAATTCTTTGGCACGCTCCCCAGCCTCAACGTATGAGGTGTCATAGATTCGTCTCAGTTGTGGGAGTGACATAGGGTAGTATTATTAATATAAGTTAATTATTTTGCCGAGGGCGAGTGTATAAGTTTGACCTGTGTTTGTGTCTGTGTATCTGTGTACTTATCTGTCTGTGGCATCATAGCTCCCAAACGGATGGATTAATTTCGATGCGGTTTTTATTAATCGAAATCTTATTAATCGAGATTCACCCGTTTTTGAAATATTGAACTCTGAAATGACAATAGCGGGGGTTTTTCAACTTTTGTAAAAAAAAAAAAATGACTTTGTGCCAAGTAAAATGACTTTGTGCCAAGTTTCTTGCGGCGCATTCTTCTCGGCAATCATGGTCTTTCCTAAAGCGCTGGTAGACTCAAAAAAAATGACGTGTAAAAGAGCATTCAACTGCCTATTTGCTGAATAAAATTTTGAATTTTGAATTTTTTGAATTTTGTAAGTTGATTAGGTTGTTTGATTTTTTTTTAACTACCCGCTTTGGGAGCACCCCGTATTTTCGTCACGTATGTGTCGGGTGGGCCCTTTTTGTTTTATTGCCCCCATAATCAGCTGCAACTATTACAAATCTAGTTTATGGTTCGCCGGCTATGCTGAGGGCACAGTCACACGGTTCCGAGCGCCTATTGTAACCAAGAAGCACACAACCAACTTTAAACAGTTGAAAAAACCCCCCAACATTGTCATTTCAAAGTTCAATATTGCAATAACGAGTAAACCGATTTTAATAAGAACCATCTCGATTAAATGAGCTTTTGATTAAAAACCGCAATCGAAATCGATTCATCCGTTTGGGAGCTACGATGCCACAGACAGATGCATGTGTCAAACTTATAACACTCCTCTTTTTCGTCGGGGGTTAAAAATGAAGTAAGTTAACCTTTTCTTATAAATAAAAAAATGTTTAATTAAGTTGTATGCGGTGAGCAAGTGACACGACAAGTTGGACAGTGTAACTGCCCCTTTAGACTTTTTTGTTAAGGAGCGAATTATAAACAGTCGATAGCGACGTTGTTTAAAGAGTGTGTGTTTGTTTGTTTAGGCCTCATTAAAGCCTAATTCTGGGTAACACTCGGAAGAATTTATTATCATACATACATACATGCATACGTATACACATTAATTACTTATACATGACAAATGTCGCCGCTTCTGAAGTGAAAAAAAATGTAAGAAATTCAAGACAATACCTACAATACGTTTTTTTTTTTAATTAAAATGCATCCCTTTTTAGAATGGGCAAAGGAAACAAAATCCATGCAGCCATGTCTGTTGTAGTTTTTAAAAAAAGTTCTGTCACAGTCATCATAGTCGTCAGTCTGTCCTAGTCAAATCCCATATCTGACTGTTAATGAAAATTACATCTGCTATTGAGATCCTACCCAGTAAAATTTATTACTTAT
Organism: Clepsis dumicolana; assembly: GCA_963691665.1. Taxonomy (NCBI): domain Eukaryota; kingdom Metazoa; phylum Arthropoda; class Insecta; order Lepidoptera; family Tortricidae; genus Clepsis; species Clepsis dumicolana. The sequence continues at coordinate 6,284,831 of OY829533.1, read as the reverse complement.
ATTTTAATCCGTTTCTATTACTTAGAAACACGCTAAGTACTTTTTGGATTAAAATAAATAACCTAAATAGCCAGTAAATAAAAAAAACAATACTTAGGTAAATGCAATCGGAGCATCTGTCAAATCCCCCAAACATTCGAAAACAGAGCGGACCCGACAACAGTTTCGAATTTCAAAAATTAACGCAGGTATTTCACAAGAAAAGACTTAATTCCGAATCCGTCCGCTTTTGTCCGATGAAACACCTTTTATTACGCTCGAAATTTGAATCTTTACGCCAACTTACTAATACTACTGCCAAACAATTATAAAAACTTTAACCTTCAATAAATAAGACTCAAAATCTTTCACTTTTTACTTGAGAACCGGCATTTTATAAATTGGTTTTGTATAGAATTTCGAACGGCATTGAAATCTATTGTCAGTGCTAATCCAGAGAGAATTTTTCTTTTTAATTTTGGCGCGTATTCCTTTATGCCAGTGCTCGCCGAAGCCTCACCAAGAATTGGATTTTGACACGTCTCAAAAGAAGAACTATTTAACCGTGGAATTGACGGTCATGTAGAAAGTTTTTTAAGAACATTTGTAGATCATTTAAAAAAATAAAAATAAAGTTAGAGCCAATACGTAGCCGCAGAGGATATTATCTTAACCACCAAAACGTTCATGTGTAAAGGGGGTTGCTAAGAGACACAACAGTCACAAGTTCAAAATGCTTTCATTGTTAAAGTTACAGAGCTCTAGATAGAAGAGTCAAGCAGCTAACACTCCCTTATGGAAACTCTACCTACAACTTGGTTAATAAAAAACCTAAGTATAGTAAGTAAAAAATGGAATTTCTGGGCCTGATCCTTTAATTAGGAACTATGTTAACTTTTGCGCAGTCGGGTGCCGTATTTGTAGGTCCTCCGTATTTACGGCTCCCGACTGCGCAAAAGTTAACGTACTTAGTTCCTAATTAAAGGACCAGACCTAGATTTTTTTTTTACTTTGTATAGGTTTTTTATTTCGGTTTTTTTTTAAAGTTTATCGTTTTCAGACAGACGCGCCAGGGGACGTTGTTCTTAATACGTAGTGATGTAATACTTAAAATATACATATTTGTTTTCTCTTAACCAATTAATTAATCACTTACGTTCTATTCAAATGGACTTTTAAAAGCGAACAAAAACTCGACCATCTCAAATCCTAACAGTTTCGAATGTTTATTTTGAATTTGGAACGCGCATAGACAATAAATTCATCATAGACTAAATGGAGGCATCTGTCAGTGTCACAATGTAAATAATCCGGCGGTTTAGGCATAGAGCAGTGATGACCGGAGTTGTCTTTAGCTTAACAGTTTTAAATGACTCGAGGTTAATTGCATTAGACACAATGAAAACGGGATATTAACCGCGTTTACCTTATAGGTTTGACGAGCTCCCGATATTTCGATGCGTTCCATGCATCATGATCACGGGCATTGAAATATCGGGAGCTCATCAAACCTATAAGGTAATCGCGGTCAATATCTCGTTTTCATTATGCTCCCAAATGGATAGATTTCAATGCAGTTTTTTTTAACCAAAAGCTAGTTTAAATTAAATGGTTCTTAGCTAAGTTTCATTAAAATCGGTTCACCCGTGTTTGAAATGACAATGTCGTTGTGTGGTTTTTCTTGACTTGACATGCATGCACGCACGGCTGTCAGACGATTATAACATTCAAAGCTGCTATTAAAATACAAAATTTACCTCTTGAATTTTCTACTTTGGACTAAGTGAGATGAATTATATTTTTTATAAACTCACTGAAACATGAATATACAGAAAAAAACCTTTCTTCTGTGTTTTTTTCTGTGTATTCTTGTTTCAGTGAGTTTATAAAAAATATAATTGATATTCACGGGAAAACCGTAAAAATAAAAATTGGGAGAAAAAATACAAAAAGATACTCCTACTGAGATCATAAGTGAGATGAGCCAGGTTTAGACACGATTCAATTATCACTAGTTTGAGAAAAATACGTAATCTATGTACAGAATATTGCGCAAAGGAAAACACTGTTGCCAGGCGTCGAGCTCAAAGGTTTCCCGGGCTCACGGCAAATACGTATACCTACCTACCTCCAGCCTTAATATAATTTACTGTACTCCTTCGACTACCAGGAAAATTACTTTCACGGACGCTTGAAAGGACTTGCTACGTAACGCTCAAGTTATTTTTAAAGAGGGGAAATCTTAAATTATTTTTCATACCTACTATGTTTTACCGGTTGGAAAGTACTGGCTATAAGCATGCATGCATGTTAAGTTTGATTTGGGGGTTGATTGTTATTGTATTTAGTCTATAGAAGCAGTGTTGCTAGTTGACATTAAAGCAGCCAAATAGCTGTCAGGAAGTAAGTATTATAATTAAAATATTTTCGAAATAATTTAGATTTCCGCCTTTTAACGCCCAATCGTCTTCTTTTGAAAAGTTTTTGCTATTTTGGTAATTCCAGGGCTGTTCCTCCACTTATCTTGTGACATTTCATAGACCTGTCAAACTCAATTGTTTCGGGTGGCAACTTTGGTCAGCCATTGTTTTTTATTCTTACTATTTGGCGAGTGCAGTGGAGTTTAGTCGAAATCCAGGAAAATCTTTTGTGGATAATTTGGCAATTAATTTGGTGGCCTAACCTACAAATCCGGTGAGGTGTGCGGCTGGTACCTTCGTTTGTCCGTCTCTGTACCAACTTAAATCGAGGGATTCGTTCCCCTGCATCCGAGCGCACCGAAGCCTGAGTGGCCAGAGTGTCCCAGCTTTCCCTGGAGTTGACATTTGTCACTTTCTCAAGCAGGACAATTATCCTCCGAAAGGAGGTGTTTGGTACACCCCAGTAAGCTCGCCTGGTCACCCCAGACGTGCTCTGCCCTTCAGGCCTTCATCGCGGTCCGATCTCAGCGTTGACGCCGGCTACCAGCAGCCCCAGACATCCAGGGAGCTCCGCTGCCAACAGCTGAGTCGAACCCAACTTACTCAATTTTGTGTTCCCATCTTCAGGCGTTATCGATCAAAGCGTTTAGATAGAACCCTTGACTTAAAACATTATAAAATATTTGAAATACCATACTTATCCTCTCAACCCTATATACTGAGCCCGTGGGGCCTGATGTAAGCTGTATATACTTGCATTTTTGAATAAAGTAGTGTCCTGAACATGTGTTTGATTTCGTGCTCCTAAAAATCAACATTATGGCCACGGGCTCAGTATATAGGGTTGAGAGGATAAGTATGGTATTTCAAATATTTTATAATGTTTTAAGTCAAGGGTTCTATCTAAACGCTTTGATCGATAACGCCTGAAGATGGGAACACAAAATTGAGTAAGTTGGGTTCGACTCAGCTGTTGGCAGCGGAGCTCCCTGGATGTCTGGGGCTGCTGGTAGCCGGCGTCAACGCTGAGATCGGACCGCGGTGAAGGCCTGAAGGGCAGAGCACGTCTGGGGTGACCAGGCGAGCTTACTGGGGTGTACCAAACACACTTATACTATGTTGAGACGTGGTCCCTTTCAGATGGGCCTCATAAGAAGGCTCAAAGGCAAAGTGTAATCGAAAGAGCTATGCTTGGAGTATCCCTGCGAGATCGCATCAGAAATGAGGAGATACGTAGAAGAACTATACTTAGTTACGTATATAGCTCAGCAAATTGCACACCTTAAGTTTCAGTGGGCGGGGCACATTGCTCGTAGAACTGATGGCCGTTGGGGCCGTAAGGTTCTAGAGTGGCTACCGCGTACCGAGAGGCGAAGTGTTGGTGCCTCCCGCAAGGTGGACGGACGGCCTGGTAAAGATCGCGGGAAGCCATTGGCTGAGGGTAGCACAAAACCATGAAACTTTTAGGCTACTGAAAATTTGCATACTTAATTCTTACCAATGTACCGATTTCTACGCAGGTGAAGTCGCGGGCAACGGGCAAGAGCTGGTGTAATTTATTGAATCAGGCGTTACTTTGCGGAGGTCCATATTTATGAACTAAAAACAATTACTTTGCTCACCCGCGACAAGTGAAAAACAGTTAATCTGTGCGGCAAATGTATGTTGTAAAATGTGTGTCGCGGGTGAGCAAAGTAATTGTTTTTAGTTCATAAGAGGCATATTTTTGGCCGAGGGAAAGTGCGTTGCCGTCTCCTGTCATAAGTGCTCTATGTTTCTACGCATTTGTTAGACAAATGGTTTGAATCGTCTTGACTAGGATAGCGGTTACGAGGTTCCGTATATGTATAGAAACATTTTTGGAGTCTCGCCCGTGAAAAAATTATAAGTATTTGAAATCATAAGGGACAACCTAACTAATAGAAAAGTTGGAACACCTCGGACATTGTCATTTCAAAGGTCCATATCTCCAAAACGGCTGGACCGATTTTGATAAAACTTAGCTAAGAACCATCTCGATTAACTAGCTTTCATAGCTTTATCCGTTCATCCGTTTGGGAGTTGGGAACGGACAGATGCACAGATATAAGTACTGGTCAAACTTATAACACTCCTCTTTTTCGCCGGGGGTTAAAAACTTGGCTTCGCCTCGTTCTATAATACCACTCTCCTGTTTTAAGGACCCTTGCAACAACAGTTGCATAAACTAATATTATCGCTCATTGGTAGATAAAATGGGTCGACAAACCTTACCGTGCTAGAGGGGCAGCTAATGTTACCTCTTAAGGCCGAGAGATGGCGTGGTCTTAGTAGTAGGGTCCTGCCAACGGGCACCCTTTAGATAAGGAACCCTAAAAATTAAATAATGTATGTATCAAGTATCAAGCCAGCACTGCGCATGCGGCGCGTGAGCATACAAGTACACGGCTTGTTAAGTTATGGATCTGTGAGTAAGTGAGCACAGAGCCTTAGTGTCATTTTTGACATTTTTGACATTTTTGAATTGAATAGATGTGGAATATTCTTTAAAAATAAAATTGCTGTAAAAGGATATAACTTAATAGCGTTCTCCTCGTACAAGTTAGCGCACGCGATTGTGGCCCCTGCGCGGGCGCCGTGGCCCCCCGCCTATCCGCTCATTCCCCCGTTACGTCCGAACGTTACGACTTGCATCCTTTTTAACCGACTTCAAAAAAGGTTTTTTTTTTTGTTTATGTACATCGATTACTCCGTCAATTGTAGACAGATCTTCAAATTTATTTTTTTATTCGAAATGGTATACTCCTGAGGTGGTCCCATTGTCACCAAGTCATGATCTGATAATGGAATCCCAGGGAAATCGAGGGCAACCCTCAAATTTTATAGGCACGTATTATGTGTTTCATATATTTTCTAAAGCTATTCAAGTATTTGCGTCTGGTAATCATCATCTCATGTTGATGAGCTGAAATGATGGAAGGTACAACTCCTTAACGGTTAGGAGTTGGAGGATAATTCTGAAAATGTTAAATCAACGTAAAATTGTGAAATAAAAATCTTTTAACAAAAAATCCTCTAAAATAATGATAAATAAATAAAATAAAATAAAATGCGTTCATTCCGTACAACAGAAACTAAAGCCTAAAGCCTTATGGCCTAGCACTAAGCAGCAGAAATATGAAGTCGGTGCTTCATTCAAAGAATATTCCGCTCGCACCGCACCGACTTCATATTTCTGCTGCTTAGTGCTAGGCCATAAGGCTTTAGGCTTTAGTTTCTGTTGTCCGGAATGAACGCATTTTATTTTATTTTATTTATTTATCATTCACGTAAACTGTTAAATTTGATTTGTGAATACAGTTGCAACTCGATTTAATCTCACGTTTTATTGTTTTTTTTTGTGTAAAGAGATTCAAGTCAACATGTATCAATGTAAACTACACAATTTTGTTTTTGTTTTAGGGGTTCAAGTGTACTTAGATTTTTTTACACACATAATATGAAAAATTTGCGCGTACAACTTAATTTGGATCATAAAACGCAAACAAAACTATTGTTAATAAAAATACAACTTGACGTGAACCCTCTGATGCCAATTTTTTTGCCGTAGTTGTACCCTTATCCGCAAGGAAACTCCGTTGTTTTAAAAGATATCTTAGATCCGTTTACACCAATCGATGCGATATTTTTTTCTGATCTTTTTTGTACATATAACTCAATTTGGCCAAAATCAGACTTATACCCCTTTTCATTGGAGCCACAGAAATATGACTGGTGATGATATAAGACATAATGAAAACGGGATATTGACCGCAATTACCTTATATTTTGATGAGCTCCCCTCCCCCCCCTCACCCTCGTTTCGTCAGTTTGCCCGTGATCATGATGCATGCAACTGCGTCGCAATATCGGGAGCTCATCAAACCTATAAGGTAATCGCGGTCAATAACCCGTTTTCGTTATGTCTAATGCAATTAACCGCGAATCATTTAAAACTGTTGCTGATGATAATAATATCATGGTGATAACTCGTCCGGTCAAAGTAATTTCAATCGAAAATGCATTTATCTACACACATATCATAAGTCCTCTATAATGCGTTCAGAAACCGTAGAAAATGACCAGCGGTAAAGTAATAGTCATTACGACATCGAATTCGATTTTTCGAATTTGACAACCAACGTAATTTACAATCATGGTAAAATAAAACGGATCACTCACGTATATAAGTCGAGCTCAGTCCGAAATGTATAATTAGTAATGTGATACGTATATTTTTTTTTACAAAAAAAAAGCCAGTTTACGAAACGTCAGCTCGGTATGTTTGTCTACGGTTTAAAAAAAACAATCAAATTCGTGACAGGTATGGGTATGATTATATGCCTTCGGCTTCTGAACCCATCTTAGAGTACTTATAATATGTGTGTAGATAAAGTAATGTATGCAACTCCACATAATTAGGCCTTAAAACACTCATTATGTAGCAGTTGCATAAACTACTATAACATTATAAAATTTTTTCGCACAAATAGTTCTCAAAACTGTTAATAGACAAACAACCTTTTTAGCGAAATGTCAAAAACCAACTATAATATTACAGTTACGTACGGCGTACTAATCCGGAAAGTAACACCATTGCGACCACTAGCTTTCCCAACCTCGTATAACCCGATTGGCTCAGCTGAAAACCTACTTTATCAGTGTACTGTTAAGGTTGCTTTTTAGAGAGCTGGAGTGGTGAGATACGAGGTTGCGACATATGCATTTCGTAATGGATGCGTCGCCGGCGGTCGCGGAAAAAATGGGCTAGAAGAGTGATGGTGGTGTGCTGTAGTGAAGAAAGGTGGCGTTAATAGTAGATTGTGCAACTAGTGCTTAAAATGAGTTTTTAACCTAGGACGCAAAAAGAAGGGTGTCATATTTATATTTTATAGAAAGAGGGAGGCAAACGAGCAAGCGGGTCACTGATTTACTAAGACTACACTGGATTACTAAGACTCCGCTGTATGTCCGTCTGTCTGTCTGTCTGTCACCAGGTTGTATCTCAAAAACCGTGATAGTTAGAGAGTTGAAATTTTTACAGATGACGTACTGATATTGATGTATTGATGGCCAAAATCCCTCCGACATTTTCGTTTCAAAATGTAATATCTCAAAGACGGCTTATCAAAATCGTTTGATAAAACATGTCTAAGAACCTCACTGGAAAACCTGCTTTCAAATAAAAACAAACGCATTGAAATAGGATCAACCGTTTAAGCGCTACGGTGTCACAGACAGAAACACATAGCGTTCAAACTTACTAACACCTCTCTTTTTGCGTCGGGGATTAAAAAAAGACGCAAATAAGTAGTAGTAGTCTGTTGGTTCTCTACAGCACAACGCCGTCGCTAAAACACACAAACTCTCGCCTCATTGATTTCTACAATAAATTATTCTTTAAATTCTCCATTTGCATAATTTCGCAGTTACGACACCACAGACATACAGATTGATATACGGCGCGTCCAAATATTTGACCGTCTGGTATTTTAATATGGACTTAACATGTTTAAAGCTATTAGAGAAATTATTTAAAAAGTAGTGAGGAGTTTTTTAATGAAATCTATGTACTTAATTATCCAACTTGCAAAAGATGAAAAACCTTGTCATTTCAAAGTTCAATATTTCAAAAACGGGTGAACCGGTTATAATGAAACTTAGCTAAGAACCATCTCGATTAAACTGATTTCGATTTAAAAAAAACCGCATCGAAATCGGTCTATCCCTACACAGATACACAGGTCAAACATATAACACCCCTCTTTTACGCCGGGGGTTAAATAAATAAATACCATGGTACAATTGACACCAATTGACCTACTCCCAAACTAGACATTCAAGACTCAACAGCAAACATTCGTATTCATCATACAAACATCTGCCCCGACTAGGGTTCGAACCCGGGACCTCGAGCTTCATAGTCAGGGTCTCTAACCACATGCCACTACACAGGTCAAATTTATAACACCCCTCTTTTTCGTGGGGGTTTAATTATAACACCCCTCTTTTTCGTAGGGGTTTAATTATAACACCCCTCTTTTTCGTGGGGGTTTAATTATAACACCCCTCTTTTTCGTGGGGGGTAAATTATAACACCCCTCTTTTTGTTTCGGGGGTTAAAAATAAATTGAATTAACTACCGTCTTACGTGTCAATTAATCTCCAATAATTCCACTAATTCAGACAAACGTATTCTACTTAATTACATTAGTCAACATAATTTGTATCGAACCGCCATTTTGTTTAATTTATGACAGAAAATGCCACTTTTGACCGATACAGTATAATTTTAATTGGCAACTTAACCACAACACTTGACCAATATTATTACGAACCTTATTCCATTGACATAAAAGTGAACACAAATGCTAATATTTAAATGGTGTATGCTAATTACTGAGTTTACGTTTGCATTTGCAAGCAACCATTTTGAGCTTTAAGTGGTTGTAATAAGGTAGTGTTCGGGTGCATAAAGTGTTTGGTGGAGGTGTGCCGAGGTGTCAAATATGGCATTCTTTTAATAGAAAACGCAAAATGTATCGAAAATTAGCTAAAGAAATGTCTGAATGTTTTGGTAGCGGTACCTACTACTTTTAACAGAAGACGAAAAAGAGGTGATAAATAGGAAAGCTAGTTTTATCGAGATGGTTCTTAGCTAAGTTACCTAAATACGTGAGACTGCTTTATTTAAAACTTTACGGTGTGTATCCATTTTAACCACTCATGTATCCCACATTATTCGTTTTGGGAATGGTAGGATATAACCAGTTAGAGGTTAGGCGGGAGTTGGCCCTCGCTTTGTATATATTTAAATTATTGAGAGGAAAAACCAACAACCCCTCTGTACTGGCAACGCTAAGCCTGGCCTGGGGTACGTGTGGCGGCGGCTCGCGGTGCCGCGCGCGCGCACCAACCTGCTGCGCGCGGCGCCTTGCACGAGGGTTTTGCGCACGCTCAACCGGGTCGCCACTCAAATCGATATCTTCTGTTGCTCTCTTAATGAATTCACAAAAGTAACTTTATTTGTATTATGTTATTTATCGTAAATTGTATATTTGTAAGAATGCTTTAAATATGTAAGGTGCTATCTATCGTATTGGGCAACTGTAATGATAGATGTAATGTTATTAATAAATAAATAAAAAAAAAGTTTCATTGAAGTCAGTTCACCCGTTTTTGAAATATTGAACTTTGAAATGACAATGTCGGGGGTTTTTCAAGTTTTCTAAGTAAGCTACTTGTAGTTTTGTTCTACTTGTAGAACATCATTTATTAAAGAAAAGCAATTTACAATGACATTAAATCGAAGCTAAAACTAAATAAACTACAACTTAAAACTAAATTAAATCTGAATAAGGCCCCCGTGGCATAGTGCCCAAAAGGCTGGCAGCGTTTCCTCGCTGAATAGCGATGCTGATTCTTTGAGAGAGACAACTGCCAGCCCTTTGGTCACAAGTTGCATTAACTAAGCGCTTTTGCAACTCTGCAACTTTTCTAAGTTGGTTATACCCGACTGCAGAAGGAGGGTTATGTTTTTCGAACGTATGTATGTATGTATAATTCTTCGGCACGCTCTTCAGCCTAAACCGTTTGACGGATTTTAACATTATGAGGTGTCTTTAGATTCGTCTCAGTTGTGGAAGTGACATAAGGAATAAGTACCTATTGTTTCCCGGAATTGCAGTCATGTTTTCTGTTTTTCATTTTAAGTGGGTTTTTCAACTTTTCAGTGTTGAGCCGTGATAGCCTAATGGCTTGATCTATCGCCTCTCAAGCAGAGGGTCGTGGGTTCAAACCCCGGCTCGCACTTCAGAGTTTTTCGGAATTTATGTGCGAAATTACATTTGTAATTTATCATGAGCTTTTCAGTGAAGGAAAACATCGTGAGGAAACCTGCACACTCCTGCGAAGCAATTTAATGGTGTATGTGAAGTTCCAAATCCGCACTGGGCCCGCCTGGGAACTATAGCCCAAGCCCTCTCATTCTGAGAAGAGGCTTGTGCCCAGCAGTGGGACGTGAATAGGCTAATGCTGATACTGGGTTAAGGATATCGTAAATAATCGTAATGAGCTTCGGGCGTGACGGCCATGTCATTCGCTAAACGCGGTAAAGCACGCGATAAGCTTCAGTCAAACCACAGCCAGCCACTTTACTTTTAAAAAGCGCGAGGCGACGAGCGATGGCGGCACAAGACTCTGTCATTATCTGTGGTTCTGTAGCTTTTTAACCTCCGACGAAAAAGAGGGGTGTTATAAGTTTGACATGTGTATCTGTGTATCTGTGTAGCTCTTAAACGGATGGTCCGGTTTCGACGCTGTTTTTTTTTCAATTGAAAAGCTATAGTTTAATCGATATGGTCCTTAGCTTGAAATGACAATGTCGGGGGTTTTTCAACTTTTCTAAGTTGGTTAGGTTATAGAGGACTCAGCCTACGAATAATAATATCTATGGGAGAGTAACTAAGCCCAAAAAATGGCTCCACAGCATAACAGGTACTTACCGTAATAGGCGTGAAAAATATATTAACTTTGCCGTACGTCAGACATTGGTGACGTGGGGGCTTGTGTCACGGGAGTTTCGATTGCGAATATTATTATCTACTTATTATGTTTTGTGTAATTTAATATTTTGCAAATATGCCATCGTGTGTCGTGAAGTGGTGTAGAAACCATCGTCGTCTCCACAGGAGGGAACTTTTCAACGGTTAATGGCATCAACTTGAAATTTCGTGTCGGCATAAAAACTGGTACTTACTTACTAAAAATAAATACTTTATTTACATAATGAAAGCAATTTACAATGACATTAAATCCAAGCTAAAACTAAATAAACTACAACTTACTTAAAACTAAATTAAATCTAAATAAGGCCCCCGTGGCATAGTGCCCAAAAGGCTGGCAGCGTTGCCTCGCTGAATAGCGATGCTGATTCTTTGAGAGAGAAAACTGCCAGCCCTTTGGTCACAAGTTGCATCAACTATGCGCTTTTGCAACTCTGAAATAAGCTTGTAAGCGCTGGGACCCCATGGAGCCAAAAATAACATTTTTAGCAGACAACTTATTACTTAATTGTGCTGTTAAAGTTAAGATATATGTTTTGGGGAATTAATTATTTTAGAGTTGCAAACCCCCGCCGCGGACCCCCGAGTGTCACTAGGACCCTAATGGCGACTCTTAGGCCGGAGTAAAAAAGAAATGCTTCATACCGCTATCGCAGCTTTAAGCCGCTGATAGCCGCGTGCGCAGAGCAGCGGGCAGCAGACTGTCAACTCAGAACATCGATGCCCTCACAGAACTAATAATAACCTAACCTAACCAACTTAGAAAAGTTGAAAAACCCCCGACATTGTCATTTCAAAGTTCAGTATTTCAAAAACGGGTGAACCGATGTTAGTGAAACTTGGCTAAGAACCATCTCGATTAAACTAGCTTTCGGTTGAAAACAAACCGCATCGACATCGGTCCATCCGTTTAGAGCTAAGATGCTACAGACAGACACACATAGCGGTCAAACTTATAACACCCCTCTTTTTCGTCTGGCTTTATAAATGGTGTTTTGCAGCTTTTGTAAAATATATTCAAAGCAGTGTCCACTCTATGTGGTTCATCTCATCAGTCGCGGGAGGTCCGTCAGGTGAGGACTGACGACTGATAGTCGGAGTGCTCAGCTGTTTAGCGACACGTCAAATTTTTATTTAAACCACCGTGTTTTATTTATTTCTTGTTTGTAATTTGTCTGTCTTACAACCCAGCAATTTCTTAATTTTTTTACCCCCCTCCCAAAAAGAGGGGTGTTATAAGTTTGACTTGTGTATCTGTGTATCTGTCTGTGGCACCATAGCTTCCAAACGGATGGACCGATTTAGATGCGATTTTTTTAATCGAAAGCTAGTTTAATTGAGATGGTTCTTAGATAAGTTTCATTAAAATCGGTTCACCTATTTTTGAAATGACAGTGTCGGGGGTTTTTTATTGGAGGCAGTATAGCGCCTGATGCTGGCTGCAATAATCTACTACATGTGAATGTAGAGTAATATTTGAGTAGTTGCTAAAGCAACGTACTACAGACTCTGTTCATGTAACAAATCGTTGTTCGTGCCTTCCTATCCACGTCATCGTCTACCGCATCCTTTGAAATTACTTTCCACCAGTTTTTATTCTCTAAGTAATTCCTCACCATATACTTCCAGTTCGGGTAATCAGACGAACCTTTCAATTTTCACATCCGCTTACGCCAGTCGAACAGCTGTTTTCGTCCGACATTCTGACAATGTCGCGAAGAAAATTTTTGATCACTTTTAATAAGAATAATAAAGTATATTTATTTACAATTTACAATATCTATATCTTTATTTACGCTTTAAACTTTCACGTTATTTCTGGACAGTAGTCCCAGTAGGGTTCCTAGGCCCATAACCAAATGGAGATTATGTAGAATGATAGTCAGAGATAACTGTAAATAGTATAATAAATAGTAAAATATATACAAGCACTAGGCGTGTGTACGTCTCAAGTTACATCAATAGAGTGTGTGTATACGTTGCTCTAGCAAATACTCAAATATTACTCTACATTCACATGTACAGTCAAGTTCATAAATATATGAGCATTTCCAGGGCTTAAAAAATATCTGTACATAGAACGGTACATAAATATCTGAACAGATTAAACAACCAAAAATACATGTACGAATCTCCTATCATATTCATCTGAGCAAGCCTTCAATAATATGTGAGCAACTGAAAATTCAAAAATATCTGTACATAGAACGGTACATAAATATCTGAACAGATTACACAACCTAAAATACATGTACGAATCTCCTATCATATTCATCTGAGCAAGCCTTCAATAATATGTGAGCAACTGAAAATTCAAAAATATCTGTACATAGAACGGTACATAAATATCTGAACAGATTAAACAACCAAAAATACATGTACGAATCTCCTATCATATTCATCTGAGCAAGCCTTCAATAATATGTGAGCAACTGAAAATTCAAAAATATCTGTACTAAATGAAGCTATCCAAAACTATTGAAACAAGTGGAAGTACATAAATATCTACACAAGGGTTTTTTCATATAAACATAAACATAAGAGTGGCACAAAAATATCTGTACTAACGTATTTAAATTTTATGTGAACAAACAGAAGTTCATAAATATCTGGACAAAAGTGAATAAATAAATAAATAATCTGGTTCTCACAGCCCACTTATCAAAATAAAACGGATGAAGTGCAATATAACACGACAAGCACTGAATCCGCGTACATTCAGTAGCAGAAATATCTATACAGACCAGGTACTCATAAAGATGTAAGCGTTTCAGAATTCAATAATAGCTTTATAGACAATTTGGCATTAACTTATGATCGTTTAGTGCTTCAATAGTATCTGAGCAGTCTGATTTACTTAATATTTACACGTCATTCTGGTCACAAACAAGTGAACGGCTAGAAAATCACTGGTAACTAGGCGGTCAACACATATACAACAACAATAACATCTAAATAGTTACTTTCCATTAACATCTACACCCACTATTATCAGAAATAGTTCATCAGCTACAATTCTAACGGTTGCTAAAATGAGCTGATTCTCTTGACATTTTGTGATCAGGTTCGATAAATAAGAAGTACAGTTTTTTTTGTCGATTTGTTTTTTGGAAACTGAAAAAAAAGAAAAACTATCAAAAAAACACCCTTAAATTCAAAATGTAAACGAAAAATGATGGAACATAATCTCCGTGAGCTGTAGATTTCACCAGCTCATTTTTTTCGTCTTTTTTAAATAAAAAAAACGCATCTACGAAAAAATATCGAGCCAGCTCACTAAATTTGATGAGAATCGGTTGAGAAATGCGACCTACAAAGGAGAACAGCTGGACAGACGACGGACAGATAGCGGCGGTGACGACATATCTACAAGAGATTATTTTAAATTGCCTTACTGTGAAAACCTAAAGGGTATTTCCAGTTGTCCTAGAAACTTGAAATTTGGTATAAAGGTAGTTCTAATAGCACAACCACTCAGAAAAATCTCAAAATCATAGATTTTTATGTCTGTCTGTACATGTCATAGACCAATGTAAAATAACCCCACACTGCGTACATTTTGCTTAGGAACAGGGCTCTGCTAACACTGGACAATTTAAAACACTGGGTAAAAGTGGGAAAATCATTGTACGGAACCCTTGGAGCGCGAGTCCGACTCGCACTTAGCCGATTTTGTTTATTGAAGGTGGTCTTGCTTTTTGTTAAATATTTTTTTATTTCAAAGTTTTAAGTTACGTTAATATTTAAAGAATTATCCTCCAAATTCTAACCGTTAATGAGTTGTACCTACCATCATCACCAACACGAGATGATAACTACCAGACGCAAATACTTGAATAGCTTTGAAAATATATGAAACATGAGATACGTGCCTATAAAATTTAAGGGTTGCCCTCGATATCCCTGGAATCCCTTCATCAGATCCTGACTTGGTGATGGTGGGACTAACTAAAAAGTATACTCTTTCAAACGAAAAAAGAATTTTTGAAATTGGTCTAGCCGTCTTCGAGTATCAGTATTCCGACGAATTGAGGATCTCCCTTTTTGGAGTTGGTCAAAAATCTGAAATAAGTAATAAAAATGTGTAAAAAGCCATTGCCGTAATAGTAGTTTATGCAACTGCTACATAATGAGCGTTTTAAGGCCTAATTATGTGGAGTTGCATACATTATTTTATCTACACACATATTATAAATACACTAAGATGGGTTCAGAAGCCGAAGGCATATAATCATACCCATACCTGTCACGAATTTGACTGTTTTTTTTTGATATTAGACAAACATACCGACCTGACGTTTCGTAAACTGTTTTTTTTTTGTAAAAAAAAAAACAATATCACATTATTAATTATACATGTCGGACTGGACTTGATTTATATACGTGAGTGATACGTTTTATTTCACTATGATTGTTAATTACGTTGGTTTGCAAATTTGAAACATCGAATTCACTATTACTTTACTGCTGGGGTGGTGGTGGTGCTGGGGCTGGCGGCGAAGTCGTCGTCGTGCTGTAATGCCGGTCATTTTCCACGGTTTCTGAACGCATTATAGAGGACTTATGATATGTGTGTAGATAAACAAATGAAGAGTTCGATGACGTCACGACCAATGTGAAAGAGACGAATGTATCACATGACAGTGCGGTACTCTCTTCGGTGATTATCACTATTCAAAATTCGAAGTGTTACGAGTAGTTTGTTCAGATATTTATGAACTTCTATTTGTTCACATAAAATTGGAATACGTTAGTACAGATATTTTTGTGCCACTCTATGTTTATTTATATTTGAAAAAACGCTTGTGGACATATTTACGTACTTCAACTTGTTTCAATAGTTTTGGATAACTTTAGTACAGAGGGTCGAGCACGACTTTACGAATGCTGCGTATCGTTACGGTTATCGTATCGAGATCGAGAAACCTCATACTAAATTTTACTTTCAAATACGCTCACGGGCGGGCGCAGTTTCAAACGTCATACAAACTCGACAACGTTTACTATTCGATTTTACGTTACGCAGCATTCGTAAAGTCTTGCTCGACCCTCAGATAATTTTGTTAAATTTTCAGTTGCTCACATATTATTGTAGGCTTGCTCAGATGAATATGATAGGAGATTCGTACATGTATTTTTGGTTGTTTAATCTGTTCAGATATTTATGTACCGTGCTATGTACAGATATTTTTGAAATTCCAGTTGCTCACATATTATTGAAGGCTTGCTCAGATGAATATGATACGAGATTCGTACATATATTTTTGGTTGTTTAATCTGTTCAGATATTTATGTACCGTTTTATGTACAGATATTTTTGAAGCCTTGGAAATGCTCATATATTTATGAACTTGACTGTAGTAGATTATTGCAGCCAGCATCAGGCGCTATACTGCCTCCAATATTTTTCAACTTTTCTAAGTTGGTCATTCATTTTGAGTTGCGGAACCTTAAAAAAACACGTGAGAGGTCCATTTGTTTCACTAGTCATATTTACTGTACCTAATCCTTATCAATTAATAATGCATGACTACCTGTGCTCTGTCCAATCTACATAAACGTAACAATAACGTTCTGGAGGCGTCCCGGTCGCCCTGTTTTAATATTACCTACTACTTAGGGTTGCCATTTCAAAGAATATTGAAATTCGTAAATAGACAACTTTAACAATAACCCAACCAACTTAGAAAAGTTGAAAAACCCCCGACATTGTCGTTTCAAAGTTCAGTATTTCAGAAACGGGTGAACCAATTTTAATGAAACTTAGCTAAGGACCATCTTGATTAAACTAGCTTTGATTAAAAAAAACTGCATCGAAATTGGTTCATCCGTTTGAGAGCTATGATGCCACAGACAGATACACAGATATACAGGCCAAACTCGTAACACCCCTCTTTTTCGTTGGGAGTTAAAAGCCTAACCAACTTAGAAAAGCTGAAAAACCCCCGACATTTTCATTTCAAAGTTCAGTATTTCAAAAACGGGTAAACCGGATTTTAATTAAACTTAGCTAAGAACCATCTCCGTTGAAAAAACCTCATCGAAATCGGTCCATCCGTTTGGGAGCTATGATGCCACAGCACATACACAGACACACTAGGTCAAACTTATAACACCCCTCTTTTTCGTCAGGGGTTAAAAAACCCCCAACATTGTCATTTCAAAGTTCAATATTTCAAAAACGGGTAAACCGAATTTAAAGAAAATTAGCTACTTAAGAATCATCTCGATAAAACTAGCTTTCGATTAAAAAAGCTACATTGAAATCAGTCCATCCGTTTGAGAGCTATGATACCACAGACAGAGATACACAGGCTAAACTCATAACGCCTCTCTTTTTCGTCGGGTTTTGAAAAAATTGTGTGAAGATTCCGGACGAGAGGCAACCCTAAAAACATGGTATGACAGGACGAAGCTACGTCTTCATTGTCTGGACCACAGAACTGTTATCTAACAGTGGCTCTGCTCTGTGAGCTGTAGAGCTCGCGATCTCTTTTTTTTTTTAAATTTTTTTTTTTCACTAATACGAGTAGACAAAAAAAATGTTTTGCCTCATCACAAAATTACACGAAACTCGGCTAACTTTTGAACATTATTTAGTTTAAATGAAAATAATCGATTTATTGATTATTTTTGTTTTTATTTTTATGAAACATTCATAGAATGAAATTCAACATACAATGACAATGCAAAGAAAAATCCGTTAAGCAGCTGGTTAACGGATTTTTCTTTGCATTGTCATTGTATGTTGTATCATTTAGTTTTTTTTTTAATTCAAAATATAATCCACAAAAAAAAATTTCGAACCTGCTTACAAAATTTCACGAGAACCTGAATGAATTGAGTTTAAACCCCGACAAACAGAGGGGTGTTATAATTTTGATGTGCGTACTTATCTGTGGCAATATAGCTTGCAAACGGAATGAGCGATTTCGATACCTACGGT
Source organism: Clepsis dumicolana (assembly GCA_963691665.1). Lineage (NCBI taxonomy): Eukaryota > Metazoa > Arthropoda > Insecta > Lepidoptera > Tortricidae > Clepsis > Clepsis dumicolana. Next base: position 6,266,904 of record OY829533.1, on the reverse strand, counting down.
TTTTTTAATCAAATGCTAGTTTAATCGAGATGGTTCACAGCTAAGTTTTAATAAAATCGGTTCACCCGTTTTCGAAATATTGAACTTTTTATAACTTTATTTTCAAAAAAACGAATCGACAAAAAAAAACACGAAAATCGGCAAATGTTTGAACAAATCATTATTTCGTTTTATTTTTCTTTATAAAATCTAAAAATGTATTATCGAACCTGCTTACAAAATTTCATTACAATCAGTTTAGAATTGCGACCTGCAGAGTAATTGCGAACTTTAACACTCATCATCGGATTGAAATGACAGTTTTTAACCCCCACAAAAAAGAGGGGTGTTATAAATTTCACCTGTGTATCTGTCTGGGACCGATTTCGATGCGGTTTTTTTTAATCGAAAGCTACTTTAATCGAGATGGTTCTTACTTTAAGGTTCATTCAAATCGGTTGACCCGTTTTTGAAATATTGAACTTTGAAGAGACAATGTCGGGGTTTTTAAATTTTTTCTAAGTTGGTTAGGTTATGGAACTCGTGTAAGTATCACCAGCAATACTGAGTTACAATTCGCGCACTTGTGTCTTACGCGTCACAAGCCCGGCGACAAGGTGATGCGGCCATGCTGCTTCTATCCACTTTAATAGTTCTGTGGTCTGGAACAATGTCACCGTCACAGGCGCTCGCGCCACCTGCCACGCCGAGTTAAATAGATGGTATTGTATGAATATTCTAATCTAACTGTCGTGTTTTTAACCACCGACGAAAAAGAGGGGTGTTATAAGTTTGACCTGTGTATCTGTCTGCGGCGACGACCTGGTGAGGATCGCGGGACCGCGGTGGATGCGGAAAGCACAAGACCGGTCTGAGTGGAGAACCTTGGGGGAGGCCTGTCCCGCAGTGGACGTCTTTCGGCTGACATGATGATGATGATGATCATAGCTCAAATGGACTGATTTCGATGCGGTTTTTTTAATCGAAAGCTAATCGAAAGTTAATCGAGATGGTTCTTAGCTACTCGTAAGTTTCATTACAACCGGTTCACCCGTTTTTGAAATATTGATCTTTGAAATGATAATGTCGGGGGTTTTTCAACTTTTCTAAGTTGGTTAGTATTGATCTTGGCTCCCTTTCCACATTTATGTTTTTGGTGGGATCATGTTCAGGTAGTTTTACTACTCTGCTTTTCATTTGGGATCACAAATTAAGTATGGTGAGAGAAGAGACTTGTAGGTACTGACTTATTTTCTTGTTCTTATTTACTGTCGCAATTTTAGTGTTGACAGAAATTATGCGTCGCGTAAAAAAAAATGTTCCGACAAATTGAGAACCTGCTCCTTTTTTTAAAGTCGGTTAAAAATAGAAGAAGTGATTTTACAGATCCAACCAAGGTTCAATTGAAACAAAATAATAATTTAAAATATTTTAATGGCGTAATTTTATTCTTAAACGTTATTTACATTTAGCATAAAACTAGCTATAAACATAAATATCACGTGATAACACACTGGCACAGACATTTTACATAATATTCACATTTTATACAATAAATAATTATATTTGGTATCGAAAAATGCTTATACACTATCAAAACATTTGTATTGACTTTGCTAGAGTAGGTAAAACGAAAAAGCTCAACTTGACTGATGTCAAAATATTATCATTGTACATTTTCACTTAGTCAAGATTCTGAAAATACATTATCATGAGATTCAGGACTTAATCACGTAAAAATATGTATTATTTAAATACCTCGACGTTTCGGATGCGTCCGAAACGTCGAGGTATATAAATAATACGTATTTTTACATATACAGATGACGTCATAATTTTCAGAGATAAAACTGCCTTCAGTTAAGTTTCTCTTAAAACGTAAATCGTTATAGTTGCAGGAATAAATGAGGCACCGTATTTTTAAGAGTATTTTCAGAATTGATTTAAGCTTTTGCGATTTTCACACATTATAATGACATGACACTTGGGACTTAATCACGTAAAACTATATTTCATATTTATATTTATTTTATTGCAAACCATGTAGATATTATCTAAATATCTCGAAGTTTTGGACGCAACGTCGCGTCCGAAACGTCGAAGTATTAAATTAAATTTGCGGTTGGAATGAATAGCTATCCAAACTGACAGAGCACTGCTTTGAACAACATCAATTGTTTATGCTGAAACAGTATAGCTTTCAAGATTTGTTTCACATCATAACACATAGAACATGCTAGTATAATAGTATAGCTTGTACTATTACGTAGGGTATTCTGTGGTATAGCCGTTACCCCTTGTAGGGCAACACATTTTTTTCATTCACAATCTATCCAGTCATTATCATAAGGTTTTCAATAGATTATAATTAACACTAGCAAATTCGTGTACTATGGATTAATTTGGAATTTAGCTCTTGTCTTGTAGAGGGTTAAAAGGCACTGTATTATAATTGTTTTATGTTATGTATTTATAATTGTTTACCAAAACAGCGAGCAAAATGTAAGTCTATGGATTTGAAAGCATGTATGGCAATTTTTTTTACGAAAACTCACGTTTCCTCAGTGCACAAACAGTCCTTTACAAAACATAAAACCATATCATAACATTCCTAAAAGTTACCGATTTCAACGTAAAGTTCGGCCTACAGAGCAATACAGACTCTGATGTAAAGTCCTTTTATCTATTCGAAAACATCTTCTCACATTTCTCAACTTGGCTCAACACTTTCCCTATTCTCTCGTGCAAAATCTTAGCATTCTTCTCCGGTAGGGGAGGAAGAATATCTCGAATCACTGCACTATTCTTCTGATGAAATAAATCACTGAGTTTCACCCCCACGCCTTGGACTTCATACAACCTTTTCAACGAGTCTATGGTTGTCTTTCTAAACACACACAAGTTATCTAGCATCAAACTATGGTACACGTTGTATTTCTTTAAAAGTCTGTATCCATGTAAAAGTCCTGATTCATTATCTAAAAACAGTAGTAAACCGCTATCCATTTTTCGAGCCAAATTATGCGCTGGACCATCCATGATATTTACGTTCCACTGGTAATTAAAAAGATTATTAACTATCCTATCTAAATTAGCTGTTAGATAATCAAAAATGATGAGATCAGACCACTGAGCTAGCTCCACAAAAACATCTAGACTTCTCTTATTAAGCTTCACATCTATATGATCAAAAGCGTCCATTTTCTTAACCACAACCGTCTTTGCTTTCATCTTTTCTATTAATATCTCCTTAGTCATAGTTTCGTTTTCTTTCAAAGTCATCGTTAAAACATCATGCTTGTTCAAATGACGATTTGCTGGCTTAAATATATCTGGTATAGTCGCCGATTCTAGACTAGGTATATACTGTGTAAGGACGACAGCTCTGTTAGTGTTCCACTGGGCAGCAGATATGTCAGAGGCAACGCCTCTCCATAGCCTATCCTTCAAATCGACTATCTTCAGCACCGATGGAGCCAAGTTAGTCAAATTCATCAGCTTTCCTACGTAGAAGCTGAATATCTCTCCTTGGATCTGGTCTGTGTTCTGCCTGTACCTCACACAGGCTTGTACTCCATCCTTGAAGACGACCAGCCTGTTCTGCATCCTTCCACATCCCGGTCTCATCTTCACCAGCTCGCTCTGGTCTACGTATTCTTCCCACATTTCCCCTGTATTCTCCCCGTAGCCCTGCGGCATATTATTCTCGACTTCAGGCCCCCAGTATATGTTATCGTATAACACAGTATCATCATTAGGAACATAGGTTTTATTTATAATATTAGATATAACGTGTCTATGGTGTGATTTGTTATCTTTTAGTATCTCCTTCATGTCTTCTGTCAGGCCTTTTGGGTAAACATCTTTATTATATTTATTGTTGCTTTTAAAAGTTGCTGACGGGTACGTATTAAGTTTTTCAATAGCAGTCTTGTCGTCTTTCAAAGAATTCAGTGCTCTTAACTCCCTGTAGTTATTGACTGCTATTCTGGTTATGTCAACTGTTTGCGATTTCATAAGTATAACGCCTATAGCTAATCCGAATATGAAACTTACGCACACACTGACTAAGCACAGATTATACCATTTTTGATCCTTCTTCATTCTTCTTTTTAAATCTTCTTTCAGGCCGAAATGGTTGTATGCTATATTATTGGTCACGGGATATAGTTTTTTGAAGTCTATAGTATTATCATTTGTAGTCTTGATTTCTTTTAAAGTAGGCAGTCTTTCCGCCATTTTGTTTGTGTAGATGGCTGTCTTTTCGTCGTCCACAGAGTAAGTATCCATTTTGTAGTCTTCTATGCCGCTCGTTTCATTTTTTATATCTGTAACAAATGATAAATCATGTTAAATATTTTTATTGCATGTAAAACGCGTGTTTCTCCATTTAGGAGCTACGATACCATAGGCAAACACACAGATCAAACGCACAGATACGCGTGAAACTTAATACACCCCTCTTTTGCTTCGGGGGTAAAAGCATTCATCCCTTAACTCGTTTGATATAAAATGTTTGTTCCCAAAAATCTCGCTTAATATGCGATTAAATATTAAAATACGTCTCTGAGTGCGTTAATAAATCATTTATTCGGTCTCCGTACCGTCCAAAACTTCAAATTCAAAAACAGACGAGTTTTTTGTCCAGCCACCTTGAACATACATAATCATTCAACCAAAAAACAAAAAAAAAACTCCACAAATAAACACAAAATGACAAAAAAGCCCAAATAGGGGCCAACAAAAACGGTAATTGTATAGAGCGGTTACAACCCCCTATTATTCAGTTAGTTGGTTGTTATAATTCAATTAGTTTTGATTGTCTCACGCCCACAAGTGTGTGCTGTTATTACCGCCTCTGGTTTTTTTTAGTTTGCCGGTTTTTGGTTAAATCGAGTGTTTTTGTTTGTTAGGTTTTGAATTAGAGTTACTTTTAAACCTGCGTGGAAGTCGACTTTGCATTATCGTTTACCTATTATAGTTCACACAAATTCGACACCAAAAACTGTACATTTGAAAAAAAACCGGACAACTGCGAGTCGGACTCGCTCACCGAGAATTATGTACGAATGTGTAGGCTTGTAAATAGATCGAGTCCCGAAGATTTTTTTCAAGACCAGGTTAGCAGAGCCCTGCTCCTAAGCAAAATGTACGCAGAGTGGGGTCATTTTTAACCCCCGACGAAAAAGAGGGGTGTTATAATTAATCCCAGACGAAAAAGAGGGGTATTGTAAGTTTTACATGTGTATCTGTGGCATCATAGCTCCCAAACCGGTAGACCGATTTCGATGCGGTTTTTTTCAATCGAAAGCTAGTTTAATCGAAATGGTTCTTAGAAAAGTTTCATCAAAATCAGTTAACGCGTTTTTAAAATATTGAACTTTGAAATGACAATGTCGGGGATTTTTCAACTTTTCTAAGTTGGTTAGGTTATATATTTATCTGTGACATAATACAAACAGACATAGAGACGATCCACCAGAATTTCACTTCCATATTATCGTATCATCAGCGGACTTAACCTGCCAAGCTGACTTTGCCTAATTAAGTATGCCAAATTTATAAAAATATACCTAACCAACTTAGAAAAGTTGAAAAACCCCCGACATTGTCATTTCAAAGTTTGATATTTCAAAAACGGCTCAACCGATTTTTATGAAACTTAGCTGAGAACCATCTTGATTAAACTAGCTTTCGGATAAAAAAACTGCACCGAAATCGGTCCACAGACACACAGATACACATAAATAAATAAATAAATAAATAAATAAATAAATAAATATCACGGGACAATTTGACACCAATTGACCTAGTCCCAAACTAGGCAAAGCCTGTACTATGGGTACTAGACAACGGATAAACATACTTATATAGATAAATACATACTTATATATATTAAACATCCAAGACCCGAGAACAAACATTCGTATTCATCATACAAACATCTGCCCCGACCGGGATTTGAACTCGGGACCTCAAGCTTCGTAGTCAGGGTCTCTAACCACTAGGCTATTCGGTCGTCAAACATACAAGCAACATACATGTCAAACTTATAACTCCATTCTTTTTCGTCGGGGGTTAAAAAAGCTTAATCAGATTTAAGTGGTAGTAACCGCTCGATACGCATCTCTAACGTTAACGAGTGCGTCGAGGCAAAACCATACAAGTCGTTTTTTCGTCCTTTTTTACACCGCGGTCGAGGCAAAAGAAACAACTTCGGAACACCGTCTTTCCATTTCGAACTTTAATTCGTTGTGATACGGATGAAGTTGCAATAGTGCGGTTGGTATTTAGGACGTTTTGCGTTAAAAATGCGGGCTTGTAAGAATTTTGTAAAACACATTCCATTTCAAGGGTCGTTTTTTTTTGTATGAGCTTTGGTGTTCTTAAATGCAGCTTATTTCTCAATTGGTGTCGCGGTCACGCTTGACGTTTAGAACGGGGTGGTCGAACACAAAACAGTATATTTGTAAGTCTAGACTATAATAACCTAACCAACTTAGAAAAGTTGAAAAACCCCCGACATTGTCATTTCAAAGTTCAATATTTCAAAAACGGGTGAAGTGATTTTAATTAAACTTGGCTAAGAACCATCTCGATTAAACTAGCTTTCGATTAAAAAACACGAATCTAAAAAAGATACAGGCTTATTATTCCATCCAAGAATTCCTAAACGACGACTTTTTAGTATTGCTCAAGTTTTGTGTAAGACCATAATTATGGATATCATTAGTTAGGCAAGTCACTGTTTGACGAATAATGTGATATGATTCTTAATTTTAATATTGTCATCTTAACCTTAATTTAAATATGATTGTAATTATATTAAACATTAACATGACATTTTAATCTAGATTTAAATTTTATTGTAATTTGTATACTTTCATTAACATTACATTAATTTAATTTCCCTATTGTCACCATGCTGCATGCCATTAGTGCATGCTATTTGTGCGCCATTAGGCAAAACATAGTGGAACTCACATGAAACTTGTACAACTACTGTATACCTATGTTTGACAAATAAACTACTATTACTATTACTATTACACAGATACACAAATACACACGTCAAACTTATAACACGAACTTCTCTGCGCTTTGTGGGTTTAAATGTGTTTAAAAAAAATGAACGTTTTTTTCAGCAAGGTGCGGGTGGTAGGACCTTGTGCGAGGCCCGTCTGGGTCGCTACCACCATCTTACTCGCTAATCCTGCCGCTAAGCATCAGTGCTTGCACTGTTATGTTCCGGTGTGGAGAGTAAGACAGCTGGTGTAGTTACGGGCACAAGAGGCATTTCATCTTAGCTCTCTAGGTTGACAACGCATCTGCAATCCTCCAGGGTTGGTGTCTATGGGCAGTGATGATCACTTACCATCAGGTGACCCACTTGCTCGTTTGCCTTCCTCGTCGCATAAAAAGAAAAAAAAAGAAGTTACGGAAACGAGTTTGTTTTTAAATTAAGTAGGTATTTCCAAACTTTGGTCCCTTAGTTCTGAATGAAAGTGCATGTAGTTAGCTACCACAATAGAGTATTATTTGGTGCCCGGCGGGCGGCGTCTGCGCATCTAATGAAGTTACGTCGGATCGGATCCAATCAGCTGCGCGAAACGAAACGTAACGGGTGGAAAAAGTAGAAAGCGAGTCGGACTCGCGCACCGAGGGTTCCGAGGCACCGTTAATGACATTTGTGCTACTTTACGTAAGGTCCGTTCGATGTAAGATAGACGGACGGGCGGACAGTGGCCTATAGTGGAACTAAGTAATGTATATTTTGATGATTTCTGAGTAGTAAATAGGTTATGATTAACTTCGAATTGACTGACAGACAAACCGACAGACAGACAAACAACAATGTGATATGTGATACCATAAGTGTTTCGTTTTTAATATCCCACGCAAAAAGAGGGGTGTTATAAGTTTGACCTGTGTATATGGGTGTATTCTGTTTGAAAAGCCCCCGATGTCGTCATTTCAAAGTTCAATATTTCAAAAACGGATGAACCGATTTTGACGAAACTGAGCTAAGAACCATCTCGATTAAACTAGCTTTCGATTAAAAAAACCGCATCGAAATCGGTCCATCCGTTCGGGAGCTATGATGCCACATACATACACATATACACATCTCAAAATTATAACACCCTCTCTTTGGGTCGGGGGTTTAAAAATGATCATTACCTATAGTCCAAGTTGACCGCGGAACCCTAAAATGTGAATACGGAACCGATTAGTTAACTGTGAACGAGTTAGAATTTTAACAAGGTTGCCACAAAAAAGGGAAAGCAATACCAACTTTTCGCCTTTATTCGTCATGGTACGAGGAGGGTCAGAATGTCATTGCTATAGTACAGTCAGCAGCATAGATTTAAAAAAAAATCCGAAGAATTAAAAACCTCCCTCCTTTAATTGGAGGCGGTTAAAAGCTTCACGCATTTCAAATGATTACCTACAATATAGAAAAGTTGCATAAAGTTGTTACAAGTTTGACCGCTAAGTGTGTGTTGTGTGTCTGTCTGTAGCGCCGTAGCTCTTGAAGGGGTGAACCGTTTTCTACATTTGAAAGCCAGGTTTTCCAGCGGTGGTTATTTTAGACATTTATGTTTTATTAAAATCGGTTCAGCTGTTTTTAAACCCCGACGAGAAAGAGCAGTGTTATAAGTTTGACCTGAGTATCTGTGTATCTGTCTGTGGCATCATAGCTCCCGATGGACCGATTTCGGCACAGTTTTTTAAATCGAAAGCCAGTTTAATCGGGATGGTTCTTAGCTAAGTTTCATTAAAATCGGTTCACCCGTTGTTAAAATATTGAACTTTGAAATGACAATGTCGTCGGTTTTTCAACTTTTCCAAGTTGGCTAGGTTATTTTATTTTTAACCTACTTCAAAAAAGGATGAGGTTCTACGTTCCACTGTACGTATGTTTTTTTATTTTTTTTATCTATGTACATCGATTACTCCGTCAATTGTAGACCGATTTTCAAAACTCTTTTTTAATTCGAAAGGGAAGGTGGTGGTCCCATTGTCACCAAGTCCTGAGGTGGTCCCATTGTCACCAAGTCATCATCTGATGATGGGATCCCAGGTAAATCGAGGGCAACCCTCAAATTTTATAGGCACGTACTATGTGTTTCATATATTTTCTAAGGCTATACAAGTATTTTTTGTTTGGTTATTGCCAACGACGTCGTGTTGATGTGTGATAAGCCTAACGCTTTTCACGGCACTTTACCGATAAAAGGTATTGAGTTGAATCGGTACCGTTACCGATTGCGATCGGTACGATTGCCGTCGTATCGGATAACCGCATCTTTGCACGACCATACACAGCCCATTGGCCAGGCATAGACTATGGTTTAATGAGATTTGCTTTGTTGGGCATTCGGTCAAAGGCTATACTAGTATACCTATAACTTATGCCCCGCGGCTTAGCCACCGTGAAATATTTCAAAACGGGCTAGTTCCCTATCCCGTGGGAATTTCGAAAAATCCCTTCTTAGTGCACAACAATACAATACAATACAAATATTCTTTATTGAAAACCACAAAATAGTACAAAGAGATTACAGAAAACAGGTATGGTAGACAATAGGCGGTCTTATCGCTTAAAAGCGATCTCTTACAGACAACCAAAATACAGAAACCAAGATGAAGAAGCTAAATTAGGTGGCAGAAATGAACAGAAAGGAGAAACTTAAAATTAACAACAACTTAAATTAAATTAATAACTACAGATGAATATACTACATAAATAAACATATACCTACATACACAATACATACACTACTTATAAAAAACATGAGTGGAAATGTCAAAAAGGCCACAGGTGAAAAGCATTTCAAAGGACTAGATATAACAGAGACAGTAAGAATCGAGATGGACCGAAGACAGAAACAAGTTATTAAGTTAGTGACAAGTAGTAAGCCTTAAGAAGATTTTTGAAAATATGCAGAGATTTCGCTTGCCTTAAAGCTAAAGGAAGTGAGTTCCACAAACGAATGGAGGATATAGTGAAGGAGTTATGATAGAATTTAGAGGAAGAAGGTGGAACACTAAGAAGAAAATTCCGAGAGGAACGAGTGGAAGACATGAACTTAAAACGCTCTCGCAGATATTGGGGAGTAGTAGGATGAAAAAGTATGCTGTATAAAAGGGAAAGAATATGAGTATTACGGCGAAAACGGATCACCTCTATGATACTCAAGGTGTCTGCCAAATTTCAAGTCTCTCGGTCCAGTGATTTAGGCTGTGCGTTGTCTGTCAGTCAGTCAGTCACGGTACTGTTTTATATAGATATTATTATAGATTTGGTCTTGCCTTAGGTAGGTATACTAAGTTTATTTATAACCCCCGATGAAAGAGAGGGGTGTTATAAGTTTGACCTGTGTATCTGTGTGCCTATCTGTGGCATGATAGCTCCCAAACGGATGGACCAACTCAATCAACTTCTGAACCCATCTTAGAGTAAGTACTTATAATATGTGTGTAGATAAAGTAATGTATGCCACTCTACATAATTTGGCTTGAAAACGCTCGTCTGATCTTATCTTATCTTAATCTTATTATAAAATTACAGTTGCATGAACTACTATGAAATACTTCCCAGCTACCCACCAAAGCACTCCACTCAAAAAAACTTGAAATATTGCCAATACAGCATATAAATATAACAAATAAGTATAAGATATAAACAAACAGACAGTTCTTAGCGTTTGCCCAGCCGTGGGCGAGACACGCGTGGGCTTTCATTAAATTATGGCCACGAATAATATTTTGAAACCTTGGGTCCACGGGGTCCCGGCGCTTACAAGCTTATTTCAGAGTTGCAAAAGCGCTTGGTCGAAACTTGTGACCAAAGGGCTGGCAGTTTTCTCTCTCAAAGAATCAGCATCGCTATTCAGCGAGGCAACGCTGCCAGCCTTTTGGGCACCATGCCACGGGGGGCCTTATTTAGATTTAGCTAATTCAGTTTTTAACCAACTTCAAAAAAAGGAGGAGGTTCTCAATTCCTCGGAATATTTTTTTTTGTATGTAGGTATGTTCCCCGATTACTCGAACACGGCTGGACCGATTTCGAAAATTCTTTTTTTGTTTGAAAGGGTATACTTTCTAGTTGGTCCTAGTTGATGGTAAGTGATCACCACTGCCCATGCCCATAGACACCTGCAACCCCGGGGGGTTTGCAGATGCGTGGCGAACCTAGAGAGCTAAGAAGAAAGGCCTCTTGTGCCCGTAATTACACCGGCTGTCTTGCTCTCCACACCGGAACACAATAATGCAAGCATTGCTGCTTAGCGGCAGGTTTAGCGAGTAAGATGGTGGTAGTAGCGAAGCAATTCAATGATGTACGTGAAGTTCCCAATCCGCACTGGGTCCGCGTTGGAACTATAGCAAAAGCCCTCTCATTCTGAGAGGAGGCCTTTACCAAGCAGTGGGATGTAACAATACACTCTTTTTCTCTGGGCAGTCGTGTAAAAAGGCTGATGATGACGATGAAGATGGTGGTAGCGATCCGGACGGACACAAGGTCCTACCACCAGCAAAACCCGTTTCAGCTTAAAAGTGTCAAATCGGTTGCCATTTAGTGCCGAAATGTTACACTTAAGGTCGAGACTGAGAATAACACTAAAATGTGGACGGAACAGTCAAGAGTCTCGCCATTGGCAAAACCAACCATAGCCTTATCGTCTCAAGAGATCTCTTAAACCCAACCTAGTTAGTTACAATAATACCGGACCCTCAACTTTTATACATTGCATTCGAACAAAATCAACAAACGGATAAAATTCAAAACTTTTTTGAATCTCAAACCGCATTAGAAATTCCAACTCTATTTGTGGACAGATAAGGCTTAAAAAGTGAGATGTCATAGTTTTTTTTTAAGAGCGGACCCAATCGAAGTCGGTTCCAAATTCAAAAGTCCGAGTCACCGTGACTTGGGATTCCTAATTCAAAATGATTAATGATAGAATCGTTGGGCATAGAGTAGTGACGCACCTGCGGCTGCGCACAGGATGCACATGTGTATAGGACACTAGCTTATGCCCCGCGGCTTTGCCCCGTGAAATATTTCAAATTGGGCTAGTGCCGTATCCCGTGGGAATTACGAAAAGTCCAGTGGCTTAGGCTGTGCGTTGTCTGTCAGTCAACCAGTCAGAATACTGTTTTATAGGTATAGATAAGGGCTTGTGCAGATAGTGTCGGAGTGAGGTCTATTCTATATGTCAATTTCGACCAATCATAGGCTATAGGCCAGTAGTACCTTGTCTTTCAACTCTCATTGGTGGAAATTGAGATTGACATATAGATTGACCTTATTTTAGCGCGCTTGAGCGGCCTTAGATACTTTTTTAACCTCCGACAAAAAAGTGGGGTGTTATAAGTTTGACATGTGTATCTGTGGTATCATAGCTCCCAAACGGGTTTACCTATTTCGATGCGGTTTTTTCAGTCGAAAACTATTTTAATCGAGATGGTTCTTAGCTAGGTTTCATTAAAATCGGTTCACCCGATTTTGAAATATTGAACTTTGAAATGAAAATGTCGGGGGTTTTCAACTTTTCTATGTTAGTTATCAAGGCATGTTCTAGAAGAAGATGGTCTTAACGTACCCTTATGGTTTACAAGGCAACATTCCGTTACCCTGTTCAAAAGTAGCATAGCGCCATCTATGGGCAGCTAGCGAAACTGTTTATAAACCCATACAACATGTAGCCGCACGTGTCATGCACAAGTTTAAACTTTCACGACGCAAAAAAGTTTCGATCGCGTTAGCGTTTTACGAGTCAATTACTTACTATGAGGATAGTTGCATTTCAATAATCAAAAAAGCCTCTGTATTTCTGCTGATCTGTGGCCGTATTGTATTTCTATCTATCGTAACAATGATCTTTGATAAACGAGAAGGTTAGCTTTACTTTACTTTAAAGCTAGCTGTTGCCCGCGACTTCATCTGCGTAGGATTCGGTTAACACTGTCTCTCGGAAACTATACTATTTTACGGATTTTCCTGGATTGGTGAGATTTGAGGATAGTTTTCGTTCCGTAAGCTGCCAACAGGTGGTGCTTTTTAAAACGGCGGATTTTTTACGCTCACGGGCGGGCGCTGTTCCAAACGTCATACAAACTCGACAACGTTTACTATTCGATTTTACGTGACGCAGAGGGTCGAGCACGACTTGACGAATGCTGCGTCACGTAAAATCGAATAGTAAATGTTGTCGAGTTTGTATGACGTTTGGAACAGCGCCCGCCCGTGAGCGTATTTGGAACTAAAATTTAGTATGAGGTTTCTCGATCTCGATACGATTACCGTAACGTTACGCAGCATTCGTACAGTCGTGCTCGACCCTCTGACACCGAATTGTCATGGAAAAGTGTCATTTGTAAAGTTGGTAAATTAGGGGCGTGCTGTAATTGTGTTTTGACACATTGATGAATTTTAACTGAAACTAAAATGTCGGGTATGTTTGGGTTTTTTTTTTTTTTAAGTTGGTTAGTTTATTGAGTACTTAGTTAACTTTCCCACTCAGTCATGTCAATTATCATTAATCGGCGTCTGTCGCTCTCTGAGTGGGAAAGTTAACTTTTGCTCGCTGCGCTCTACCAATGAAGGTTGTCGCGTGTCAATAATCCGCCAGGGTCGCTAGTGTCGCGTGAGGTCTATCTGTCTATTTCAACCAATCACAGGCCAGTAGCTTGTCTCTCTCTCCCTAGTAATACAATAAATACATTGGTTATACTTAACTATAGATACTCAAAACAGTTTTATCGGCCCGGCCGATTTTAATGGCCCCCCATCAAACGACAGATATAAAACGGGAACCAATACTTCCTTATACCGCTAATTAAATTAAACGCAATGGAATGGAATTGCAAGTATTTATTGCAACAGCTATTAGATGAAGGCTCGCTCGTGTAGTTTGACGTGTGTGCCTATCTGTCTATCTGTGTGCCTGAACCCTAAAACATTATAAAGGTGAGAATATTCCGGTTTTTAACGGACGACGAAAAAGATCGTGTTACTCGGCAGTCTAACCCCTTCGTCCGGCAACGCCTTTCTTCCCGGCTTCAGCAGTAATGTACTATTATTTTGCATTTTATTAATATCGTGTTTGCTTGTATTAGGATGCCTGTAGGTTTAAATCTGGATCTAGGTAAGTATGTAGCATGCGACATTACCTAACATTATATGGTATACTTATATATTGGTATACTACTTACTTACACATATAAATAGGTATATGAATACTAGCTGTTTCCCGCGAGTTCATCCGCGTAAATTTCGGTTATCGCTATCCCGCGGGAACTATACAATTTTCCGGAATAAAAAGTAGCCTATGTTATTCCTCAATATTCAAACTATCTTCTTACCAAATTTCATCTAGATTGGTGCAGCGGTTTTCCCGTGAAGAGGTAACAAACAGACAGACAGAGAGACAGAAAGACAAAGAGACAGAGATATACTTTCGCATTTATAATATTATTATAATATTAGTTGATATAGTTAGGTTAGGTTAGGTGTACCTATGTGAGTGTGTAGCACACTACAGCATTGCTATCTCAATGGCTAATCTACAGTAGCCGTATCTTCATAATTTTGACAGCAAATGTCATTAATGTGCCTTATAAGCCGTCAAACAGGTACTTGTCACATGCTGCCCAGATAAAAACTTACATCCAACCTAATATGAACCTTAAATCTTATGTTACAAGGTTTATTACAGCCGCAAATATAACGATGTTGACATTTGCAATGCAAAAAGTGGAAAGTTGATATTACGCGTTGTTGGATTTTGAACTTATCCGTTTTGAAAGAAGGTTTAAAATCAAAGGAGTGAGCATGGCCGTTGTGACTTTTAGAATTTGATTTAAAATTTTGATCTGACGTCCAAAGTTAGACCAATGCTGTTAAGTTATGCGAAAATGCTGCTTAGTACCTTGTGATTGGGTGTTATGAAGTTTGTGATTTGGACAAATCCGTCCAATATGATCGATTGGCATTGTTTTTTTTTAAGTCTTAAATATTTTGCGTCAAGTAGAGTTGCTATTATCGCAGTATTTTTAACCCCCGACGGAAAAAGAGGGGTGATATAAGTTTGACCAGAGGGTCGAGCACGACTTTACGAATCCTGCGTCACGTAAAATTGAATAGTAAACGTTGTCGAGTTTGTATGACGTTTGGAACAGCGCCCGCTCGTGAGCGCATTTGGAACTAAAATTTAGTATGAGGTTTCTCGATCTCGATACGATAACCGTAACGTAACGTTACGCAGCATTCGTAAAGTCGTGCTTGACCCTCTGCGCTTTAATAGTACATTACTACAGAGGCCGGAAAGTAAGTGGTTGCCGGCCGAGTATCATATAAATGCTGTGTAAGTTTTATAGAAATAAATTAAAAAAATAAAAATGTTTTCAGTTAATTTTACTTATTCATGAATATTATCAAACTGTCCGAAATACGATTTTTTCCTGTCCTACAAATACACTGCCGAGCAAAAGTAACGGGTCACTTTCCACGCGAAGTTGTATGAAAGTGACCGGTTATTTCTGCACGTCAGTATATTTGCCCAAATTACAATCTGAAGTCCGTTAAAAATAACGTTCATAATAAAAAATTGTAAGAAAGCATAATTATTTGGCAGCCGCGCTCGTAAAAGTGTGATCCAAGATAAGCGCGCGCGCAGCCAGCCGGGGTTGCCAGTTGGAAATATTAAAGTGAAAAAAAATGCACAATAAATCTGTCTAAAGACTGACGGACTGACTGGCGGGTGGTAGGACCTTGTGCGAGGTCCGTCCGGATCGCTACCACCATCCGCTAATCCTGCCGCTAAGCAGCAGCGCTTGCACCGTTGTGTTCCGGTGTGGAGAGGACAGCCGGTGTAATTACAGGCACAAAAGGCATTTCAGCTTAGCTCTCTAGGTTGGCAACGCATCTGCAAACCCTCCGGGGTTGCGGGTGTCTATGGGCAGTGGTGATCACTTACCATCGGTGACCCCACTTGCTCGTTTGCCTTCCTCGTTGTATAAAAAAAACTGGCAGATGGGTTCTAAGGCCGTGGTTTTAATTATCCCGTGATCAGTATTATGTAGATACTAGCTTATGCCCCGCGGCTTTGCCCCCGTGAAATACATCAAAATGGGCTAGTTCTCTATCCCGTGGGAATTTCAAAATATCCTTTCTTAGTGCACCTCTGGGATGCTCAAGGTATATGTTTGCCAAATTTTAAGTCTCTAGGTCCAGTGGCTTAAGCTGTGCGTTGTCTGTCAGTCAGTCAGTCAGTCAGTCAGTCAGTCAGTCAGTCAGTCAGTCAGTCAGTCACGGTATTGTTTTATAGGTATAAAGATTATTCATTCATTCAGTGGTCTACGCTTTTGGCTGGGTAGCTTTTAATAATAATAAAAAATATTGTTTTATTCTTAACCAGTTTATCTTTTGAGTCACCTTTTTCTGCATTGAAATAAAGCGGATCACTCACGTATATAAGTCAAGTTTAGTCCGAAACATATCGACGCAGCAATTAACATTGTCGTATGTGAAAAATGGTTACTTTCCAGGACCGGCGTTCAAAGTTTCAAATGTGTATAAAATTAACTATAATCAACGTACCTTGACCAAATTCGGTATGATATAATAATTTTAATTACCTGACTTAGTCTTAGGAGCAAATATTGAAAAGAATTTAGGAATTTTGAGAAAATGCACATGCAACATTGTTAACCCCAAAATCGCTCAGCGATGTTGTCAGATGTGGTAGATCCGACACTGTTCCGATCATAAAGGAAGGGCTTCTTTTATATGAATTCAATCCGAAGTAACAATTTCGTTCCACACTCGAATTCTAAGCATTTTCGTCTCATGTGGTGTGTAATAGACGCCTTTCAACCCTTGTTGAAAAATTCACTGTTTTCGTTCCTCGTCAAAAAACAACCTATAATTTGACGTTGAAGTAAAAAAGTCATATCCAGAGGTCCTTCCCGATGCGTCACACATTATAAAAACATACTAAACATACTCACACATTATCTTTGGAGCCAAAAGGTAAGGACAGCAGCAGACCGCGAGCTTGAATGATATGGGGTACCGTCGGCATGCAAATTTAGGTTACACTCAATATGGCCAGTATAAAAATAACCTAAACTAACCAACTTAGAAAAGTTGAAAAACCCCCGACATTGTCATTTCAAAGTGCAATATTTCAAAAACGGGAGAACCGATTTTAATAATACTTGGCTAAGAACCATTTCAATCAAACTGGCTTTCGATTAAAAGCAACCGCATCGAAATCGGTCTATCCGCTTGGGAGCTATGAAGTCACAGACGGTGTACTTTCATTTGGCCAAAAAACGTTTGGCAAACTGATTAATTTCCCAAATGTTTCATTTGGTCAAAATACTTTTTTTCCAAAACTAAATATTTCGAGATTTATTTCAGGGTCATCTCGTAGAACCCTATAGGTTAGGTTAGGTTTGTTTTATAAAAATCCTGAAGTATTTACAGTTTCGGAAAAAAAGCATTTTGACCAAATGAAACATTTGGGAAATGATTCGGTTTGCCAAACGTTTTTTGGCGAAACATTAGTAAACCGCCACGTCAGATACACAGGTCAAACTGGTAACACCCCCTCCCTCTTTTTCGTCGGGGGTTAAAAAAATCATTGGATTTTTTAGAAAATAGTTAAATCAACTTTTAAGTGTTGCTCGTTGCAATGGAGATGTCCCCTGGACAACTCGTCAAAAATATAATTTTCTAAGACTTCTCCGAAAGTTAGGATTTGCATGCTTAGATGACACTTGAAGCAATTGGCATGCTGTGGAAACTCCTAACGTTTGTTCGGTCCCTTAGAAAATCTTGTTTTAGACGAGTGACCCGGGCGACATCTCCATGGCAACGAGTGGCAATTAAAAGTTGATTGACCCAATCGTAAGGTCACACCTTTGTTTAGTTTTTTAAGACCTTTGTAATTGAACCGTAATGTGACTTGCAATAAAAAAAATTGAATTTGAAGGGTTTTATGGCAACTTATAAAAGGTCAAATTATAGGTACCTTCATTATTCACTTGTTACTTGTTCTCCTCTATTTTCCTTGATGGCAGCCAAAAGGCTTGGGCCAATTTCACTTATTAGTTGAAGCCAACCAATAATACTGTGACAGATATTGACATGTGTCAAATTGTAAAAGTGACAAGGTGAAACACCTACTCAAATTACTTAGCCGCTTTAACAGGTACAAAAACTCTCTACAAGCAATTACATCCAAACTTCGATAGCAATTCGTACATTACACTACTAGGGCGGTAAAGCAAAGATTGCCAGCGCCGTGTTTTATAAAGCAACAAAGTTACAATTTAGAAGCGGAAGTCTCTTTCTAACAAAAGGTGATAGAACGAGACTTCCGCTTGTAAATTGTTACTTGTAGTTTTATAAAACACGGCCCAGTTATTTCACATTCACTGCCCCCTGTCATATCATAATATAAAACTGTCCGCAACCAAAATTCCATAGCCATCGGCTCAGTCTTAAAGACATACCATCAAACTTAAAATATAAGCGAGTAAAAAAATGTTTTTTTTTTCGTGTCCTGCTGACGGTACGGGATTTTTGGAATACTCAGCCGATGGTATCTGGTTCGAAGGACCGGTCTCGGTTCTACGGGGTATGAGGCTTGTAGAAGTTAATTTTTTAGTTGTATAATTAGTAGTGTTAAGTTTTTATAAATGGTGGCCGCTTTAGGATAGTAGCTTAATTGTTAATAAAAAAAAAGTTGACTTGAAGTTGAAGTTGAGTTGAAAGAGTTGAGTTGAAGTTAAATATTGTAGCTCAATACCGCACAAATCAGATGGAATTATCATAAATAACTTGTAAACAACTAATCTTTTCTTTTGTTTTCATGTTATGTTAATTTTATATGTGTTGGTTGGTAGTAATAAATATTTTTTCTTTTTTTATTATTTTTCATAAACTTTGAAAAACAGACTTTGACAGAAAAAGGTTAAGAATATCCTTCATTCTTGTGAAGAAATTAAAATAAAGTACTTAAGATATTCCTCTCCACCACTCTTAAGGTTGGCTGGTAAAGATCCCTTATAGGGATAAGCCCGCCTTTGTACTTGAATTAGATTTTTTGTAAATTGTGTTTGTATCCAGTTTTTTTTTTAGTACAATAAAGTGTTTGCTTACTTATCTTCGTAACTTTGAAAGCCTCTACTCAAAATTCAATAAAATTTCAAATTCTGTGCATTTCTAATTGTTTTCATTTTACTGTTTTTAATATAAAAAAACTACGTTCTAAAATGTTGTCATTTTAAATCCCTCTTTGACTATTGAATCCAAATTCTTAAAGTTTCTAAAAATAAAACAAAAATAATGTCACCGATTCCTAGTGTTTTTTTTTTATTTTAGCAACATGAGAAAATGACCTCTTTCGAAAACTATGTATTATTTTTCTTCAAAAAAAAAACAAGAGAAATTCCTAGACAAACATTTATTTATAAATTCCAAGCATGACCTCTTTTGAAAACCAGCCAGCGTTTAAAATAGAACGTATTTCAAAATCGGAATGCCGCGCAAAAACCACCTCCGACCTAATGACTGTGGAATCTCTTTGTATACGACTAAGTATTTATTCTGCGAATCGAACACTTAGGCTCGGGTTTCCGAACGGCTTTTATTTATTTTTTAATTTGGTGGTTAGGGGTCCGCGCGGAGGGGAAAGTTTCTTCTGTAAAATAAAAAAAAAAATTTTCATAAAATTTAAAGAATATCAGCTTGCAACATGATGCTGATTAAAGTCAAATAGACATAAAACTGCCGTTCTCACAGAGCCCCATTACTATCAACGCTCATAATTAAGTTTTTTACTTTTGTTACTTATTCTAATTGAACAAATTCAGCATCCATTATAATTAATATCCGTTTCCTAGTGCGACAGTAATCATAATTAGTTCCCAACCACCCAAAAGGAAAGATGGCGTTGATTAACCAACACACAACGCCCCAAATTATCAGGCCCGGTGGACAAAACTGGAACTAACGCCGCCACCATACAACGAGTTCACCAACAGCGCCGCCGTCACCGGAACAGATAAGTTTGTAGTTGTATGTAAACGAGATGGCCCGATGCTTATTAAGCCATTACAAATTAGTGCTTAAATTAATTCGAATTAACGTTTACTACCCGTTTTATGTTCCAGTAAAACGCCGGTTTTCACGCTTTTATACTAATACATACTTAAATTTAATTAAACTTGTCTTAAAACTAATTTTTGAGCAAATTTTACGGCACATGACTTCGGTGGCTCGGAAATTTGAAGGAGCGACCTCTCTTGTCTTATGTCAGCCTGGTAGGTACCTATTTCAAACAAGAGCTAATCCTGCCGCTAAGTGGCAGTGCCGGCACTAATACGTTCCTGAGGATAAGACAGCATACCGATTTGACCTTGGACTTTGGGTCTTAGTGAAAAATTCACGAAAAATGTGTCCCAGTACAACACGGCATTACGGCCATACTTCACAGCGCTGTCGTTCGACCAAACTAAGACTGGCTGACGCTCGATTAGTGATCTTTTGGTTCGGACGTTTTCAAGCGCCAACCCGAAGTCCATGGTGTTGGTAAGTCAATGATACTGACCAGAGTTAAGTCTGTCGATACAAGTACGTAAATTTAACACCGGGTTACCGTCTAACCCTTAGAGAATAATACCTCAGATAACTTCCTCTTCGCTCCGCTAATGTGCTTACTAAACAGAGTTAGTATGGAAGTCGTGTTCGTCTTCGTCCAAACACCTTTATTAGTAGATACGAACAGGTTGCCACGTACCTAATAACTAGTAATAAATAAGTCGGGAATTTGTCCGTCTGTCTGATTTATCTGCGGTTGTTTCCGCGCTCATACGTTATGTGTAAGTGTTAAGAGGCCTTCGCTAGATAAAGACGTTTATTACAAGCTCGGAGACATTCAGTTAGTTAGCATCACTTTGTTGTCCGTTTGTCTGTCTGTCTGGTCTATCTGGCAAGACCCTTTTTCTCCGGAACGCGTGGAGGTAGCATGCTGAAATTAATATCAAATACTCAAGCCTGCGGTCCCTTGAAGCTGTGAAAAAATCAAACGTCTAAGTCAGCGCAATCAAAAGATACAGTCATTAAAAAGCTTGCTTCCATACAAATTGCTGTACTGCGAAAACCTGAAAGACACTTCCAGTTGTCCTAGGAACTAGAAATTTGGTATGAAGGTAGCTCTTATAGCACAATCACTCAGGAAAATCTGAAAATCTTAATTTTTTATGTCTGTCTGTATATGTCGCAGACCAATTACAGATAACCCCACCCTGCGTACATTGTGCTTAAAAACAGGGCACTGCTAATACTACAGTAGTAACTTAAAACACTGTAAAAGCAGGGAAATCTTTATACGGAACGGAATCTTCGTGCTCGAGACCGACTCGCACTTGTCTGGTTTTTAACCCCCGACGAAAAAGAGGGGTGTTATAAGTTTGACATGTGTATCTGTGTATCTGTCTGTAGCATCATAGTTCCCAAACAGGTTTACCGATTGAGATGCGTTTTTTTTTTATCGAAAGCTAGTTTAATCGAGATGGTTCTTAGCTAACTTTCATTAAAATCGGTTGACAAATATTGAACTTTGAAATGACAATGTCGGAGGTTTTTCAGCTTTTCTAAGTTTTACATTTGTCAAATAGCCAAGTAGCGGTTTGTGAAATGCTCGTCACTTTATACAAAGTTGTGAAGTAAAACCTTAACCGATGAAGGCTCTTTAACACGCGGTACTAAATCACGGTTTTTTAATGTAAATAAATCTTTATTTAATTTAATGGAAAGACCGGTTTTGATCTAAGTATGTCCACGCCAATATAACCGCAAACGAATGACGAATTGGCGAATTCGGTACAAAATAGTGCATGATGTATTTGAAAGATCAATCACCTTATATCTTATGTCACCCTGGTACCTATTTCACAATGATTATCATGATTTTTGTCATCCATATTTCACTAACTTTTCAATGTCAGTTTGCAATGACAATTCGGACGTGTCAACTGCTGACTTGAAGAGCTATTGTTTCAGCGCGCTTCATATTGGCAAAGAAATGTAGTTCGAATTGTCATAAACTGACAATTGTAAAGATGGTGAAATAGGCAGATAAATGAATTGAAATGTTTGTTTATAAAACAAATGACACAGCATTTACCAAGAATAGGTAGAGGTGTTATACGTACTGTATGAATTAAGAAATTTACCTTATTTCGTGGAGGTCCATATATATTAATGAACTAAAAATTCTGCTAACACGGATAACTGGTGCTTTGAAAATGGGCTCGTAGAGAGTTCCGAAACGTGTCAGCTTTTAGTGTAATGATAGTGGTAATAGTTAGGTCTGTCTGACTTGAGTTTATTTGTGTGCTCGGGGAGTAAACAAAGTCAAATTTCAAGTAATTTTTTAACCCCCGACGAAAAAGAGATGTGTTATAAGTTTGACCTGTGTATCTGTGTATCTGTCTGTGGCATCATAGCTCCCAAATGGATGGGCCGATTTCGATGCGGTTTGTTTAATCGAAAGCTAGTTTAACCGAGATGGTCCTTAGCCAAGTTTAATTAAAATCGATTCACCCGTTTTTGAAATATTGTACTTTGAAATGACAATGTCGGGGGTTTTTCAACTTTTCAAAGTAGCTCTATTCATACAATTATGAAGCCAGTCACAAAACTACACAACCCGAGAACCAATCACAAGTCACGACCGCGGCCAGGAGGCAAAGGTACATAACGCCGAAAAAACCAAAATCGTGCGTTCCTTTTCTTTCGTGTCAAAAACGCTATTGTGTCACAACAGTGTCGTGACCCCGTGACTCCCCGTGTCACGAAGCTAAATGACACGATTCTATTATTTATTACTGTGTAACTAGCTTTTTTCGTATCGGATTTTGGGTAACTTTTATGGGTTCCGTACCTCAAAAGGAAAAAACGGAACCCTTATAGGATCACTTTGTTGTCCGTGTGTCTGTCTGTCTTTTTCTCTGGAACGCGTGAAGGTGCTGAAATTAATATCGAATACTCAAACCTGCGGTCCCTTGAAGCTGTGAAAAAATCAACCTTCTAAGTCAAGGCAATCAAAAGATACAGTCATTAAAAAGGTCGTTTTCATACAAATTGCCGTACTTGAAAAAATTTCAGCTGTCCTTGAAACTTAAAATTTGGTATGAAGGTAGCTCTTATAGCACAACCACTCAGAATAACCTCAAAATCTTAAATTTTGTCTGTGTCTGTAGATTTCACAGACCAATATAAGTTGACCCCACACTGCGTACATTTTGCTTAGGAGCAGGGCTCTGCTAACACTGGACTTTTTAAAACACTGGGAAAAAGCGTTAAAATCTTTCTACGGAACCCTCGTGCGCGAGTCCGACTCGCACTTGGCCGGTTTTTTTGTGCGAGTCGGACTCGCGCACTGAGGGTTCTGTATCTAAAATTTTATAGATTTTTCCTCGGCTTGTGTTGTGAGCCCTTGCTTTGACCCAAATTTCATGATTCTAGGTCAATGGAAAATACCCTATAGGTTTTGATTTACTTATGATCGACAGACGGACGGACAAGGAAAAAGGGTTCCGTTTTTTCCTTTTGCTGTAAGGAACCCCAAAAATAACAATTTAAATAAAGAACCTACAAAAATAATTGCTGATTTTTTTACCTTTAACTTTTTCTCTCTGAATTTTAAACTGGACCGTGTTTTATAAAGCTACAAGTTACAATTTACAAGCGGAAGTCTCTTTCTAACAATAGGTGATAGAATGAGACTTCCGCTTGTAAATTATAACTTATAGCTTTATAAAACACGACCCTAGTGGTACATTTTTGTTCTACAATCCTTCAATCAAAAAGTGATCACTAAACACCCTCTATATTTTTAAAAGACCTGTCCTACGATACCCCACTCTGTAGTGTGTGTGTGTAGCTACGAGAAGAAAAAAACATCCCCACTTTACGAGTAGGAGGTACTTAAGTACCCAAAAAAAATTTTTTTTTCAACATTTTATTCTACTACTTCGTTGGTTTAATTAACATATTATGTATTATCCCATGGACTTACTAACACCATGGACTTTGGGTCTACTTTAGTACAAAATTCACGTAAATTGTGTCCCAGTACAACACGGCATTGTCCGATGACAGCCATACGTCACAGCGCTGTCGTTCGACCAAACTAAGACTGGCTGACGCTCGAATAGTGGTCTTTTGGTTCGGACGTTTTCAAACGCTAACCCGAAGTCCATGGTGTTGGTAAGTCAATGGTATATCCATTCAAAATCACAGTTAATTTCTCTAGGTTGGCAACGAATCGGCAAACCCCTCGGGGTTGCGGGTGTCTTTGGGCACTGGTGATCACTTACCATCAGATAACCCACTTGCTCGTATGCCTTCCTCGTCATATAAAAAAAAAGTACCAACAGTCTCTAAGCTAAGCCGTGGACAGACGGACATAACGAAACTATAACGGCCTCATTCATAAACGCCACTCTAGCCTCCTTTAGCTAAAATAGGTTTTCTTCTTCTAACTAACGGAAATGTGAATATGACAAAAAAGGACAAACGAACTTTAACGACATTTTAGTTAACATAGGTTTATGAATAACAGGGTAAGGGTTCCGTAGCCTACGGAGCCCTAACAAGGATGTTTACAAAATCCCTTAGCGAACAAAACCTTTCGATCCATGTATCCGCCATCCCCTCATGCTGCGAACTGCATCGATCATCGATCATCAAGATCATCATTCACCGTCAGCGCAGCCATTCATCAACATGCATTCTGCATCGCAAGCGCAGGTAAGACATATGCATATATGTCTATGTGTTTATTATTCTTTAAACACTCACTGATACTTCTGACATGAAACTACCGTGAGACTCAATAGTGAAATAAACCGATCACTCACGTGTTTTCTTTTTGAGGTGCGGAACCCATAAAGCAGACACCCGGGAGGCGCCTTTGGCTTATCAATGCACTACAATGTTTCTGCCACTTTTTGAGGGGGACGAGGAACACACGTACAGCACACGTCTACGCTCCTGTCTAAATTTGTTACGTTCCTAAAAACACACACTAAAACTGAACTGTCACACAAATGCCAAAAACACGCACACAATCAACAGACCCTGATCATTTTGGTCAGACTTAATGTTAGAGTTTTGTCAGAGGGGAAATCGCGCGTTAACATCTCCATTCCTTTCCTGCTCTAAGGCGGAACCCTAAAAAACCGCATTCAAATCGGTTCAACCGTTTAAAACCTACGGTGCTACAGACAGACACACAGACGCACATAGCAGTCAAACTTATAACATCCCTCTTTTTGCGTGGGAGGTTAAAAAATACAATGACTTTATTATGTTCTGAAACGGGGTTTTCAACCCCCGGCGAAGTTTGACCTGTGTATCTGTGTGTCTGTATATAGACATCTATAGACATAACATAAATTTATTCCACATCAAAAAATACACTGACTCTTAAACTAATACAAAAAGTAACTAAGTATGCCTGTCTGTGGCATCATAGCTCCCTAACGGATGGACCGATTTATATGCGGTTTTAATCGAAAGCTAATCTAATCGAGATGGTTCTTAGCTAAGTTTCATTAAAATCGGTTGACCCGTTTTTGAAATATTGAACTTTGAAATGACAATGTCGGGGGTTTTTCAACTTTTCTAATTAGCAAAATGTCGAAAGACACCTTTCCGTATCCGGAAGTTAGGGGTTCGGCGGCTCGTAAATTAAAAGCTACGTAATGGTCACAAAATGGGCACAAATTCCTTTGATTTTTTGCATGTGTAACGTACAGGATATCGGTTGACACACCATTCAAATGACAGGGTCTTTATGAGTCAGCCTTTGTTACACCGATTTCAATGGGATTTTATGTTCGAAAACTGGTATTTTCAGGCTACTTTTAGGCATTATTTCATTAGGATAGAATGAGTATACATATTCATATACAGAAATGTACTTAACTAGCTTATGCCCCGCGGTTTTGCCTCCGTGAAATATTTTAAAATGGGCTAGTTCCTTACCCCGATGAGAATTTCCCTTCTTAGTGCACCTCTAGGCTACTCAAGGTATGTTTGCCAAATTTCAAGTCTGTAGGTCCAGTGGTTTAGGCTGTGCATTGTCTGTCAGTCAGTCAGTCAGTCACGGTACTTTTTTATAGGTATAAATTAGGTTAATGACTGAAGTTAAAATAGAATCATTTAACATTTTCATATAGTTCAATTACATCATATCGGCATTTTATTCGCTTACAGATTATATTGGCAAAGTGGCCGATTACAGGGTGGCCGATAATAGGCGATTTACCCTAGGTACCTAATTTAAGCTCATTGCCACGAATATCTGCATGCCGCTCACACAGAATAACACACACACACACACACATCATTATTCATTTCATACACATATGCTAACATTAAGTACCTAGCTAACTGCATAATTCGCAAAAAAGGTATTGAAAATTGATAAAAAAATTAATTAAAATTAATGATATCAGCATTTCTTTGTCTTCAGATTATATTGGCAAAGTGGCCGGTTACAGGGATGGCCGGTAATAGGCGTTTTACCCTACTTCATTAGTGCATTATCATTGGGTCAATTTGGGTCTCTGCACATACTAAATGTCAAGTAAATTCGACCACTTAAAGTGGGCAAAAATACTACAAAATATGTATTGATTTAAACTTTCGCGATTTTCACACATTATTATGATACTCGGGACTTAACCATCACCAGACCTTAGAGACCATGGACGCAACGTCGCGTCCGAAACGTCGAGGTATTTAAATTATAATTTAAATATATGTTTTTTACGCGATTAAGTCCCGAGTATCATAATAATACTACAAAATAGTTTATTTCAGTAGTCATTGACTTACTAACACCATAAACTTTGGGTTTAGTCTAGTACATACAAAATTCACGTAAAATTGTGTCCCAGTACAACGCGGCATTGTCCGATGACAGCCATACGTCACAGCGCTGTCGTCCGACCAAACTAAGACTGGCTGACGCTCGATTAGTGGTCGTTTGGTTCAGACGCTTTCAAGCGCTAACCCGAAGTCCGTGGATGTTGGAATGAGTGTGTTTAAATATTAGTGTGGTGACGAAGCACTTTGCTATTAACTGTCACAACTCATTTAAATAATTTGACACTTTGTTATTAATAAATAAAGAGAAAGGCCTGCTGATCTGTAATTGCATAATTTTGGCGACATTTTAAAATTTAACTACCGTTGATTTGAATTGAAAATCGCCTTAGTAAATAATTTGACGTCCAACGCCATTTCCTGTTTTACCTAGTATCAACGTTATTTAAATAAAATTTAAACGCGAAAGTGTTTGTTATTTGTAGCTTGACTCAATTTTTGATGCTGTGGTGAGAAATTTGGTTGATTTATTGAGTTTACTAATAAAGCCCTCTCATTCTGTGAGGAAGCCTGTACCCAGTGGGACGGATTATTTATTATTAAGTTAGACATATTAAATACGGGTTATTGAAAGCGATTATTGCTCTTCTAAATTTAGAATTAAAATGTCTAATGTTATTAACCACAAATCATAGGATAAAACTGCTTGGTAATTGAGTAACTATTTTGACAATCGTCATAGCATTGACTGTGACAGCAAATACAAAAGCTGTCAAAATGAATACGATGTCGGTTGCCAGCGAGTTAGACAACTCGTTTTAATATTAAGTTAAATATAGGATACTTTACCTGGGTAGGTACTTACTATACATAGGTTACTTGTTACTTAGAAACAGGAATTTGTATAGTTACATTAAATTTTAGTCACATAAGCTATTGTGCAAATTTTTGTTTTTAAGAATTTATTTTTATTACTAACTACTGCTCGCGACTTCGTCTGCGTAGAATTTGGTTTTCGCTATCCCGAGAGCTATACAATTTTCCCTTATAAAAGATAGCCAATCCTTAAAGCTAGAATGTATAAGTTGCCTCTATTCCAAATTTTAACGAAAAACGTCTGGACGTTTCAGCGTAAAGAAGTAACGAAAATACATCGGTATCGATACTCATTCATTTACAAACTTTCGAATTTGTAATACCTATAAGAAGTTTTATTTTTATTTTAGTGGAATGTGTTTTCATTATTAGTAGAATGCGTCATTGCCATTTGTCATTGGATTGTAATTTTTTTAAATACAGAGAACGTATTATTAATTTTTTCGTATGGGAGATTAAAAAAATTGATATTTTTCGAATAATAAATGCAACAATCAGCAGTTGCATTAGTTGGGCCATTTCACGGAAAGTTGTACACGCCACTTTTTTTTATTTTGAAATTTTTACTTAGAATCACGAGCACTATCGATTTTAATAGGTGAAAAAAAAGGTCCCAAATTTTTCATACATTTTTGTTCGTCCATTCCACTTCCATTCCGTTACTCTCATATAAGTTTAATTTGAAAAGGGTAACGGAATGGAACACAGTATTTTGGGACACTTTTTTTCACCTATTAAAATCGATAGTGCTCGTGATTCTAAGTAGATATATCGTAAAAAAATCAATATAAAAAAAAGTGGTGTGTACAACTTTCCGTAAAATGGCCCAGTTACTGGCGGAAAACAGGGGTGACTTTAGAATTATTTTTTTGTCTATTTTTTGTATTTCGAGCAAAACTAAATTACTTCGCATATCTAGCAGATTAATATAATTATACTTTTCTAACGGAATAATTGTAACGATACAATTATAATGTAAGATTGACTTACCAATGTCCGACACCCCAATACCTAATAGTTGACACCCGTCTGTCACTCCTGTCGCTATGACATAAGGTTGAAGGTGCCGACTATTGAACCCTATTACCCTATAACATGGTTACAAAACTAATAATTTCACCAAAACGTAAACACTTAGCAATAAATTAATTTCGCGACACTAATTAGAACCTTTCCAAATTCCAAACGTTGTAATAGTAACAAGCAGTGTACCAACCTGCAAATAAAATTCCTTTTTAAAAAACTTGACACACACTGTCACTCGACACAAGGGCACTTCAGTCAGGAATGACAAAAACTGTCAACTTTTCGACACACGACTGCTCACTAAGATACGCTGTGTGGGACTGTATGTTCTTAGAAAGAGCCCCTTCAATAAGAAATACGGCCATCTCCCTCACACTCGAGGGTTTCAGCTGGCGAGAGCGAGATAGGTACAATGGCATGCATTGTACAGTGTCTCGTTGGACTTTTTTCCGATGATTTCTTTGAAAGATCAGGATCTATATGATCTATAGATCTTTATGGCCTGTGAATTATGGATCCACCGTGTTTCATTGATGGTTCTATAAAATTATGGTGTTTGGTTATGCACCATTTACTGGGTTTTTGGGTTATTGGTGTTTACCGTTTGTTGTTGGTAATTAATAATTTGATTATTTTGAAGCGACTTAAAAAAAGGGGAGGTTCTCAATTCCTCTGAATCTTTTTTAGCGGTTTAGTTTTTTTTCTATTTCACGTCGAATACAGAAAAAACATAAGTTACTTAGGATTAAGGACTTATCTTTTTAAGGGGTCTCCAGTCAACGTTTGAGTATTTTAGGGATTGTTATTTACATCGAATTAGATGGCGAGAAGTTAATTAAATAAACATTACCTATTTATAATCTAATTTATCCTTGTGTGGGTCAAAATCTTGCAAGTCTTTCACTATTCTAAGTGATCGGATTTGACTTCCAAGACGTTTAAGTAGATCAGATGACAATGCAGGTGACAGCACTGATCCATAACACCTGTTTGTCTTGCAAAAAAAGTGCATTAGAATTCTAGGTAACATACGAACCCCAAACAGTAGCCGACCTTTCTTCGTTCAGTATGGACTCCTAACGCTTCCCTCTATATATACATAAATTGGAAGCCGCAATATTTGTAAGGAAGCATATTTATTCGTTTGAAGCGAAAATAGATACGTATAAAACTTGAAAAAAAATACAGAAATAATTTATTGGCCCCAAAATGTAACCTCGCTATGCAAAAGAATGGCCCTTATTATAAATGCATACTGATCTCGAATAAAATTCCTGACCTAATAAAACAACAACCCGCGGATACGTGTTTAAAAAAAAGTTTGAAAATAAGCCTTACTAATGGAAAAGTGTTATTACTCTGTGGAAGATTTTTTGAATGATGAGACCATTATAAATTATAGCGCCTTATAAATTTTAATGTGACATGATTAAATTTTACTCTAATTTCTTATAGTGTAATGTAACCAATTAATTTTTTTTTTTTTTTTTTATACTACTTTATTTACATAATAAAAGCAATTTACAATGACATTAAATCTAAGCTTAAACTAAATAAACTACAACTTAAAACTAAATTAAATCTAAATAAGGCCCCCGTGGCATAGTGCCCAAAAGGCTGGCAGCGTTGCCTCGCTGAATAGCGATGCTGATTATTTGAGAGAGAAAACTGCCAGCCCTTTGGTCACAAGTTGCATCAACTAAGCACTTTTGTAACTCAGAAATAAGCTTGTAAGCGCTGGGACCCCATGGACCCAAAGTTTCAAACCCGACAGGAACAAAATTATAATTCGGACCGAGAGATTGATACTTAGAATTTTTTCTATTTTCAGCCGTTTCTGCCGCCGCACCAGCTTTTTGTGTGGTTCCCTGGAGATGTGAGGGTGCTACTGTATCGACACAGGTCGCATCCCAAACCAGAACCCTACCCATTCTCCAGGGAATCAGAGACATACCGTCCGGCCTTTTGCCATCGTCGCGGGCAATGCCGCTTGGCTCCAAAATGGCCGGCACGTTCGCAGAGGCAAGAGCCCGGCGGATTATGTCATTGAGCGCGGCATGACGGGAGAAACGGCCGGCGCTCTTTTGACAGGAAAGACCATGGTGTCCCGTTTCGTCCACATTGGTGCCACAGAGGCAACGGTGTGGTGAACACAGCGCAACACCCAGTCTTAGCCCGACTGCAATTCTCAGTGTTTCAGGCTCAAGAAAGGTTCCGGTGTTAACGGAAGGATAAGCATGAAGCCAGTCACCGGATTCCTTTCTTGCCACAGCCAAAAGCCTTGCGCGGTCTGGGCCTGAACTGGAACTGAGAATATTAGAATAAGTTAATTTGGATAGTGTGTCATCCCAGCTCCGTTGGAAATTTGGATAAGCGGGAGGATTTTCACCCGGACAAGCCATTAGCCAAGCATTCCTAGCATCGACCAAACCCGTCGTCTCGTAGTTTGAAGGACAATCCTTTAGGATTTTACCTACGAGGGTGGACGTGCTGTGGACAGATGATAGGAACGCTGGTAAAGCAACACTAGAAATTTTGCGGATACCTAGCCCACCATATCTGATAGGAAGGGAAGCCTGGGTCCAAGATTGCCCATTGAATTGTAAGTTAAGTATAGATTCCAAAGAAGTTTTCATAAGGGAATCAATTAAGGTCAGAGAATTTTGATGTTTCCAAAAGGGACAACAACGAAGCAAATAAGTAAATTTTGGCACAAAAAGGCAAAATTTTAGAATAGTGATAGCAGTGTGAGCACTGATTTCCAGCAGCCGGTCTGCAGAATTTTGAAATTTTGAAACAGTTTTTGCGATTAAATCTGGAATGGCATCGTCGAAGATTGGTGACCCTAGGAGGCTTAAGTTTTGCTTATCGACAATTTTGATATTTGGACAAAGTAAATTAAAATGTTGGAAGAGATCGGATCGGATCGCGTTGTTTATGAACAGTTCGCATTTATTAAAGTTTAGATCTAAACCAATGGCCTTAAATTTATTTATAATTTCTGAGAGATCTGAAAGTACCGTAACTGCATCACCTCCTAGGGAACCATCATCAAGATACCATACGTTAAATTTGGACTTTAAATTTTGAATGATGGGGTTAATGGCTAAACTGAAAATGGCTGGTCCGAGGGGATCACCCTGCTGACAGCCGACTTCAGAAGATAATTCGTTGCTTTTGTACATTAATTTAGAAGGTTCATGATAACAGTTAAGTAGGTAATTATAAATTTCCGGAATATTATTCCTAATTTCTGTGAGCAAGGTGTCCCTGTTTACCGAATTAAATGCATTTTTGACGTCAATTTTGAGTAAAACCTCACACTGATCGTTATTAAGGTAGGTGCGCAGGGCATGGACTGCCGCTTCGCACCCACCTTTAGTACCGAAACCTAATTGAATTGGTTCAAACTGAGGTTGCAATTTTGAAACTATGTGACGAACTGAAATTTTAGAAGTTAATCGCCGAAATGTAGAGCCGACCGCAATGGGTCTGACACCTCCGTCTTTTTTAGTGAGCGCAATAAGGTTGGCTCCATAAAGAACGGGAACTATTTCGGGATTAACATTGCCAGACAGCATGAGGTTTATTAATTTTGTTAAAGCGAGGATTAAATGTTTGCCTGCGTCGCCCACACAGTGAGAGGTAAGGTCTTTTAGGTGTTGGGGAGCAAGTCCGTCAAGACCTGCTGCAGAACCGGTTTTAAATGAATAGATTGCATTCACTGTGTCTTTCTCGTGAATGTTTAAACAAACATCGGGCGACGTAGGCGGGTCCAAAAAGTATGCGTTTGTAGGAGCTCGAGGGTGTTTAGTTTGTAAGGCCGAGAGTGTGTCGCTATTATCTGGAGATAGTACGTCACTGGAAAAAAGTAACCGCGCGGCCCCCTTCAGGTCTCCGTCGCTAACTTTAGATTCCACTTTGTTTTTAAAATAATTTTGATTGCTATTTTTGCCTGTACTAAAAACTGTAAGGCAAGGCGGTGAATAATTGGAACAATTGTTTTTTATTTTTTGGGTAAGAGAAATCTTAGACGATTTATCGTCTTTAACGTGAAGTGTATTAAATGGGAAAAGTAACAAATTCTGCCAGTCCGCATAGCTATTATTGTCCAAACATTTCGTTATAAGTTGAGCCAAATGAGTAGCGACGGAGATCCGGGCGCCACGGGGAATTCTTTTTACCACCTTAACATTGTTTTTTAAGTGGCTCAAATGCAGATGGAAGGGAATAGTGGGTGGATTAGTAGGAGTACGGTTTGTATTTGGGGAGACAGGATTTATGTACAAGGGGGGGGCATTCTGACTTAAACATTTGTGCAATTTGGATTTGTGAATATTCAAACCTCTACTACTACTAAATGTTCTACTGCATATTGGGCATACATGTGACGTACCATCTACGGGTTGCGTTGCATTCTGCATATGATCTAAGGGCATAAAAACACAACACAACGGAAAACTAAATAGAAAAATAGTCTGACAGCCGCGACAAAACTGCACTGACGGGGCTCCGCCAAGAGCGGCGCGTGCGGGAGTCGCGGGGACTCAGGCCGGCGTGGAAAGAGGTCGAGGTGGCCGGGATGCACATGAAACAAACATTATTATTAGTATTTAATTATTAAAATATTTGGGAGCTTTATTTGAAATCGTGTTGACGTTGACGTACCGTTTTTTTTTTTTTATTAATTAATTATGTATCACATGTGACATTTTAAGATTTAATATAATAACTTATAAACTGTAATATTTAGATGTAAGTTATATTGTTATAATTATTGTATGCCCTGACAGGGTGTCATGGCTTGACCTTCACTGAAATTATTGTAACACCTTTATTAGATTATTAGATTGGTATTATTGTATGTTTAATGTTATGGAATTATTTAAATTTACTAACATAGTTATATAAGGTAAATTACTAACCATCTATGGACATGTGTTCGCAATAAATGATTTATTATTATATTATTATTATTATGTACACACTAGCTTTTGCCAGCGACTTCGTACGCGTAGACAATAACGTAAGTACCTAATACACATACTGGTTTTTAACGGAAGATGGTGATGTTGCCGTTTTTTTGTCTGTGAACCCAAAGGAACTACCTACCTACTTAATTAAATAGTGAAAACAACTATACACCATTAACATTCTATATACAGTTCTTGTCTGACATGACTACCTACTTTTGCAAAAAATCCCCGGGGATAGAAATAAGTAAATTATACATTTAGACCCATTAAAAAATCTTTCACTAATAGAAAGCTACACTGTTTCTGATTGACATTAGGCTACTTTATCCCGAAAAAGTGTATAAAGTTCCCGCGGGACAGACCTACATATTTTAAAAATTCTTAAATGTCAATCAGAGACTGTAGCTTCCTATTAGTGATTTTTTTTAATTCAGTCCCGAAATTGGATTCACTTATTTCTATCCCGCGGTAATTTTGCATTTAAAACTCTTTAGATCGATTTAATAAAAAAACTTTCACTAATAGAAAGATACCAGTTCTTGACTGATATTGGCTACCTATTATTCCCCGGGAAAATGCCAAACTCCCTGGGGATAAAAATAAGTGAATTTTTCGACCGATCAAAAAAATCTTTTCGCTAATTGAAAGTTACCTACACTGTTTATTCTGATTGACATAGGCTACTTCTATCTCGAAGTTGAATTCACTTATTTCTATTCCGCTTGAATTTTGCATTTTCCCGGAGAAAAAGTAGCCTAAGTCAATCAGGGATAGTGTAATTTTCTATTGGTGAAAGTTTCAGACCCCTCTACAAAAAAAGAAAGAAACGAAGTTTAGGTAATTCCCTATCCCGTGGGAATTAAAAAAAATCCCGTCTTAGTACACCTCTAAGATCCTTAAGAAATATATCTGTTAAACTTTCAAGTCTCTATATCCGCTAGTCAGTTATAATGAAAATAATACTATTAGGTCTTTATCCCGTGGAAATTTCGGAAAATCATGAAGACTGTTTTAGCTGTTATTGTTACCTACTTGCATGCCAAAATTGAAATATCTGATAATTATAGTTACGGAGATAGAATCACTTCGAAAATATAAATCCCATTTATTCTTTATCCCGTGGGAATTTCGAAAAATCCTTCCTTAGTACATCATAGACCTCTATGATACTCTAGGTACATGTACGAGGGCTGTTTGATAAATACCCGTTTTCTAAATATATTAATATCACTGGCCGCAAATAAGTATACCACCTTTTTAAGCCATTTTTCAGAGGCGGGAAAATTAAAAAAAAAAGGCATTCTTTTGTTTTTTTTTTCTCATTTGACAACGATTCAGTGAAGGCGTGAACTTAAAATTATTAAAATGGAGAAAGAACAGTATCGGTCTGTAATTAGATTCTTATTTTTGGAAGGAAAAACATGTGATGAAATAAAAGTAAGAATGCAAGCGGTTTACTATGAATGTGCTCCTTCTATGACAACCGTCAGATATTGGTATAACGAGATTAAGCGGGGGAGAACAACCGTCTTTGATGAGGATCGCCCAGGCCGGCCAGTTGAGGTGACTACAGACGATATGGTTAAGAAAATTGAAAATATCGTTTTAGCCGACCGCCGAATTAAACTTCGAGAAATCGTTGATGCTGTAAACGTTTCAATCGAGAGGGTACAACACATATTAGAAGAAAAATTGGGTATGAAGAAAGTATCGGCGAGGTGGGTGCCGCGTTTACTCATGGAGGAGCAAAAACGGAACCGACTGACTACTTCGGAGCAGTGTTTGGCCGTGTTCAAACGTAACCCGAAGGAGTTTCTGCGTCGTTTCGTGACCGTGGACGAAACGTGGGTCCACCTCTACACCCCGGAAATGAAAGAGCAGTCGAAGCAGTGGATTTTACCGGGTGAACCTGCTCCAAAGAAAGCAAAAACCGTCCCATCGGCTGGAAAGGTCATGGCGACCGTTTTTTGGGATTCGCAGGATATTATACATATTGACTATTTAGAAAAGGGGAAAACAATAACAGGGCAGTACTATGCCAATTTATTGGATGAATTTGACGCCGTGTTGAAGGACAAACGACCCCATTTAAAAAAGAAAAAAGTACTGTTTCATCACGACAACGCCCCGGCTCATTCGTCCAGAGTTGTGACGGCTAAATTAGCACAGTTACGCTACGAACTATGGTCTCACCCCCCGTATTCTCCAGATTTGGCCCCATGCGATTTATTTTTGTTTCCCAACCTAAAAAAATGGCTCGGTGGCAAGCGATTTGGATCAAATGACGAAGTCATTGCCGCCACAGAGGCCTATTTTAATGACTTTCCAAAATCATACTTTTTGGATGGTTTATTGAAGCTTGAGTATAGGTGGAACAAATGTATAGAGTTAAAAGGTGACTACGTAGAAAAATAAATGCATATATACAAAAAAAAAATGTTTTTTTTTTCCCTAAACGGGTACTTATCAAACAGCCCTCGTATGCCAAATTTCAAGTCTCTAGCACCAGCAGTAAATTTCCTTTATTGGGGATCATAATTCCTAATGCTATATATTGTGTTTAATATTGTATTAAATGTACGTACCAGTTTTCTTTCTAGTGAGACTATAACCATCTTCCAAATCTGAAAGAATGAACTTTCTCTATATTCCATACTCTCTTGAAAAACTTGAAATACGATTTGCATACCACAACTCTCAAATAGTCAGGTTCATTTTCTATACTCAAATGGTTACATTAGTAAAATCACAAGAAAAGAAATCTTCAATCAAAGTAACTAATCAAACAATCAAAGTACGAGTCCAGCAATTGCTATTCCAGCCGTGGCAGATATAGATTTTTTCTCAAACATTAAGAGGAAATAAGGAATTTCTAATTATTAATTAACTCTTATAATACAGCGAGCGAAAACTGACATTATTGTTACTTTAATTGTGGCAGTGTCTTAAATATTATTTATTGCAAAATATTACAATATCTGAGTCTTTATTAATATATTTTACTTAATTGAATACTCAATAAGTGACTAAATTCATTCATTTCCTTACCCCTATTTTATAATAGTTTCACAAAGACTAAAAATTTTCCATTGAAATTTATACTAAGTTTGCTTTAGTTAATAGTTAGTTCTCCTCTTATTTTCATCATGGTGGACTCCAATACAACAAATGATCACGGTTTTGTTACTAAAAGCTATTAAATTAATATGATTTACATAGCTTTAAATAAATCGAAACTTAGTGCGTTATTGTTATTTACATAGTCCCGCCGGTTTTTTTTATTAAAAAGTGTATTTTTCTTTTTAATACTACCAAGCTATTTAGGACATTGATAAAAATGTTAAATTTCGAATAGAACGCCTGCATACAGCCACCGATTTGGCTGAATGAGACATGTCACTCAATGTGTCCATGGTCTATAATGAAAAAAAAAAACAATGGTGTGACAGCCATGACAGCTGAATCAGCTGTGATGTCTATGGTCAGTTTCAATTTTGAAAAAATATGTACTTAAGTAAATTTAAACAATAATTAAGGTAAAAAACATGAAATAAAACGGGATAAAAAGTATCCTATGTATTATTCCAGGTTGTAAACTATTACCATGTCAAATTTCATTCCAATCTGTCCAGTGGTTTTTGCGTGATGCCTCCACAAACAAACATACAAACAGACAAACAGATAAACAGACAAACAGATAAACAGACAAACAGACAAAAAATTCAAAACAATCCGTTTTGTGTTCTGTTAATTATTCCATGCGACCCAAATTTTTTTTTGCAAATATCTTCAATGTACAGACGCGCCGGGTCGACGATTTTATTATATGTATAGATGACTATGCAATGAAATAATAAATAAATAAATAAATGCAAGCAATAAGTGAGTAAGTAAGTAAGTAAACACTTTATTGTACAAAAAACAGAACAAAAACACAAGTTACAATGATCAAATTAGAGTACAAAGGCGGACTTATCCCTTTAAGGGATCTCTACCGGCCAACCTTGCATTTTTATAAGCAAAAAATTGCTGTGTTATATGGGTGTCAACTATTGGGTATTGGGATGAGATGTATACCTTAATAATGTAGTGGGAGAGCCATAGTGTAGCTGTTTGCTACCGTACGAATGACCCGGCTCGTCCGAGGAAGTACCACCCTCTCGCAGAAAATCGGCGTGAAGCAGCACCCCTGTTGCGTTTCGTTCGGTCAGTGAGTGCCGGAGGCCCGATCCCCCCCCCCCCCTTTCCTCTTTAAGGCCGGCAACGGACTAGTGACTCTCTTGGGGTTGCTGGTTCTCATGGGTGGCGGTGATCGCTTACCATTGGGTGACCCGTATGCTCGTTTGCCTTCCTCTTTCAATAAAAATAATAATAATAATATAAGATAAGATCACAGTAAGTTTCCTCGTTCGTAACCAAGAAACCCTTCTAATAGCTTCATGGCGTTATTTTTATAGCGTTAACGTTGTATTTCTTCGGACAGTTCCACACACAAGTGTTGCTACAGACAGACACACAAGTGGTTCAGAAATAAATCGGTAAGTTTGTTTGTTTGTGTTACTGCTGCGCCTAACCGCCTTAACACCACTGGTTGTCAAAGTTGTTATAATCACTTTTTTTATACGACAAGGAAGGCAAACGAACTAGTGGGTCACCTGATGGTAAGTGATCACCATTGCCCCCAGAGTCACCCGCAACTCCAGGGGGTTTGCAGATGCGTTGCCAGACAAGAGAGCTAAGATGAAATGCCTCTTGTGCCCGTAATTACACCGGCTGTCTTACTCTCCACACCGGAATACTACAGTGCAAGCACTGCTGTAGGATTACCGAGTTAGATGGTGGTAGCGATCCGGACGGACCTCGCACAAGGTCCTACCATCCGCAAAGTATTCATACTCAGTATCGTAATACAAAATTGGTAGCCGGTAACTGGATGACATACAGACAGACAGACGAGACGGACAATAAGGGGTCCGTTTTCTCCTTCTGAGGTACGGAACCCTAAAAAAGAACACTTTCGGAATGCTCTCGGTAACAGTTCTGGATCTGTGTAATCAAAAAGCACAAAATACGTCTCGATCGCGTTTGCCGGTGTCAAATACTATGAGAATGTATTCATATACTCTGTATATTTTAGTTTAATTACATAATATCATCTCTCAAAGAATCAGCATCGCTATTCAGCGAGGCAACGCTGCCAGCCTTTTGGGCACTATGCCACGGGGGCCTTATATAGATTTAATTTAGTTTTAAGTTGTAGTTTATTTAGTTTAAGCTTAGATTTAATGTCATTGTAAATTGCTTTTAATATCATTATTTAATTCCCTTACAGATTATATTGGCAAAGTGGCCGGTTACAGGGGTGGCCGGTAATAGGTAATTTACCCAAAGTACCTAACTTATGCTCATTATCAAGATGCAGACTCACACAGGATAATACGCACACACACACATCATTACATACATACATGCTAACATTAAGTAACAGCATGATTCGCAAAAAAAACTCATTTGAAATGGCCAAAAAATAACAAATTTCCAAATTAAACCCTTTATTACGAGCCTTTTGTTAAATAATTAATGATGCGGACGCCATTTTGTCCGCCATCTTGTGTTGTAATTACGTACGCGTCAATAAATCGCATTATTTTATCCCATTGATTGATGAGTTGTGAGTTGTGACGTTAAAGTATAAGCATACTGACAAAAAATGTTTTTTTTTTATATATCTTTGTTCGGCATGTGACTTTGTGGGGGTTTCGCGAGTGTTCCTAATAGGGAAATACAGTTGAACCCTTACAGCAGGAAAGGCAAGGAGAATTACCGTGCGATTTCCCCTCTGCCAAAACTCTAACATTAAGTCTGACCAAAATGATCAGGGTCTGTTGACTGCGTGCGTGTTTTTGACATTTGTGTGACAGTTTTGTTTTAGTGTGAGTTTGTAGGAACGTAACAAATTATTGACATGAGCGCAGACGTGTGCTGCACGTGTGTTCCTCGTCCCCCTCAAAAAGTGGCAGAAAAACTGTAGTGCATAGATAAGGCAAAGGCGCCTCCCGTCTGTCTGCTTTATGGTTGAACCAGTTGAAACCAATCCTGAGCGAAGCGAGGGTTTCAAGAGGAATTAAATCACTGGAATTGCTTTCCACATGACCTTGCCTTGGCTAAACATATTATGGGAAACATCTAATTATTATTTTATTGTAAGATCCTAAGCTACCATATGTTTTTGTAAATAAACATTCACTATTTCATTCATTCAAGGAACGAGGCGCAAAATGTTTTATACTTTCTGCATGATACATAGCCACAATAAGTACCACTTTTTGAGTAATGGTTCACAAAAAATACACAAAATGGCGAAGAAAAGCGTAAGTACGTACGTGTTTTGCACTGATGTGAAAACACCACAAAAAATGTTTAAAAATGATCCAATCTTCGTGAAAGTTTATCAGGATGATCAGGTTTGATAACAGTTTTTTTTGTTGATATTTTTTTTTATTAAAAAAATGTATTTTCAAAAATGAGCTCGCGAGGTCTACAGCTCACAGAGTCACTTTTTAAACTCAACCCTTTAAACAGAGTGTCCAAATTTTTCCAACCTTTTTTTTCCATGTGAAGTTTATTGTAGCATAGTTAGTCATAGACTGACATCATTTTTTTCCCGCTCCGGGTGGCGGCGGCAATAAATCAGTCGATACCGCCCCAACAAAGAGTTGGTGTTAAGGGGGAGGTGGGGCGGTCTGCATGAATGAATAAACCAGTGGCTCTGTTAGCTGTAGACCTCGCGAGCTCATTTTTGAATTTTTTTGATTTTTTTTTTATAAAAAAAATTAATAGGAGAATACTTCTATATATTTAACGAATCTGTTTACAAAATTTGCTTACAATCGGTGGAGAAATGCAACCTGTAGAGGACAGACTTCAGGACGTACGAAAACATTTTTGTCCAAACTGTACAAAAATTACGTACATATGTCCAAGCCTACATAGATTTTTTGTCGATTCGTTTCTTAAACATTTTTTAATGAAAAAAAAAACAAACATTGTTCAAAAATAAGCTCGCGAGATCTATAACTCACAGAGCAGAACATAACCTAACCTAACCAACTTAGAAAAGTTGAAAAACCCCCGACATTGTCATTTCAAAGTTCAATATTTCAAAAACATGTGAACCAGTTTTAATGAAACTTGGCTAAGAACCATCTCGATTAAACTAGCTTTCGATTGAAAAAAAACAGCATCGATCAGCATCGAAAGCAGAAATCGGTTAAACTTATAACACCCTTCTTTTCTGTCGGGGGTTAAAACGAGGGGTGTTATAAGTTTGACATGTGTATCTGTGTATCTGTCAGTGGCACTGTAGCTCCCAAACGGATGGACCGATTTCGATGCGGTTTTTTTTAATCGAAAGCTAGTTGAATCGAGACAGTTCTTAGCTAAGTTTCATTAAAATCGGTTAATCCGTTATTGAAATATGGAACTTTAAAATGACAATGACGGGGGTTTTTCAACTTTTATAAGTTGGTTAGGTTATTCGTCGGGGGTTTAAAATGGTAGCCGCGCCGCCCCTTAACGGCCGCTGAGGACATTCCCGGCGCGGAATGCGCATGCGGCGATCGCTGGGCCTGATGACTTGCGCGCGCGCAGGCTGCCCCGCTATTGTGCCCCGGGTACATTTGCTTAGCCTATTGCTTCTAATAATTCTAATTTGTATTTTTTTTATTATGCAACTAGTGGCTGTAGACCTTGCGAGCTCATTTTTGTTTTTTTTTCAACTTAAAAAGAAACCGACAAAAATTATTGAACCAGATCACAAAATTTCACAAAGGTCGGGTAATTTTCGAACATTTTTTCGATTCTCATGAAAAAAAAAATTAAATAAAATCAGTCTTCAAAAAAAATCTAAGTAATTTTTTTTGACGACTGAATTTTATTTAATTTTTTACATAATTTTCGAACTTGCTCACAAAATTTTACGAGAATCGGTGGAGAAATGCGACCTGAGCGCCTAGTGTAATCGCCGACCAGGCCAAGCAATACGTCTCGATCGCGTTTTTTTTTTTTTTTTAATTATGGCCTTCACCCTTGCTACTATGGCGAGGAGTATTTTGCCAATGTCAGCGTTTTGACACTTTATTCTCATACTATTTGACACTTTAACGCAAACGCGATCGAGACGTATTTTGTGCTTTTTGATTACACTAAGGGCACTCGTCGGCGATTACACTAGGCGCTCGACGGGCTGACGGACATACGAAAGCATTTTTGTCATACGAAAGCAAACTCAATCGGTTCAGTTTTTTTTGAAGTATGAACGGAACCCTAAAAAAAACAACAAAAACTAAACATTCTGTTATCCGAGCTCATTGTCGATGCCGCCCGAATTTTTGTTGTGACTCATTCCTTTAAAACATAAACAATTATTTTTTTCCGATCCTTACCGTTCGGGTCGCTTTCGTAATCTATTGCAGGGATACTCAAACTGTGGGCCGTCGGCCCTTACGGCCTCGTGAGTCATAAGAACTAATACCATTTCAGACAGGGGTTTTTTTATCTAATATTGTAACGAGGCTTGAGTGTACCAAATGTGATTATTTTTAAACCCACATGCAAAAAGAGGGGTTTTATAAGTTAGACCGCTATTTGTGTCTGTGTCTGTATGTCTGTCTGTTTCACCGTAGCTCTTAAACGGTTGAACCGATTTGAATGCGGTTTTCTGTTTGAAAGCAGGTTTTCTAGCGATGGTTTTTATACATGTTTTATCAAAATCGGTTAAGTCGTTTTTGAGATATTACATTTTGAAATGAATATGTCGGGGGAAGGGGGGGTGGGGGTTTGTCAAGTTCTTCAAACAAAAAAAACGTGTGAGCCCGTTGATATCTTTGTTAGGTAAAAAGTGACGAAAAAAAGAAACTTTTAATTGAAAAAACCCCCGATATAAAAAAACGCATGAAAAGTAAAAAAAAAAAAATCCTCCTCCTTCCTCCTCCTTCCTTTAATTAATTGGTAATTAGGAACTACGTATGTATTTTAACTTTTTCGCAGTCGAGTGCTGTACCTACGGAGGGCCTACAAATACATAAATACGGCACCCGACTGCAAAAAAGTTAGTTAACGTAGTTCCTAATTAAGACTGGTGTAATTACGGGCACAAAAGGCATTTCATCTTAGCTCCCTAGGTTGGCAACGCATCTGCAAACCCTCAGGGGTTGAGGGTGTCTATGGGCAGTGGTGATCACTTACCATCAGGTGACCCACTTGCTCGTTTGCCTTCCTTGTCGTATAAAAAAAATATGTAAAGGACCAGACCCAAAAAACATTTTTTTCCCCTCACTACCTCGGAAAGCCGTCTTTTATCCTTTAAAACAAGCGGGTAAAATCGCATTTTATCCACTAGTGGGGAAAGTAATTTGACCTGGAAGTGGAGCGTGTTCAAGTAGCTTTTGACAGATAACAAAACGTAAAGCGCTCATAATAATGGTTCGTTCGATATTAATTATCGTTAAATAAATGACGAATGGTTTGAGAATTTAATAAAAAACCGAATTTAGCTTTATTTAATGATCCTTAAAATTCTATAAGAAACATTTGTTTTTTTATAATGACGTTGCATATAATTCTGAGCGCACAAGTTGAGTCGATGCAATTTCAAAACGCATCGTCAGAAATGTCAACATTGTCAACAAAATAATTCTCACCGACTTCGACTCACGTAAAAATACACAACTTCCAGAGTTTTCTGTTATAAATCGCAAAAAAATTAGTGATTCCAGTGGTGAAGATTTATTGTCATGAGCTGTTTTTTTGCATGTTGCGCTTTCCTCGCTACAGTGAGGTGAAAAGTTTTGTGTTACACACGGGTGCGAATGTATTTTACTTCTTGTGTGTCGAAACACTCGCTACGCTCAGGATTCTATTTTAGAACCACTCGCTTCGCTCGTGGTTCAACTATAGGTTCCCTTCGCTTGCTCGTGTTTCAATTCCCCAATCGCGGGTAAAATACAACTTTGCACCCTTGTATAACAAATAACAATTTTTTCCTTTTTATATGTGTTTTTTTTACGTCGTAGGTTTGTTATCCTTAATATCTATAAATAAAAAAATGTAAGATGAAATGAAATGAAATGAAATTTGCTAGATGGGAAATCTAACCTTTATTTAAGCTCCCTTCAAAAAGGTTTGAAGATCACTGCTCCATTGTATCATTGTCTTAAAAACGTAGTGTAAAATTTAAATTGTAAATATTCCATTTCCGTTACCTTAAGAATTCACAAATTACTTATAATAAAGTTTTGTAACAGTAACCGTTGCACAGGGTTTTGTTTAACTAACGGTTATTTCAGACCCCTTGTTAAGTTTAACTGGGGTTTTATGGGGTCCGTAAACATGTAAACATCGAGTCGAGCGTAGCGAGTGTTTCAACACATGAGAAGTAATAGTTATTTGTTATACAAGGGTGCAAAGTTGTATTTTACCCGCGAGTGTGAAATTGAAACACGAGCAAGCGAAAGGATTAGATAGTCGAATCACGAGCGAAGCGAGTGGTTCTGAAATAGAATCCTGAGCGTAGCGAGTGTTTCAACACACGAGAAGTAAAATACATTGCACACGTGTGTAACACAAAACTTTTCACCTCACTATAGCGAGGAAAGTGCAACATGCAAAAACAGCTCATAAAAATGACATATTCCAGTAGTTCCACAGGTGTTTAATCATCTTCATCACTGGAATCACTCTTTTTTTACTGAAACTTAGCTAAGAACCATCTGGATTAAACTAGCTTTCGAATAAAAAAAAACCGCATCGAATGATGCGGTTTTTTTTCCATGGACTGATGTCCATCCGCTTGCGAACTACGATGCCACAGACAGATAAGTATACAGATACACAGGTCAAACTTATAACACCCTTCTTTTTCGTCGATGGTTAAAAACTCTGGAAGTCGTGTATTTTTACGTGAGTCGGAGTCAGTGTGAAAATTTTTGTTGACGAATGTTGACACTTCTGAAGATGCGTTTTGAAATTGCATCGAATAAGTATATGCTCCATATACTTAGTGACGACGAATTTCTTTTAAAATCACCAAATACCTTGAAGTGCTGCGTACTGTTATTACGTTGGAC
Source organism: Clepsis dumicolana (assembly GCA_963691665.1). Lineage (NCBI taxonomy): Eukaryota > Metazoa > Arthropoda > Insecta > Lepidoptera > Tortricidae > Clepsis > Clepsis dumicolana. The sequence continues at coordinate 6,221,998 of OY829533.1, read as the reverse complement.
ACTTTTAACCGAATCATCATCATCAGCCTATCTACGTCCCACTGCAGGGCACAGGCCTCCTCTCAGAATGAGAGGGCTTGGGCTATAGTTCCCACGCGAGCCCAGTGCGGATTGGGAACTTCACGTACATCATTGAATTGCTTCGCTACTACCACCATCTTACTCGCTAAACCTGCCGCTAAGCAGCAATGCTTGCATTATTGTGTTCCGGTGTGGAGAGTAAGACAGCCGGTGTAATTACGGGCACAAGAGGCCTTTCTTCTTAGCTCTCTAGGTTGGCCACGCATCTGCAAACCCCCCGGGGTTGCAGGTGTCTATGGGCATGGGCAGTGGTGATCACTTACCATCAACTAATTGAATTGCTTCGCAGGAGTGTGCAGGTTTCCTCACGATCTAATCCTTCACCGAAAAGCTCATGATAAATTACAAATGTAATTTCGCTCATAAATTCCGAAAAACTCAGAGGTGCGAGCCGGGGCTTAAACTCACGACCCTCTGCTTGAGAGGCCGTAGGTCAAACCACTGGGCTATCACGGCTTTTAACCGAATAATAAAAGGTAAATGCGGGCTTCACCATTACCCTGGGTTCCATAGGGGGCCATAGGGGAACATAGGGGGCCATAGGGGGGCATAGGGGGCCGTCAGCAAACCGCTAACGTTACGGCCGCGGTCGACTCTAGCCAAGGCGGGTAGAGGCCCTGCGGTCAGTAGCCCCTATTACTGATTTTAGGGTTCCGTACCTCAAAAGGAAAAATCGGAACCCTTATAGGATCACTTTGTTGTCCGTCTGTTGTCTGTCAAGACCCTTTTTCTCTGAAACGCGTGGATCGAGGTAGCATGCTGAAATTAATATCAAATACTCAAGCTTGCGGTCCCTTGAAGCCGTGAAAAAATCAACCTTCTAAGTCAACGCAATTAAAAGTTACAGTCATTAAAAAGGTGGTTTCCATACAAATCGCCGTACTGAGAAAAGCTAAAGGGTAGTCCTAGATACTTGAAATTTGGTATGAAGGTAGCTCTTATAACACAACCACTCCAAAAGTCTCAAAATCTAATTTTTTTATGTCTGTCTGTAGATTTCGCAGACCAATATAAGTTGATCCCACACTGCGTACATTTTTCTTAGGAGCAGGGCTCTGCTAACACTGATCTTCTTAAAACACTTTGGAAAAGTGTTAAAACCTTTCTACGGAACCCTCGTGCGCGAGTCCGACTCGCACTTGGCCGGTTTTTTTATACGACAAGGAAGGCAAACGAGCAAGTGGGTCATCTGATGGTAAGTGATCACCACTGCAACCCATAGACACCCGCAACCTAGGCGTGTTTGTAGATGCGCTGCCAACTTAGAGAGCTAAGATGAAATGCCTCTTGTGCCCGTTATTACACCGGCTGTCTTACTTTCCACCCTGGAAAACAACAGTGCAAGCACTGCTGCTTGGCGGCAGGATTAGGGAGTAAGATGGTGGTAGAGATCCGGACGGATCTCGCACAAGGTCCTACCACCCGCATAACTGTGGATGGACATAACAGTATTTTTACCCCCGACCCAAAAAGAGGGGTGTTATAAGTTTGAATTGTGTGTGTATCTGTGTATTTGTCTGTGGCATTATCAACCTTAAATATCACGGGACAATTTGACACCAATTGACCAAGTCCCAAACTAGGCAAAGCCTGTACTATGGGTACTAGACAACGGATAAACATACTTATATAGATAAATACATACTTATATACATATTAAACATCCAAGACCCGAGAACAAACATTCGTATTCATCATACAAACATCTGTCCCGACCGGGATTTGAACCCGGGACCTCAAGCTTCATAGTCAGGGTCTCTAACCACTAGGCTATTCGGTCGTCATTTGAAATGAAAATGTCGAGGGTGTTTCAACTTTTCTAAGTTGGTTAAGTTATGTTGAGTTATTGGCATGCGAGGTACTTACACTCTTTCCAAACTTATAACACCCCTCTTTTTCGTCGGGGGTTAAAAGTAAATTGGCATGTCAACGACCTTTATACAAATGCGTTTGGCCAGACTATAGTCCGACGCCTAAAATAAAGGCCATAAACACCCGTGATATAATTGAACTCAGTTTCCGTGGAATCATAAACAAGGCGCATTGCCCGCGCGCATGACAAACGTGCAACTTTTGAATTTGAAAGAATATTTGTCCAAGCTGAAAGTGAGACACATGAGACTCTGGCTTTATTTTCACTTAGTTTTTGTGTGTACTTTGTGTCTAGTTTTAGTTTAAAATGGGTCCTGCTGAAAAACAGCGTTGCGGCTTGCCGCAACATTAAAATTTAAAAATTCTAAATTCTAAATTGTATTCAGCAAATAGGTAGGCAGTTGAATGCTCTTTTACACGTAATTTTTTTTTGAGTCTACCAGCGCTTTCGGAAAGACCATGTTTGCCAGGAAGAATGCGCGCAAGAAACTTGGCACAAAGTATTTTTTTCTAAAAACAAGTTACATTAGCTTTATTATTACGATACGTAACCACAGATTAAGATTACGTATGCTGGGCCCCCATTTCGCATCGCTCGGTGCAATCTTCTTATGTTAAATAAGATAGAGCTCAGTGTAAGTTCTGTTGTATTTTATTCTTTCAAATGCACTGTTTTATTTTTCTGTATGTGTCGAATGGATGTGAATTAATGTCTCTCTGTCTCTCTCACTTCGTTCGCTCGGTCAAAAAGTCTCCCTTTTATTAACTGAATGTGTTGTAAGTGACCACGCAAATGTGACTTTATGTGTTTGTTTAAATCGCCGAACAGACGCACAAATTGTGTGCATTATCATTGATGGAATATGCTTTAGTGGTTTAGGTCGGGGTCAGGACGACGTTAAACGAAAATGTGTGTGTGTATGTGTGTTTTTTTTATACGACAAAGAAATCAAACTGGTCACCTGATACACCCGTGACACCCGCAACGCCGGGGGGTTTTTCATTTTAGCTCTCTAGGTTGGCAAGGTATCCGAAAACCCCCCGGGGTTGCGCGTGTCTATGGGCAGTGATCACTTACCATCAGATGACTCACTTGCTCGTTTGCCTTCCTCGTCGTATAAAAAAAATCAACTAAACCCCGAAAAGGAGACATCAACGAGCGAGGTTAATAATTTTTTTAATCGAATAAAAATCAGAAATGATACTTATGAAAGCAAAATTAATGAAAATTACCTTCGTATTAATAATGGTTTGTTATTCAAAAAGGGAATAAAGGCGAAGGTCTTACATTTAGTATAAATACCATTAACGTGTTGCCAAAAAAATACCATTAACGTGTTGCCAAAAAAATACCATTAACGTGTTGCCAAAAAAATACCATTAACGTGTTGCCAAAAAAATGCGGCGAACAGCTGACACGGCACGGCGTGCGTATTTATTTTATGTTTTTTTTAAGTAAGGAAATATTTTTGTTATTTTTTTGGGTTGGCCATGCAAAGATACTGAAAAAAAAAAGTTTCGAAATTACGTTTGGTAATTTTAAGTCGGGAGGTTAATAAAAATAAATGTAAAATATCGTGGTACACTTGACATCAATTGGCCTAGTCCCAAATTAAGTACCGGACAACGAATAAACATTCCTACTTATTATGGATAAATACATATTTAAATACAGCAGTCAGCATCCACGACGACCAGACCGGATGGCCTAGTGGTTAGAGACCCCGACTATGAAGCTTGAGGTCCCGGGCTCGATCCCCGGTCGGGGCAGATGTTTGTATGATATGGGCATACGGTGTTCCCCAGGGGTCTGTACTTGGTCCCCTACTGTGGAATATCGGGTTCGACTGGGCTATCCGGGGGGAACCGTTTCCTCGTTCGACCATCATCGCATACGCTGACGACAAGATGGTGGCCGTACGGGGAAGCGATATGGAAGAGGCCCTGAGGAGAGCTTCAGTCGCGGCTGAGCTGGTCATCGACGGAATCAGCCTCCTCGGACTGAAAGTGTCCCTCACTAAGACCGACACGGTCATCTTCGGGGGGTGGGGATGGAGGCCGAGAGTGGGACGGACAATTCCAGTCAGAGGAGAGGCGGTCGAGGTCAGAGCCAACGTTAAGCACCTGGGCCTTGTCCTTGACCGAAAATGGGGATTCGAGGAGCTTTTTCGGCAACTAGCCCCTAGAATCACCCATACAGCGTTGGTGTTGGGCCGCCTTCTGCCGAATGTAGGAGGGCCGGGCGCTTCATGCAGGCGCTTGTATGCAGGCGTCACAAGATCTATGGCCCTGTATGGAGCGCCAACATGGCCGGAGGGTGGTTGCAGCCCGAATTGTACGGGCATACCGTACGGTGGCCTTTGCAGCTGCGCGTGCCCTGGCTGGAACTCCCCCCTGGGAGCATGACACTGTGGTCGCAGCTGAAGTCTACTGGGGGAGGGAGGAGGCGAAAGCGCGCGGTAAACTCCTGGTGCCGCAGGAGGTGGCCCAGCTACAGCTGATGGCGGAAAGAAGAATGAGAGACCGCTGGAAGAGAGACCTGGAGGACTCCCTCTATGGAACCCGCACCATAGGGGCACTCCTCCTTGACCAGTGGTTAAGCCGAGAGCACGGTACCGTAGGTACAGGATTGCGCAGGTGATGACCGGACACGGCTGTTTCGGTCATTACCTGCACAATATTAGAAGGGAGCCGAGTCCGGTTTGCAATGAGTGCGGTGACCCGGATGACACGGCCCAACATACCATTGAGGTGTGTCCGAGTTGGGCCGAGGAGCGCCGCGCCGTGGCGAACCTGACGGACGGGAATCTCTCGCTGCATAGCATAGTGTCGGCTATGTTGCGCGGCGAGAGAGAGTGGGATGTGGTCGCTTCCTTTTGTGAGACTGTTACTTCACAAAAGGAAGCCGCGGAGCGAATGCGTGAGGAAGACGGCGAGGGGTGAGGCGTCGGCAGTTAGCTGCTCGCGTGAACCCCTAGTAGAGTCGGCCGGCAAGGAATGGGGATCCCAAACCGGCATCAACACCTACGACTCTACCCGTCTCAGGGGAGGATCAAGTGTTGCGATCCTTCCCTCCTAACGCCGGAGTCCTGACAAGAAGGCTGGGGCGGCCGGAGGGTACCGCTGGTGTATCCCTAGGGATCCCCCGGTACCTAGCAACCCGGTAGGAGGGCAACACTGAAGTGGTTTTAGTGGGTATGCTTCTCCCGTTTCTCTCCTTTACCGAGAGAAGGAGGCGAAGAGAGCCCCACATAACCATCAGACTTTCCCCAGGTCTGGTGGTACTCGTAACGAGTTTCCACTCAGTTAATAAAAAATGTTTGTATGATGAATACGAATGTTTGTTCTCGGGTCTTGGATGCAAGTATTTATCTATATAAGTATGTTTATCCGTTGTCTAGTACCCATTGTACAGGCTTTGTCTGTTTGGGACTAGGTCAATTGGTGTCAAATTGTTCCGTCTCCACAAATACATGATAATGAATAATGAGGTAAGTACTGAAGTTTTTTTCTCTCTGCAAGCAACTGACAGACAGACGGATAACGAAGGATCCCGTCTTTTCCTCTTGAGCCACGGAATCCTAAAAACTTTTATATATAATTTCACCTTCAAACTCGAACCCGCAACGTTTACCGCCGCCCTTTTATTTGTTTTAATTCAATTTACTCCATTATTTAGCCGCTCAGACGCCAAAGGATTTCGAACGAACATCTAAATAAATGCACAAAACGAATGGTACCCATTTGTCTCCCCGCGTGCGACGCCGTTCATTTAAAAAAAAAAACACATTTTTACGTTCGAAATATAAAAAAAAACGCGTCCGTTTTGTTTCTGTTGCGTTCTGATAAAACGATCGGAGTGTCCCCATCTTGCTCTAATGTAGATAGTTTGACAGAGAAGGGAGTATGGATTTCTTTTTTTTTCCAACCGGCCAGTTATGAGAGCTGTCTTTGCGAGAGATCATAAAGAATTTAAAAATGATATTACCTTCTTTTTGGATGTTTGCTTTTGATGCCTTCGTCCTTTTTTTGTGGGCTTAAAAACGTTGACATCCGGGTGTCCCTTGTGATAATAATCTATTTTATTTAGTAAAAAAAACGTGTTTGATTTTATCTAAATGTTTAAGATGAGGTATGGCCGGCGCATTTTATTTGGGAAAAGGAATTAGTTTTCGATTTTTTTATTACTTGGTGTTTAGAATTAATATTGTCCTGCGGCGGTATCGTGTGTTAAAGTCACTGGTAATATTTATGTGAGAAATGGTAAGAAAGTAACCACTGACCATGCTTGGTTGGTACCTAAGTATACAAAAGCTGTAAGAATGGGATGGGCTTAAGAATAGTTCAGCTATGCGCTCATAGATGGAGCTGTACGACTTTGCGTACTAGGTAACGGAATGTTGCCTTGGAAAGCATAACATCTACGAATGTATTCAGTTCAAAGATTTAACGGTAGAAAAAAAATCATCGTCTCAACCAACTTAGAAAAGTTTATAAACCCCCGACATTGTCATTTCGAAGTTCAATGTTTCAAAATCGGGTGAAATAACTATAATTAAATTTAAATAAGAACCATCTATCATCATAGTGAAATAAAACGGATCACATCACTCACGTATGTAAGTCGAGTTAGAGGAAGGACTACGAATTAGTTCGAAACATGTCGGACTAAACTCGACTTATATTCGTGAGTGATCTGTTTTATTTCACTCACAGTTTTGTCTCACGGTAGTTTCATATTAAAAGAACCATCTATCTCTATTAAACTAAAACTATCTTTCGATTAAAAAAAAAACCGCATTGGAATCCATATCCATCTGTTTGGGAGCTATGGTGCCACATACAGATACACAGACACACAGGTCAAACTTAAAACACCCCCCTATCAAAATTAAACATAACAAGAACTTTTCAGTAACAGCTCGGACGACTACGATTTTGGCCGTTTTTTTGGCCGAGCGAGCGAAGCGTCTCTGTTTCAGCTTAGACAAAAATGCTTTCGTATGCCTGTCCTTCTGTCATGTCCGGCTGTTCTCCTCTACAGGTGGCATTTCTCAACCGATTCTAGTGAAATTTGGTTCGATAACTATACAATTTTTTTTTAAGGGTTCCGTACCTCAAAGGGAAAGAACGGAACCCTAATAGGATCGCTTTGTTGTCCGTCTGTCTCTCTGTCTGTCAAGACGCTTTTTCTCGGGAACGCGTGGAGGTAGCATGCTGAAATTAATATCAAATGCTCAAGCCTGCGGTCCCTTGAAGCTGTGAAAAAATCAACCTTCTAAGTCAACGCAATCAAAAGATACAGTCATTACAAAGGCTATTTCCTCAACTAAATCCATTGTCGATCATATCAGCAATAACCTGAAAACCAAGCACATTACTGAAAATACTACTACCGTTCTTCCATAAGCCCTAAGTAACTCCTCGTAAATGTACTTAAAGTATGTATTTTACTGGCTGCTGTAGAGGGGCGATTATTATTGTTATTTTTTTTTATCTAAAATTAATATCTTCCTTCTAACAAAACTCATGATAATTTAACAGACTCGATGTTTCTAATAGGCTAATATACTCTTTTTTGAAAAGTGGCTAATAATTAAAATTATTGTTCGTTTAGATTACACCATATAAAATGCATTTTTAAATTATGTTCTCGTATGAAGTGCATTATTGTAATGAAAAAACTTTCACTTTATATACGCAACTTACTGGCTTCTTTTCCTCCTTTACTGTAAACTATAAATACTACTTTAGATAGTTCTCATGTAAGTGACAGATTGTTTTTAATGAGAAATAAAAGATTCCATAAACCGATTTCCATACAAATTGCCGAAATCCGAAAACCTAAAGGGTACTTCCAGTTGTCCTAGAAACTTGGAATTTGGTATGCAAGTAGCTCTTATAGCACAACCACTCAGAAAAGTCTCAAAATCTTAAATTTTTATGTCTGTCTGTAGATTTCGCAGACCAATATAAGTTGACCCCACACTGCGTACATTTTGCTTAGGAGCAACACTGGACTTCTTAAAATACTGAAGTAAAGCGTTAAAATCCACCTCGGAAAGCCGTTTTTTATCCTTTAATACAAGCGGGTAAAATCGCATTTTATCCACTAGTGGGAAAAGTAATTTGACCTTGGAGTGGAGCGTGTTCAAGTAGCTTTTGACAGATAACAAAACGTTAAGCGCTCATAATAATGGTTCGTTCGATATTAATTATCATTAAATAAATGATAAATGGTTTGAGAATTTAATAAAAAATACCAAATTTAACTTTATTTAATGGTTCTTAAAATTCTATAAGAAACATCTGTTTTTTTTTAAATGATGTTGGATATAATTCTGAACGTACAAGTTGAGTCGATGCAATTTCAAAACGCATCGTCAGAAATGTCAACACTGTCAATACAATTTTTTTCACCAGTTTTCTGTCATAATATCGTAAAAAAAATTGTGATTCCAGTTATAAAGATTTAATTTTATGAGCTGTTGTTTTGCATGTTGCGCTTTCCTCGCTACAGTGAGGAGAAAAGTTTTGTGTTACACACGAGTGCAAATGTATTTTACTTCTCGTGTGTTGAAACACTCGCTACGCTCAGGATTCTATTTTAGAACCACTCGCTTCGCTCGTGATTCGACTATCTATTCCTTTCGCTTGCTTGTGTTTCAATTCCACACTCGCGGGTAAAATACAACTTTGCACCCTTGTATAACAAATAACTATTCTACGGAACCCTCGTGCGCGAGTCCGACTCGCACTTGGCCGGTTTTTTTTCGTCGATTCGTTTTTAGGCTTTTATTAAGAAAAAAAAAACTAAAATATTTCAAAAACGTGCCAATCCTCGTGAAATTTCGTGATGAGGTTCGATCATTATATGTATAGCTTTTTTGTCGATTCGTCTAGGTCTACAGCTCATAGAGCCACTAAGTATACTCAAGTATAGTAAGTAGTATTAATAGATTTTATGGAACATTCCCTTTACCCACTACTGTCATAGTCTGTGGTCCTGTATAGATCCCCCGGCGGGCCTCTCTTGCGCCTCGCGTTTTTACAAATAAATAAATATCATGGGACTATTGACACCAATTGACCTAGTCCCAAACTAGGCAAAGCCTGTACTATGGGTACTAGACAACGGATAAACATACTTATGTAGATAAACACATACTTATGTACATATTAAACATCCAAGACCCGGGAACAAACATTCGTATTCATCATACAAACATCTGCCCCGACCGGGATTTGAACCCGGGACCTCAAGCTTCATAGCCAGGGTCTCTAACCACTAGGCTATCCGGTCGTCAAATGGCGTACAATATTGAATTGGAAATTATATTTGTAATTAATAGTGATTAGTGCTTTTATTCCTTTAACAGTAGGTTAATTTGTCGCCGAAAGTAATTAAAACCCAACAAAGTAACTCGACGTATTCGTTTTGACAAAATATCAGGAACATAATAACGTATGTTGCGCAAACGCAAGGTTTTTCGTTGAAAAGAAACTCCGCGAAAAATGTTCAGAACCGTTAAACACCCTGTAATTTGGATGACAATGATGACATCGAGTCGCCGAAGTGGATGCGGCATGGGAAATTACAAAACATATCTTTTAACCGACTTCAAAAAAGGAGGTTATATGTTCCACTGTATATATTTTTTTATGTTGTACACCGATGACTCCGTCATTTGTCTACCGATTTTCAAAATACTTTTTTTATTCGAAAGAGTGTACTACCGATGTGGTCCCATTGTCACCAAGTCAGGATCTGATGATGGGATCCCAGGGAATTAGAGGGCAACCTTCAAATTTTACAGGCACGTATTATGTGGTTTATGTATTTTCTAAAGCTATTCAAGTAAGTATTTGATAATGGAAGGTACAACTCCTTAATGGTTAGGAGTTGGAAGATAGTTCTTTAAATACTAAATAAACATAAAAATAGTGAAATAAAAAAAACTTTTACCAAAAAAGTAAAACCGCCTTCAAGAAAAACCTTAGAAAAAAAAAACTTAAAACAATCCTCTAACTAAAGCCATGAGTTTTATGGCCTAGCCCTAGCAGAAATATGAAGTCGGTGCGGCGCGAGCGGAATATCCTTTGAACAAAGCACCGACTTCATATTTCTGCTAGGGCTAGGCCATAAAACTCATGGCTTTAAGGATTTTTTTTTCTTAGGTTTTTTTTGAAGGCGGTTATAAATAATTCTTATCCCCCACGTTCGTACATCAAGGTCCCCGAAATACCTCGGACATACTGAAGAAACAAACTGTCCAAAGATTCGCGGCAAAAAACTACAAATACTCGCCACAAAGTAGACTTGATTATTTCTTGAAACAGCCGCCTTTACAACTGAAACACCACACGTTATACCACCGTCAAACTAGAAACTAGACCAAAACCCACTCTATCTGAACGCAATAAAAGCTACAGCAAATTTATACTCCATCAAACTTACCTTGGGAAACGCAGCGGGAATACAAAAATAAAATCGAACTGTTAGAATGAAAGCCAATCGAAAAGCGACTCTGATTCGTAGCGTGTAGAGTCTTGTGGGTACGGGTTGGTGGTAAACTTTAAGTGGCGCTTGTAATACAATTTAAGGCCCCGCCTATGTTTTTTGGCTGTAACTGGGTGGGGTTTTTAGGGACCCCACCTTGATAATGAGTGGAAAATTGTAGGTACTGTGTTTGCATTTGGTTAAACATATATTATGTGTTGTTTGCGTAATAGTTTTTTTACTAGGGTACCGTCTCTCAAAATTAAGAAACTGAACCCTTACATGTATCATTCTCTAGTCCTTGATCGGTGTCGTGCTGTCCGCATCCACCGCGGTCCCGCGATCTTTACTAGGTCGTCGCTCCATCTTGTTGGAGGCCTACCGACAGCTCGTCTCCCGGTCCGTGGACACCATTCGAGAACCTTCTGACCCCATCGGCCATCAGTTCCGCGGGCATCAGTTATACTTCTGTGCCCGTAGTGTAATCATAATGCACAAAATACGTCTCGATCGCGTTTGCGTTAAAGTGTCAAATAGTATGAGTGCCCTTAGTGTAATCAAAAAGCACAAAATACGTCTCGATCGCGTTTGCGTTAAAGCGTCAAATAGTATGAGAATTGTTAAACGCGAACGCGATCGAGACGTATTTCTTGGTCTGGTCGGCGATTACACTAGGCGCTGAGAATTGTTAAACGCGAACGCGATCGAGACGCATTTCTTGGCCTGGTCGGCGATTACACTAGGCGCTGAGAATTGTTAAACGCGAACGCGATCGAGACGTATTTCTTGGCCTGGTCGGCGATTACACTAGGCGCTGAGAATTGTTAAACGCGAACGCGATCGAGACGCATTTCTTGGCCTGGTCGGCGATTACACTAGGCGCTGAGAATTGTTAAACGCGAACGCGATCGAGACGCATTTCTTGGCCTGGTCGGCGATTACACTAGGCGCTGAGAATTGTTAAACGCGAACGCGATCGAGACGTATTTCTTGGCCTGGTCGGCGATTACACTAGGCGCTGAGAATTGTTAAACGCGAACGCGATCGAGACGCATTTCTTGGCCTGGTCGGCGATTACACTAGGCGCTGAGAATTGTTAAACGCGAACGCGATCGAGACGTATTTCTTGGCCTGGTCGGCGATTACACTAGGCGCCGAGAATTGTTAAACGCGAACGCGATCGAGACCTATTTCTTGGCCTGGTCGGCGATTACACTAGGCGCTCTGGGCACGATCGAGGCGTATTTTGTAGTGATGCAACGGAACTGGCATAACGGAAGCAGAAACGGAAACAGATGTCAAAAGTAAATCTTAAAGGAAGCGGAAACGGAAACGGAAGCGGAAACGGAAGCGTTAACACTATGAAAAAAAAAGCACATTTAAAACTTTTTTTATTAAATTTGTATTTTAGTAGTCAAAATTAAACAGCGGCAAGTTATATTTAATAAAGAGTAACTTGGCCGCTTTTTCACCTTTCAGCCTATTTCGATGTTCTTCATATATTTTCTTTCTCCCCGCTTCCGTTCAGAGTTCTGTTATAAAGTTTGCGGAACCAGAAGCAGAAACGGAAGCGAAAAAAAATGCGGAACTTCTGCAGTTGCGGAAGCGGAAGCAGAGTTCTGTTGCAACACTAGTATTTTGTGCTTTTTGATTACACTAAGGGCACTGTACTAATATAGAATGAGTGTAAACACAACACAAGTACAAAAATCTTTATTTTCCTTTACAATCTCTTAAAAACTAAAATGACACCATTGCATTATTAGCCTCACCTGACTAAAATAAAAGCTAAGGGAAACGACCCAATGACCGACACGTTAAGTCCAGTAATTGACACCCTAGCCCCTATTTTACCACCTTTACAATTATAATGAAATAAAAACGGATCACTCACGTACATAAGTCTAGTTTAGCCCGACTGTTTCGGACTAATTCGTAGTCCTTCCTCTGGGAGCGCACGACCCAGCGGCGGCGAGACGCCCACTGCGCGCCGCGGCTCTGCTCGCGCGACTACTAGACTCAGCTGACAGCGGCACACAACTACGCTCGTTTTCATCGTCATTTTTATTATTGTTAAATGCAGGGTAGCACACTACACTGACCACATCACTCTGTAAAGGCTCGTTCACACTCACCGTTCCGTGATCCGTTTTTATTTCATTGTGATTGAGTCTCACGGTAGTTTCATGTTAACTTTACAATTGTCAGTTTTCTATGACAATCCGGTGTCAACTGCTGACTTGAAGAGCTTTTGTTTTAGCACGCTTCATATTGTCAAAGAAATGTAGTTCGAATTGTCATATAAAACTGACAATTGTAAAGTTGGTGAAATAGGGGCCAGGGGTCACCTTTATTGCTACGTATTAGGATTGAAAGTGTCATCTACTGGAATAGTGTCGGGCAGAGGGACCTGTAGTTATTTAATGTACGGGTTTAAACTGTTTAAAGAAGTCGAATTGAGAACCTCCTCGTTTTAAGTCGGTTAAAAATAAGTCTCGATCGTGTTCGCGTTAAATAACTACCTACCTAATTATCATTAGACAATTGACACCACGGACCAACCACCCTCTGGACACCAAATGTCAGGGCGAACGATTCCGAAACGCATATGCTCATTTGCACCTATAAATCTCTTTAGTCACGAATCGCGGCTCACTTTCGACCAGATGACAAGCTATGAACCAACCACGACGCACTCCCCCGGCCCGGTCACAGCGGCTGTTTTCGTAATGACTTTCCAAGTAAATTATAGAAGACTAGCTGTTGCCCGCGACTTCGGATTTCGGTTATCGCTATTCCGCAGGAACTATGCAATTTTCCCGAATAAAAAAAAATAAAAAAATACGTACAGTGGAATGTAGAACCTCCTCCTTTTTTGAAGTCGGTTAAAAAGTAGCCCATGTTATTCCTCAATATTCAAACTATCTTCTTACCAAATTTCATCTTGATTGGTGCAGCGGTTTTACCGTGAAGAGGTAACAAACAGACAGAGAGACAGAGTTACTTTCGCATTTATAATATTAAGTTAGGATTAGTATAGGATTAGGATTAGGATGCGGTGTCCAGAGGGTGGTTGGTCCGTGATTCACATCAATTGACCTAGTCCCAAACTAGTGTACTAAGGGTACTAGGCAACGGCTAAACATACTTATATAGATATTAAACATCCAAGACCCGACAACAAACATTCATCGTACAAATATCTGCCCCGACCGGGAATCGAACCCGGGACCTCAAGCTTCATAGTCAGGATCTCTAACCACTAGGCTATTCGGTCGTCAAGCAGATTAAAGGCAGAGTCAGTCCAGGGGTAGAGCAAGTTCGTGAGGGTATGCGTTTTGGAGAGGACTCCAAAAGAGAGATCTCTCTCCAGGCAGATGTTATGCCCGGGGACAGAAGTCCAATTGGTGTCAATTGTCCCATGATATTTATTATTATTATTATTTATTAAGTTTCGCAATTCTTCGGGTTATGTCGGTAACTTTAGTTCTACTACGGACCTATTATATAAAACATTACCATGATACCCGGGACTTAAACGCTTAAAAAAACATATATTTAAATTATCATTTAAATACATCGACGTTTCGGACGCGACGTTGTGTCCATGGTCTCGAGGGGACTTAAGAGGCGGGTATCAACATCTAGCTGCAGTCCCTTCGTCGTCGTCAAAATGTCGTTAAAGTGCCATATAGTATGAGAATTGTTTGTTGTCGATACGTGCCACTAGTGGCGCTGTTAATGTGCCCATATGGCCCATAGTAATTCAGACCTAAACGCGAACACGACAGACACATTTTTTGACCGTTGGCCGTTAACTTTGTTAGGAATCCGACCAGTTTTCATCATTGTTGTCTGTAATATCTAATATCTAATCCAACTCGACGTTGGACAGTTCTTCTGTGATCTTCTTGATCTCGGCTTCACTTCTCTTCTTTTCTGTGAGCTTCTTGGCTTCTTCTTTCTTCTGCCCGTAGAGTCTCTTCAAGTCTTCCATGACCTGGAAAGAAGATTGTTATAAATTAATTACTAGTGGCACTGTGAGCTGTAGACCTCACGAGTTCATCTTTGAACATTTTACAGTAGTTTCATCAAGACGGTTCTTAGCTAAACTTCATAAAAATCGGTTCATCCGTTTTTGAGATTCAAATAAAAATGTCAGGGGTTTTTCAACTTTTCTACATTGGTGAGGTTATTTGGTATTGTTGTTATTTGATATTGTTTGTTATTTAATGTTACTGTTATTTAATATTGTTGTTGTTAGGTATTGCTCTTACTTGATATTGTTGTTATATGGTATTGTCGTTATTTGTTATTGTTGTTATTTGTTATTGTTGTCATTTGGCATTGTTGTTATTTCGTATTTTTGTTACTTGGTATTGTTGTTATTACTTGTTACTTGTTATTGTTGTTATTTGTTATTGTTGTTGTTACAGTTACCTTGTGCGGTATGTGGTCGGGCTTCGCCTGGTGTATCTCGTACTCGCCGCGCTGGTTCTTCACCAGCTCCACCAGCGAGTCCTCGAGGCTGGGCGGCGCGGGCTGCGCGGGCGCTGGCCGCCGCATCTTGGAGGCCCACGAGTGGAGGTAGCTGCTCGGGTCTGATGCGAGGAGCTGGGACGTTAACGTTGACAGATTAGGGTTCCTTTAAAAGGCGAGTGTACCGCTTCTTGGAAGGCCGGCACCACAACAACAGTTCCAATGGTGCTGTGGGTATCTATGGGCGGCGGTGATCATTAACCATCAGGTGAACCGCATGCCCGTTTGTCGGCTTTGTTATAAAAAAAATTGCGAAACTTAAGTGGCAGTGGGCGGGGCACATTGTTCGCAGAACTGATGGCCGATGGGGTCAGAAGGTTCTCGAATGGTGTCCACGGACCGGGAGACGAGCTGTCTGTAGGCCTCCAACAAGATGGAGCGACGACCTGGTAAAGATCGCGGGACCACGGTGGATGCGGACAGCACAAGACCGGGCTGAGGGGAGAGCCGCGGGGGAGGCCACCGGCCAGCAGTGGACGTCTAGAGGCAGCCATGATGATGATGATGATGATGGTAAAATACAATAGTATAGTAGGTAGATTGTGAAACTAGTGCATAAAATGCGCCTTTTTTAACCCCCGACGAAAAAGAGGGGTGTTATAAGTTTTACCTGTGTATTCGTGTGTCTGTGTATCTGTCTTTGGCGTCATAGCTCCCAAACGGATGAATCGTTAAACTATGTAGTTTAATCGAGATGGTAATATTCTTAGCTAAGTTTCATTAAAATCGGTTCACCCGTATGACAGAGGGTTTTTCTACTTTTCCAAGTTAATCTAGCTACACGGCGAATTTTCTGTTTTTATTTTAAGTTGCTTATAGCATGTTCGAACGTTGTGTAAATGATATAGTTCTATACATCACCAAAGATGGAAAGACAGAAATTTGGCAGAATAGGAAATTCGAATGATACCTTTTCTCTGTTTTTGGTCAGCTTGGGCGGCGCTGGCGCCTGTCGCTTGGCGCTGCCGCTGGTCGCGCCGCTGCCTAAAGGCTGCCCATCTGCAACAGACCACGTTTTTCACATTTAATGCCGCACCCACAGACGTAAATTAACTGTAAAGAATTGTGAAGTCTGTAACTTTGTATGAACATCGTCGCTTATAAGCTTACATGCGATTTTAATATTAATTCACTACCTAGAGTGAGGCAGTTAAGTTGATGAAAGTTGTTTAGGAATTGCGAGAGGGTTAATATAATACTCTTTTAATAGGGATGTTGCCTCTTGGTCACATCAGCAACTTTTTTGAAATGTCAAAACTATTTCATCGGATTCGTTGCGTTAGTGTATGAAGTCCCTATTTTATTATAGAACATATACTACTTTATTTACATAATAAAAGCAGAACTATGACAACTATAACTATGACATCATAAATTTCAGTAATCAAACTGCCTCCTTTTATTCGTTTTTAGTAATAAGTGAGGCATCGGTTTTTATGTGCATTTTCGGAAGCTTGGTAAGTGAAAGAGTGAGAGATAAGCACAAGACCGATCGTCGTGGAGATGATGTTGATGAGGAGGAGAGTGATGATGAGGAGGAGGATGAGGTGGAGGTGATGGTGATGAGAAAGAGGAGGGGTACCGATGAAGATGAGGAGGAGGGTGATGATGATGGTGATGGTGAGGATGATGATGATGAAGAGGAGGATGAGAATGGTTAGGATGGTGGTGGTAAGACGGAGGATGATGAGGATGAGGATAATGGTAAGGATGGTGATGGTGGTGTTGAGGAGGATATGGATGATGATGATGGTGAGAAGGAGGATGATAAGGCTGAGGATGACGATGATGACGAGGTGGGTAATGATGAAGATGATGATAATGATGACGAGGTGGGGTGAGGATGAGGATGAGGATTATGGTGGTGGTAATGATGACTATGATGAAGATGACGATGGTGAGTATGAGGAGGATGCTGTTGAGGAGGATGAGAAGGAAGAGGAGGGTGACGATGACGATGGTGAGGAGGATGATGGTGATGAGGATGATGTTTATAAGGAGGAGGATGATGGTGATGCTGATGATGATTATGACAAGGAGGAGGAGGAGGATGATGGTGATGATGTTGGCTTACTGAGCGGCGCGGTGTTGGTCTGCGGGCCCAGCTCGAACATGAGCTGGAAATCGGCGTGGTTGCCGAACGCGAAGCCGAAGCCCACGCGGGAGTCCGTGCCTGCAACCAGCGGGGCCCGGGTTTAGTCCCGGTATGCGCAGCGGCAATACATATTATGTCAAGGATACAATACAGTTACTATGCGAATTATGAATTGATTTTCCAATTTTTGACCGCCGACGCAAAAAGATGGGTGTTATAAGTTCGCTATGTGTGTTTGTCTGTGGCGCCGTAGCTTTTAAAACGGTTGAACCGATAGTATTTGCAAGCAGGTTTTCTAGCGATTGTTCTTAGATGTGTTTTATTAAAATCGGTACCGCCGTTTTTGAGATATTACGTTTTGAGAGGTTTTGTTAAGTTCAAATCAAAAACGTGAGAGTACGTTGATGTCTTCAGTATGGCTAAGTTTGGGATTCGGGAACCAGGGGGCTCCCGTTGATATTTTTGATATGTGAAAAGTAAAAAAATAACTTCTGGGCCAGTTCCTTTAAGTGCTGTACCTACGGAGGGCCTACAAATACAAAAGACGGCGCCCGACTGCGCAAAAGTTAACGTAGTTCCTAATTAAAGGACCAAGTCACCAGGGTCATGTTTTATAAAGCTACAAGTTACAATTTACAAGCGGAAGTCTCCTTCTGACAAAAGGTGATAGAATGAGACTTCCGCTTGTAAATTCTAACTTGTAGCTTTATAAAACACGGTCCAGGGGCGCCATTTTGTTGCTTGTCGCTCAGTGCGTCCTTCACTGGTTCCATCACTATGAAAGGGACGCACTGCGCGACAAGCGACAAAATGGCGCGCCGTTGCTACATGTGCAGGCCCAGAAATTGCATTTTTTTTTCACATATGTCATGGGTTTGGGTTTAAATATAGTAAGTCCACACTCCTGCTCTCTATGTGGATCGGAGGTGGACTGTTTGGGTCACCACGGGTTAAGATGCCCTAAAAGCGCCGGTAGAATTTCCCGCCACGCCTGCCTCAACGACACCATCCGTCGGGCTCTCGTCAGCGCCATCATTCCCGCAGTGCTGGAGCCGAATGGCCTCACTCGCGACGATGGTAAGAGGCCCGACGGCATGGCCCTGGTGCCGTGGCAACTAGGACGGCCCTTAGTATGGGACGCTACGTGCGTTGATACTTTGGCGCCGTCCTACCTCAGCGTTACGGCATCAAAGGCGGGCGCAGCGGCTGCGTCTGCGGAGGCTCTCAAACGCCGCAAATACTGTGAACTTAGTAACAGTTTCAGTTTTGCGGCGTTTGGTGTGGAGACGCTTGGCCCGTGGGGACCCGACGCACTCAAATTTTTTAATATATTAAGAAAAAAAATTATCAAAATTACAGGTGATCAAAGGGCTGGCGCGTTCCTCGGCCAACGTATAGGCATTGCTATACAAGAGGGAACGCCGCCAGCCTTTTGGGCACCTTGCCCCGAGGTAGCGGACTCGGGGACGTTTTCCGTTTTAGGTTCTAAATTTAATTATTGTTATTATTATTCTTTTTGTTTTTGTTTGTTTTGTTGTAATAAATCTTTAATCTCATTGAATCTTAATTTGAAAACATATGATGAGACACGGTTTTTGAGGGGGTGGGGAGGTAAAGGGGGGGCCTTCACCCCCCCCCCTCCTCCCCTGAACAGCTCCCGTCATCTACCTTTTTTGATGGGTGGTATGTTGGAGTACGCGACCGACAGTAGGGAAGGCAGTTCCTCAGGGATGATCACGGAGCTGGACCCTGGAAATATTAATTTTAATGAGACGTTAAGAAATGTATCATCATCAGCTATACTTTTAAATACTTACCTACTTACTGAAACATGAATACACAGAAAAAAAAACCAGAAAAATGCCAATCCCGAGAATCGATCCCGGATACCCTTACACCAAGATTGGCATATCTATCACAGTCAATATAATATATGTAAATGAGGGTCATAGCTTCTCATTTAACTTGTCTATGGTCTTGTTCTGCAGAGTTGTCAGTTGGATTTGAATTATTAAGACATGTGAAATGTAATGTCATACAATATAATCGAGTACTTATAATAAATAGAGAATAACGCGGAATATTAGCATTAAATGTTGTTTCTCCTTTCAGGTAGTGTTTAGTTAATATTTTACATGATATAATGTTTGTAACATTGTGATTAATAAAAATGTTCTTTCAGAGCAACACAATTTTGTTTTTGTTTCGTCGTTTCGGCAATAAATGCGAGTAATGTGATGTTTATGATCACATTATATATACTGTTGCCACCCTGCAGAATCGCTTGAGGAAGTACTGGCTTGACGGTTCCTATTAATTGGATATTGTGTGTTCTCTAGTTCGTGTATATATGTATTTTATGTAGTGTAAACTTCTTGATATGTTTTAATTTATCGTTATGTTATTGGTATGTACTAGAGTGTATCTGTATTTCTATGTATGTGTATTTTAAATGCTTTAGCTAGGCAATTAGGTTAATTTCCGGTTCCGGATCCTCTTACTTTTATTTGTATGTCTACTCTTTTTTCTGATGTCCTGTCAATCGCCCGAAGGTTAACTGGTAGAGATCCCTTTAAGTGATAAGTTCGCCTTTGTACATTTGCTTTTGTTCTGTTATCTGTATTTTTTTGTTTTATGTGCAATAAAGAGATATACATACATACATACATACATATATATTGGTAATCGATAAAAAACAAATTAAAAAAACGGAAAAATACAAAAAGACAGGTCCTCCAATTGAGATCATAATTATCAGTCTTTTTAACCCCCTCCCAAAAAGAGGTTTGTTATAAGTTTGACCTGTGTATCTGTGTATCTGTTTTTGGCATCGTAGCTTAACGGATGAACAGATTTGTACTCGCCTTTTTTTAATCAGAAGCTAATTTAATCATGATATTCTTGGTTCTAAGTTTCATGTAAATCGGCTGAGGTGTTTTTGAGCTATTAAACTATTCAACTTTTCTAAGTAGGTTAGGTTTTTCGTCCTTGTTACTAAACCATGTTTACGATGTGAAGTTAACCGTTGCGACAGGGAGTCTACCGAGTGTAGTTAGCGCCAGTTGCATAACTCGACCTTCTGTGGCGGGTCGGGTAAGTGCTTAGGGCACAGGCCACGGTCTGTACACTACATAGTCAATGCAGACATACATATATCAATCATAACCTAACCACTTAGAAAAGTTGAAAAACCCCCGACATTGTCATTTCAAAGTTCAACATTTCAAAAACGGGTGAACCGATTTAAATGGAACTTAGCTAAGAAACACCTCGATTAAACTAGCTTTCGATTTAAAAAACCGCGTCGAAATCGGTCTATCCGCTTGGGAGCTACGCCACAGACAGATACACAGGTAAACTGATAGGTAACACCCCTGTTTTTAGTCGGAGGTTAAAAACTGTTATGCGCCATCTTGGATCCCAAAAATAATATCAAATCCAAATAATCACAGCCAAAATACTCATTCAACACCCAATGATCACTTTTTGTAGTGGGACAGCCATGGGAATTTAAATTCCCTATACTTAAGTACACCCTTTACTGTTTTCGTTCGACTACTATGAGACAACGTCGACGGAGGTGCGCTTAGCGGAGCTCCTATTCCGTGTAGTTTAGGCGCTTCGTGCATTGACACAACTCGAATCTAACCTAGTAAACAGATTCTAGTCGTCGAACGAAAACAAAGTGGCGTCACTTTTTTGGTAGTCACTGAAACATGAATACACAGAAAAAAAACCAGAAAACGCTAATATGCTAATCTTGGTGTAAGGGTATGGCACGCGACACGTAATGTCGAGGATCCGGGTTCGGTTCCCGGAGTTAGCATTTTCTGGTTTTTTTCTGTGTATTCATGTTTCAGTGAGTATTTCAAAAGTATGGTTGATATTCACGGGAAACCGTAAAAATAAAAAAAATAAAAAAACAAAAGGATACTCCAATTGAGATAATGAACGAATAGGTGGGCTATGGGGAAGTCAAAAAAACATACATACAGGGTGGAAAGTTGAGATGGGGCAGTAAGGGCAGCTACTAGATCCCTCGCTGCTGCGCGAAAATGCTCTCAGGAGACCTTTACTAACTTTTTAAGTGATGACGATCGACATTCACAGATTTTTGATAAAATGTACAGTCAGCGAGAAAATCGGCAGATTTGACTTTTTCTTTTTTAATGCCAATCGGTCCCATTTCTATCAAGGATTAACTCTTTCAGTATAATACTCTTTGAGACCAACTGAGGTTAGAGTACTGAAACACCCACTAATTAAAGAAAACTTTTTCCATACAGTTCGTAGGGTATTAACTTGTTTCACCCATGACGGCCAGCGTTATCTGTGTAGCAACATGTTCGTTTTTAGAGTTCTCTTTCCACACAGACTAGTTGTTTTTTTACAATGATACCGATTATTCTCATTTCTAATGTCCTAATTGTAGTTGGCGATCCTATTGAGGAAGTACAACACACGAAGTTTTTAGGAATAATTATTGACCGTCACTGTAAATGGAGGGAACATGTAGATACAGTTTGTTCCAATTTCAACAGTTTTGTGTTTGCTCTGAGGCGGATTAGTCAGACCGTTTGTCTGGAAGCTGCATTATTAGCTTATCACGGGTACGTTGGTTCTACGTTAAGATATGGTATAGTAATATGGGGTAACTGTACTACAGTGGACCAATTATTAATTGCGCAAAAGCGCTGCATCAGAGCGATTTTCAGAATTAAACGAAAAGGATCGTGTCGCCCTTACTTCATCCATTATGGTGTCCTAACAGTTCCTTGCATGTATATATTGGAGGTCTGCATATTTGTGCACAAATATAAAAATCCGTTTACAGAGTGGCAAGACATGTGTCCTTGCAAAGTTAGACTACAATATAAATATAAACTTTATAAGCCACCTGTAAAATTAGCATTATCGTCCAAAAATACCTACTTGATGTGTATCAAAATTTATAACAAACTGCCTGACGTTTTTATAAGCAAAAATTTAAGGGTATTTAAAAGCAAATTATTTACATTGGCAACAGAGAAATGCTTCTACAGTATTAGCGAGTTTTTAAATGGGTAAATTGTGTCGTATTGTGTAATAGAAATTTACACTAATTAACTAATTAAGATACATATGTAATATTTAGTTTTATATAATTTAATTTAATTTTGTACGCCAGGCCTGTGGCACTAGGTGGCGAACTTGTGAATTTATTTTGTTTCAACACCATGCTGTAAACCCACTTATGACAAATAAATGTATTTCATTTCATTTCATTTCGTTTCTACAATTTTATCATTTTTAAGCTAAAGAAAATTTCGCATTGTAATTAATTGCCCTACAAAATGTATGGAAAAAGTTTTCTTTGATTTGTGGGTGTTCTAGTACTCTAACCTCTGTTGGTCTCAAAGAGTGTTTTAATCCTTGATATGAATGGGACCGATTGGCATTTAAAAAAAAAAGTCAAATCTGTCGATTTTCTCGCTGACTGTACATTTTATCAAAAATCTGTGAATGTCGATCGTCATCACGTAAAAAGTTAGTAAAGGTCTTCTGAGAGCATTTTCGCGCAGCAGCGATGGATCTAGTAGCTGCCCTTACTGCCCCATCTCAACTTTCCACCCTGTATACAGTGGAACGTAGAACCTCGTCCTTTTTTGAAGTCGGTTAATTACCGATGGCTCACCCAGTTGAGCAAGTTAGTTGTGCCGTGGGTCAGAGATTGTTTTTTTGACAAACACTGTTGACATTGAAGGCCAGTCATAAAATCCCGGTGCGCGTGCGCACTTACTACACAGGAAATGCATAATTTTGGCATTTAAGAACAGTGTTTCCGGTCAGTCAAGGGTAAGGGATTCCGGTTGCAGCTGCTGCGTTACTTAGTGTACTCAGAGTCAACAATTAACTCCTGTAGATACGCAGAAACCTAATTGGAAATTAAAATTACTGGGTATTCCCAACAGCAGTTAGGGATTTTACTAATTTAATCCGCGCTTGTTCGGTCTATTGTATGAAGTGCTTATATTATTTTCATATGTTATAGTCCGGCTCATGGCCTATCTGTGATAATAAATTCACCCAAATCCGTACAGCTTTTTACGCATGATGTAGTACCAAACAATACCAAACAAAAAATTGTTGGCAGCAATATTAAAATCTTTCCGGTTTAAGAATGAGATAGGATTTGAAAGAAAATACAATCAATAACAAAATCTTTTCTCGAAAAAAAAAGGCGGTCTAATTTTGATAAAATTTAAGTAAAACACATTTTGTTTTTTATTTGCTATAAAAAAAAACCTTTATATCAGGCCAGATACATGACCCATATAACGCTATTTATGCTATGCTTTGGTATTTACCAATAACGTTTTCTTTCCATAAAATGTGTTACGTTGGGAGTATCGTTCCTTATTACGTCGATTAATCGCCAATCACTACCTAATTAGTTCATAATTCAATCATAGGTACTATAAATACTCGAAATTTTCATAATTACTCACCCAAAGAAAGCAGGAACAGGAAACAGATACATTTCACAATCATTTTTACAACAATAAACTTTTCAAACACTAAAATCTCATTTCACAACAGGCTGAGTGTTTATATCTAAGCCTTTAAAAAAACAATTAAAAAAGTGAACTGTCTACGTCAAGTTTTGGCGGCAAACTAAACTTAGAACATATGATTCCAACTTTCACTATTGCACAAAGGTCATAAATGCGTAATGCGATCCATTAATAATGCACCTAATTATCGGTTATTAGAATCAACATTCCTTTGACATGAGTCATGCGTTTAATACGTTTCCGTTCGTAGCTAAAGTTGTTCGAAGTCTCATATCATATAGGTATATGTGTGTACGACCGAATCATGCCAATTTCAACCTTGTTATTATAACGTTGTAGTTGAAATGGCAATGTACGTTCTCATCATTTGTTAATTACGTATGTGTGAGTTTCCATTCACCGCAGTTTTGAACAAAACTTTCGCGACTTATCTCACGCTTTTCCGCCAATCTAAACGCGACTCTATTGTAATCGATTAAAGATCACTTTTTAGTGAGTGTATATTTGTCGGTTAAGTCTTTTAGTTTTACGAACTGACCACCACTTTCATATTTCGAAACCAATAGTGGTTTGCACAGATAGTGTTTTCCAGTTATGTCACTCGGTGCAATTTTCGCTGCGAAACGTAGGAGGTCTTGGCACAGTGAGAGCTCTGTGTTATACTAAGTTGTGATAAGGTTTTCCACATTTTGTACAAAATGTATGGGAGGTCAGCGGGTTTCGCTGT
This sequence comes from Clepsis dumicolana, assembly GCA_963691665.1. Classification (NCBI taxonomy): domain Eukaryota; kingdom Metazoa; phylum Arthropoda; class Insecta; order Lepidoptera; family Tortricidae; genus Clepsis; species Clepsis dumicolana. The sequence continues at coordinate 6,197,630 of OY829533.1, read as the reverse complement.
CTTGCGTGCTTTTAGAAATCCATGAGTCATAGCATATATCACAATTACGATATGACATTACCAAGACTTATTAGCAAAGACTGATTTTCAGTTAGACAGTATTTTCGTTCATCATCATCATCATTTTCCTTTCGTAGAATTTGTCAAAAAAAACTTTTTTGATTGGTAGTACCTTATTTGCTGACTGTACTTTTGGTTGACTTTACTTGCACTGTCATCCAATTTACACAACCATACCAAATTTCGAGTCAATCCAATCACCGGAAGTGGGTCAAACTTTACTTGCAGTTGCAAGATCTGACCCAAACAATACAATATAAGAATAGCTCTATATTGAACACAAAAAAAAACTACGGCATTCAAATCGGTTCAACCGTTTAAGAGCTACAGTGCCACAGACAGACACACACAGCTGTCAAATTTAAAACACCCTTCTCTTTGCGTCGGAGCTTAAATGGAGCTTAAAAATAAAACTGTCACACAACTGCCAAAAACACGCACGCAATCAACAGACCCTGTGCATTTTTCATAGACTTCATGTAAAAACTTTGGCAGAGAGGAAATCGCGCGTTAACATCTCCAGTCCTTTACTGCTCTAAGGCAATATATTTGTCCATTATTGCAATAACTTTTTTGAGCATCCTATGCGAAGATAAAGGCTTTGCTATACACCACGAGCGAGTCGCGGCGTCCCTTCAGCAAAGCGTGACAAGTTTTTCTGTATTAAACATTATAACTTACTATAGGCAGCGTAGTGGCTCTGTGAGCTGTAGGCCTCTCGAGCTCATTTTCGATTATTTCCCAAAAACTAGATTCTATGTAATTTTGCGAACCTGCTCACAAAATTTCACTAGAACAGACATAAAAAATTAAGATTTTGAGACTTTTCTGAGTGGTTGTGCTATAAAAGCCACCTTCATACCAAATTTCAAGGTTCTAGGACAACTGGAAGTACCCTTTAGGTTTTCGGATTTCGGCAATTTGTATGGAAATAGCCTTTTTAATGACTGTATCCTTCATTTTGATTGCGTTGAATTAGAAGTTTGATTTTTTCACAGCTTCAAGGGACTGCAGGCATGACTATTTAATATTAATTTCAGCATGCTACCTCCACGCGTTCCAGAGAAAAAAGGGTCTTGCAGAAAGACAGACAACAAAGTTCCATTTTTCTTTTTGAGGTGCGGAACCCTAAAAAAAACCAGCATCACCGAAACTGAAGCTATGATGCTTCGGAAATATCACGAAATGCATACATGAAAGGTAGACAGCGCTCCGCTTCTTTTGGCTCGACTTGGCGGAGGCACTGCCGTGCCCCGTGATGCGAATTTTCGCGCTACCACAAGCCTCAGCCTTAACAATACCACAATAAGCAAATCCCTTCGATCGTGGGAAATAATCAATACAGACACAAAAGGCGTTTTTTATCGAACACGCAATGTGCAATACTGTCCTAACATTCAGTAATTGACTGCCGGGAAAGAAGGACTTTCCTGTCGGCAGTGGTTTTAATTACTTACAGTTAAAACTTGCACAAAAAAAATTGTATAAATAAAATATGATAGTCTGTGTATTTGCGGTGATTTTGGTGTCTGGGTGTGAGTTTTTTCTGTGTGCTTTTTATTATTTTTGTGAATAAATAGGTATGACGGTCGATTACATAAGATTCATTTAATTCATAAGGTAAATCCCTCACAAGACACCAATATAGGTACAAACACCTATGTATGTTTTTTATGTGTAGTTATTAACCCCCGACGAAAAAGAGGGGTGTTATAAGTTTGACCTGTATGTGGCATCATAGCTCCCAAATGGAAGGACCGATTTCGATGCGGCTTTTTTTAATCGAAAGCTAGTTTAATCCAGCTGGTTCTTAGCCAAGTTTCATCAAAATAGGCTCACCAGTTTTTGAAATATTGAACATTGAAATGACAGTGCCGGGGGTTTTTCAACTTTACTAAGTTGGTTAGGTTATTGTGAATAAATACATGCCGGTCGATTACATAAGATTGATTTAATTCATAACACAATACAATTAATTTTCTCACAAGACACCAATATGTACATTATAGGTACTTACTTACAGATACTTAGGTATTTATGAGAACTTTTAGTCGCCTCAGTTTCAGACGCGCTCGCGGGCTGGTTTGTCCTGTATTCTGTGCTCTAGCTCCTAAGTCTGTCTGTCTGTCGCAGGCGCCGGCGCCATCTTCCCGATCATCCCGATGGACGTCCCGATGTCCCTCATCGCGGTGTACGGGTTCACGCCGCCCGTGCGCCTGGGTGGGTGCTGATTTTTAACCGACGAAAGATAACAGGAGAAGGTTATCAATTGTATACGATATGCAGGATGCGTTTTAAATCACCGTCAAGAATCATCTTAGCTTTCTAGTTTGGCAACGCATCCGCGAACCCTCCGGGGTTGCGGGTGTCTATGGGCAGTGGTCATCACTTACCATCAGGTGACCCACTTGCTCGTTTGCCTTCCTCGTCGTATAAAAAAAAAGAATTCAGCCAGGGGTCGAGTTTAAGGGTTTAAATAAATAGTGAACAACACTCCTGTAATTTTTTTAATAAACAAAATCCCTGCTGGTTGACAATTTATTTATTATTATTGATAGAGGGAGGCGAACGAGCAAGTGGGTCACCCGATGGTAAGCGATCACCGCTACCCGTGAGAACCAGCAACCGCAAGAGAGTCACTAGTCCGATACAGCAATACAATGTGATGTGATGATGATGACTATAGTACAATGTGATGTATGTGAGATTGTCTTTTTTAGGGCTCTAAACAAGACTCCGCTGTCCGTCCGTCTGTCTGTCTGTCCGTCCGTCTGTCTGTCTGTCTGTCCGTCTGTCATCAGGCTGTATCTCATGAATCGTGATAATTAGACAGTTGAAATTTTCACAGATGATGTATTTCTGTTGCCGCTATAACAACAAATACTAAAAACCGAATAAGTACATATTTAAGCGCTCCCATACCACAGACATGATTTCTTTACCGTTTTACAGATAACGGTACGGAACCCTTCGTGTGCGAGTCCGACTCGCACTTGGCCGGTTTATTTCCTTTTTTTTTTTTTACTTCACATGGGTGCTCAATACTCACTCAATTCTTGCCGGTTCATCAAAACGCATCCTGATATGTATGGAGCCCTAAAAATGTATTTATTCCAGGACGCGACCACCGCGTGGGCTTCGGGTTCCGTTTCGGGAACCACGCGGACCTCCAGGTCATGTACGAGTTCGGACCCCAGATACGGACCAAGCCCTTGCAGCCTGTCAGTGAGTGACAACCATTGACTTACTAACACCAAAGAATATAATTATAACAACCACCCTCTGGACACCGCATTTTCTATAATTTACTTGGAAAGTCATTACGAAAAAAGCCGCGGCGAGCGGGCCGGGGGAGTGCGTCGTGATTGATTCATGGCTTGTCATCTCGCTTGTCGTACGGTCGAAAGTGAGCCGCGATTGGTGGCTAGAGAGAATGAGCATATGCGTTTCGTAAACGTTCGCCCTGACATTTGGTGTCCAGAGGGCGGTTGGTCCGTGCAAGCAGCTCAGCAGTGCTCGCACTGTTGTGTTCCAGTGGGGAGAGTAAGACAGCCGGTGTAATTACGGGCACAAGAGGCATTTCATCTTAGCTCTCTAGGTTGGCAACGCATCTGCAAACCCTCCGGGATTGCGGGTGTCTATGGGCAGTGGTGATCACTTACCATTAGGTGACCCACTTGCTCGTTTTCCTTCCTCATCGTATAAAAAAAGTAATATAAAGACTGCCAATCTCCACACTAACTTGCGTAGCTCCGAAATGTAAGGTTCACTAGATGGCGTTGTTTAGCCGGGGTGTTACTCCCAACTCCCATACGTGCTAAACATTTTTCTTTGTCTTTTTCCGTTTTGCTTATTACGTGGGGCTCAAAACAGAGTTCTTGTAAGTCAAAAAGTCAAACTCAAAAGTATTTATTTGCTAGAACACAGTACAGGAAGGTCTTACAAGAGGTTTTTACCAGTGTATTCAGCCTGCATGCAGGCGTGGAAATATTTCCTTGAGAGGTGATTAATTTAATAAATATACAAATTCATACCTGATGTCAGTTATAAAATTAAGATATTTACATTAAAATAACAACAATAATCATAATAACAAATTCACAACACCAGTAATCATAAAGTTAATAATAATGACACCAAACTATGTCATTTGCCTACACTCCAAATACCCCTTAACACTATAAAAACATTTGTCGAGAAGCCACCTCGTCAACTTATTCTTAAAAACATTTCCCTGGAGGGCCTTATTTTATATATTTTAGGGTATTGTATTTTTCTAGCAATACACACACTTGCACAAAATTTTAGTGATATTTTCACGAATACTTTGTAAAATCGGTGTCACCAGCAGTCTGGCGTACAGCGCCATCTAGCGACAAGTAGTACGAGACATTTTGTGACAACTAGCTTATTGCAGAGGTCCGCTCGGCGGCGTACCGCGTGCAGCGGCGGCGCCCCCTGCTGGAGCTGCTGCTGCGCGCCGGGCTGCTGGAGGAAGCTGTGGGCGAGGACGGCGCGGCTGTCGACGAGCCCCGGTAGAGGGCAGCACCATTGCAGTACAGCAGCACTGAAGTTCGGCCGAAATTAGCTTGTTCTGTCGCTTGCAATGTAGTCGTCCCGCTGTTGCTACGGCAACTGCCATGTTTTAGGGAAATTTCATTAAATTATAGGGAAATCTATGGCACAAGGCAGCAAATCTATTGCTGTAGCAAAATCTAGGGCAATTTGAGACGGTCGAACGTTGATAGATTTTATTTTAAATAAAATTTGTATGAAGTTTGTAGTTGTGAGATCCTGTAATTGGCTTCAATGTTACTATAGAAATAACCTACTCTGTAATTTGTAGCTGTTGGTTCTCCGAAAATAAATAAAATAAATAAATAAACGAACATTTGTATTTTTTATTTAATTTCATTTAAGCTCCCGAAGTTCTGCAGGTCTAATCGGAATTCGGCCTATTTTACCGAAATTCGGCCGGAGACGAAGTTCAGTAAAAGCTGCCGAAATTTGGCTATATCGAATGTGAAACGAATTTCGGTGTAATTCTAATAATATTTATGATAAGGTGTATTAGGGGATAGGGAGGCTATTCCGCAGTTTTTGGAGTTAAAAAAAATTACGATCTAACATAAAGGAGTCTTAAATAAATAGATATATGTATAATAAATATAGGTAGCAGATGGAATAAAACCACGAAATTGATGAATAATAATTATAATATCATATTCATTAATATAACATTAGTCTTTCCCGCAAATGGCATTACGTTTTGAACATTAAATAAAAAAAATATCTACACAATCCAACCATACACTGTAAAATAGAGGCGGTCATATTGAAACTTGAATCTTATGAATCAAAATATACTAAACCAACTTCTCATTTATTTTCATTATTTTCTTTAACATGGCTTATTCCATTCCTTCTGACACATTTGTGTGTCTCTGTCATTGAAGTGACATAGTACTTATAAAGTAAAAAACCTACCTGTTGTTGTTTCACCTATTATTTTTTGTACACCATCTGAGCATCAGCGCCATACGGCGAGTAGACGAACTAATGAAAACCTTTTCTTTACAACTAGATGTCACCATTGAGCGTATATAACTACTTCACGCATTCAAATGCAATCTTGGCATTACGCTAGCGACATCTAGTAATAAGTCATAGCAAACATGAAACTCAAATTTCAATATAAGCCACCATAAAACATTCACGCACCACGCAAGCCCACTACGTTTGCTTACGCTAATAATTGTGACGAAAGTTGCAAAAAAACACTTAATAACTACGATAACATTCACCCGACGGACGTTACTCAATACTTAATTAATGGTTAATTTAATAATTAGATTACTTTGCAAAAGTTACAATTGAAGTGTGCATGTAGGCTAACCGACTCACAGCCTTCGGTCGCAGTGTGAAACATCTTTTGGACGAATATAGGGAAGCTCGTCTAGAAGACAATAGCAGCGCTGAGATAAAGTGCTAAAGTGGCAATCTCAAAGCAAATTAGTCACTTCAGTATGCAATACAAACAAAAATACAGCTTTTAGGACAAACAAATTTCACATAACAATGTCAACATCAATAAACAAACAATGTACTAAAGCGTCATCTAGCGAACATTAGCAACTTGACTTTACTAAGGTTTGCATTTCCGCCGCGAAATGGCGCCATTGGTACATAAAACAGAAATGTTTCACATCGCGACTGATACTTTATTAATAACACATGCAATTTTAAAACTACGTGCGGCCGTATAGAATGAAAAGATGCTTTCCAAATTGTAACCTTGTGTGAATATAGATAAATCACAATTTCTACAAAAATTTCGCTACAGACAGCACCTTTTTATTCCAACGGTCTCCTTGTTCCTAATCGGACGCAAAAACTCTTAAAGAATGAGCTTCATGATTATTGGAAATTGCGCTCTCTCACTTACACGGTAAGATTCTATTTACAAGTCATTTGGACATATAAGCATCCGATTTTAATGGAACTTACATTGAGATTTATTTAGTACAGCTACTGTTCAATAGATGTCGCTAGCACACATACAAACAATTGACTTTAAAATTGTTTCGAAAATACGACATTTAAACATGTGGATTTACCTTTTCATAACGAAAATCGTGTGCGTGCTCACGGCATATTGTAAATAACATTAAAATGTTAAAATACACTCAAAACTATATTTGTTCGTTAAATGTCAAGTCTGTATACATTTGAATGTTAAAATGTCTTAATACAATTATTTACCTATGGTATTAGTGGAACTAGTAACAGTGGTCTATGCTTTAGCTCCGCTACTCGACACACGAAGCGCTGTTGTCGATATTTTGTTTCCTACAACATGTTTGTGCAATTCCATACTAATCAGCAAGTACTTGTCAGCTTGTCTGTGTGATTGGACCAAGACTCTAAACTACTCATTCTGGTGCTGTTTACTTTGGTATACTGACGTTTCGCCAAAAAACGAATCTCAAACGAAATAGTTTCCCAAAAGTTTCATTTTTTTTTCTAAAACAGAACAGTAAGCTTTTTAAGATTAGGCTAACCTAACCGGGTAGTCCGGAAATAAATCCTGAATAGTTTACAGCATCAGAAAAAAAAATGCCCATATAAAACATTCGGGAAACGATTTCGTTTGGGATCGTTTTGTGGCGAAATGAAAGGATACAGTTTCCATTAAATTTAAAGAATTTCGTTAACATTTTGGTGTAAATTACACAAATATAGGCGAGCGCGCCGTTATAATAACAATAAAACGTTGGAATGATAATTTTAAATGCAAAAAATACTTTAAAAATGGCGATTCGTAATTCTGATTTGACCCGTTAGTAGTTAAATTGAGAATTAAAAATTATGCTAATAAATAACGATTAATAAAAATTTTGCTTCCCGAATAATCACTTGAAAATGTCTTTTAGTTTTGATTTCTAGCGGGAATTAGATTAGAATCAACACATTCAGTATGACTGCGGTTGTCCTATCGAATGTGTGTATGTTAATCAGTTCATGTCAATCATCTTTCGTAAGCATAACAAACAATTTTATTTTTCAAACAAAGTTCTCTTTAACAATTCAATATTACATATTTCGTTGCAAAAAAGAACAGCAGAAACGAAACACAAAATGGCTGCCAACCGCAGTACATTTTACAAAATGATAATTCTCTCTTGCAAAACGTATAATTTTACCACAAAATAAAACCAGAGTTTCACAATATCCCTTTCATCTACACGTGACTGAATATATTTTAAATATTGGTCGCGTGGCTGCAAGCCGCCGAACAAAACCACAGGTCAGAGGGTCGAGCACAACTTTACGAATGCTGCGTCACGTAAAATCGAATAGTAAACGTTGTCGAGTTTGTATGACGTTTGGAACAGCGCCCGCCCGTGAGCGTATTTGAAACTAAAATTTAATATGAGGTTTCTCGATCTCGATACGATAACCGTAACGTTATGCAGCATTCGACAAGTCGTGCTCGACCCACAGGGACGCCTCATACCATTATCTCAGGCTATTTATGGCTGCTTTAGAGTTTTAGTGTCAAATCGGCTGTCGTTTACTACCGAAAAGAGACACTGAGTTAAGCCTGCATTAGAGAATAACGCTATGCCTTAACGAGCTGCATATGTCAGTTATTGAATATTTACAATTTTGATAACGAGTACCTATATATGGTTTTGTTCGCCGATGGCTACATTCATGTAATGATAGCGTCCATTTTCGTCGCTATAAAAATGTTTAGATAAATAAAAAAAGAACTGACGAATCGATATTACTTTACACAGAAAAATGAAGACTGAAAGAAAAAAAAATTGTTAGAATTTAAATACAGAATTTTTCAGACGAACATAGAACAAGAAAAAAAAATGCATATCTATAAATAATATACAAAATAGACGCCGCTTTAATAATTATTAATGATCACATTTTAAAGGAATTAATTGATTAGTAACTTCAGTTTTTACCGGTTTTATACTTGGACGATTTACATTTACATATTAGTTTCATTTTACAACACTAGATGGCGTCATAGTGCTATTTTTTACTATATACAGAAGACTAATAAAATACATCAAATTCCATATTATAAAGTATTAAATAAAATGTAGTTTATTAGTCCCCCAGTTCAGAATGTTTAAAGTATCATATCCATAATAACTTTTCTAACATTCAACCACTCATTTCCCTAACATTTACAATTCCAGTATCATTCTTAACCAGCGTCATAGTCCTAACCTAACCGACAGATGGCGTTGACATCAATTCTTACTTTAGTTACATTAATTTATTTAAATACTTAATTTTCTCGTCACGTTTACTCCGGTCACTCGCTAGACCGGTTGAATTACACGCAAGTTCCGCTGTTCGCCGTGAGATGGCGTTGGTTTGTATAGACTGACTGTTAGCAAACTTGGCGGTGAGCTTTACGAGACCATTTAGGTAGCACTTGACAGCACGAACAGACTTTTATTCGGCTTTTGTTAAGACCATTGATATGTTAACAAGATTTTTGGTAAGTATTAATTGACCGAGCGAACGAAGTGAGGTGTCAATTTCAGCTTGGACAAAATTTGCTTCGTAAGTCTGTACGCCGTCTGTCCAGCTGTCCGTCTGGACCGTGTTTTATAAAGCTACAAGTTACAATTTACAAGCGGAAGTCTCGTTCTATCACCTTTTGTTAGAAAGAGACGTCCGCTTGTAAATTACAACTTGTAGCTTTATAAAACACGAACCTGTTCTCCTCTACAGGTCGCATTTCTCAACCGATTCTCGTGAAATCTTTTGAGTAGGCTCGCTAATTATACAGTTTTTTTGTCGATTTGTAATGGTCTTTTTTTTATAAAAAAAAAACGTGTACCTACACTAAAAAAATGGAAAATGTTCAAAAATGAGGTCGCGAGGTCAACAGCTCACAGAGCCACTAGTAATAAACCAGCCAATCATACCTACCAGTCGACATTTCACTTCGCTATAGGCCCTCGCAGTTCGGCCGGCCGCCGCTAGGTGGCGCCCGCAGTGCACCCGCAGTTCGACCGGCCGCCGCTAGATGGCGCCCGCGATGTACTCGCAGTTCGGCTGGCGAACGCTAGATGGCGCCCTCTGTGTACTAGCTGCCCGCGCCGGGTTCCCGCGGCGGCAGCGACTGCGGACTCTGCGAGAACTGATTCACCATCTTGCTCTGCATCATGTTGAGCAGGATATCGCTGTACTGCTCTATTAGAAGCATGTTGTTGGATTCTGGGGACAAATGTTAACTTTTAAAAAGAAACCTCTGCTGTGGCTTGTACTTCAATACTCGTGATTGCTTATTACACTCCATTTATTTTTAACTTCCGACCGAAAAGAGGGGAGTTATATGTATAAGTTTGACTTGTGCAGAGTGTGTCTGTGTATTTGTCTGAGGCATCGTAGCTCTTAAACGAATGTGGCTTTTTCGATCGAAATCTAATTTAATTGAGATGGTCCTTAAGTTTCATAAAAATCGGTTCAGCCGTTTCTGAGACATTGAACTTTGAAATGAAAATGTTAGCCTAGGTTAGCATTTTGACATATGAATTAACGGTCAAACTATCACACAGTTTCTCGGCACTTGTTAAAAGATTTTTTATTTCACAATTTTGAGTTCCGTTAATACTTTAAGAATTATCCTCCAACTCCTAACCGTTAAGGTTAACCTTGCATCATCACCTCATCAACACGAGATGATGACTACCAGACGCAAGTACTTGCCACCAGTGACCAGCGCCATCTAGTGTTACTAATCTTAACTGGCGCCTACCTTTGGACACGAGATGCTCCAGCTTCTGCCGCGCGCTGTCCACGCCGGGGGCGCGGCGCTCGCCCTCCGACGACAGGCTGCTCGGCGCGTCGCCGTTCGCGACCGCACCTCTTAGCACCTTCTGAGTCTCTAGTATCGCTGCTTCGAGACCTGTTCGAATAATGTTACTAATGAGTGCAAAAATAAGCATGGTAATTGTGTCTGTTCGACTAGACATACCTATAAAACAGTATCGTGACTGACTGACTGACTGACAACGCACAGCCTAAACCACTGGACCTAGAGACTTGAAATTTGGCAAACATACCTTGAGTATCTTAGACGGGCACTATGAAGGGATTTTTCAAAAAATTCCCACGGGATAAGGAACTAGCCCATTTTGAAATATTTCACGGGAGCAAAGCCGCGGGGCATAAGCTAGTTGATCTTATATAGTACAAATAACATTACCCACTATTCATTCAAGTCAAGTGCACATTCAAAAGCCCTTATCAAGCTGGATACCTAAGTAAGGGACGCGACTGTACTAATACGCACACGGGGGGGCGCTGTTATAAACGACATACAAATTCTCGATAATGTTAGTATAATACTATTTTTTCGTGGATGGGTATAGCCGGTGCACGGGGTGGAAATGAGTAGAGCGTGTGTCTTCGATGGTGTATATTACAAAAGTAAGAGAATAAATAATGTAGTAAAATCAAGTGGTTTTTATTACAGCGCCATCTAGGAAGACATCATGGGAACTACTAACATTGGTTGCGCGTTTAATTGACAGCGAGCCATTATCATGATACTCGGAACTTAATGTGTGAAAATCGCTAAAGTTTAAATCAATACATAGCGAGCCATTATCCCAATGATCTACGATCGATATTAAGCCATCTAGTTTACATAGTAAACAACAGATGGCGCTGCCAGTGGCAAATACTTGGTACTCGAATACGTTGCGAACGACAATGTACTGGCACGCAATGTGTGCGGGAGTGTGCTCACCGCTGATGTCGGCGGCGGCGCCAGGCTCCTGCCGCAGGCTGCGGTACAGCTGCACCACCTTGCCGGCCGTGCGCGTCAGCTGCTCCGTGAGCGCCGAGCACAGCTGTGATGATGACACTGCAAAGGATATCAACTAGAGATGTAACGGATGTCCGGATATTTGGAAATATCCGACCGGATACTGGATAGTTACGCAATATCCGGCCGGATACCGGATAGTTACGCAATATCCGGCCGGATACCGGATAATTACGCAATATCCTGCCGGATACCGGATTTTTGAAAACTACGTCTTTTTCCCAAATTGGCGCCTTTTTTAGGGTTCCACACTGCAAGAGGAAAAACGGAACCCTTATAGGATCACTTTGTTGTCCATCTGTCTGCCTGCCTGTCTGTCCGTTCGTCCGTCCGTCCGTCCGTCCGTCTGTCTGGCTGTCTGGTTGTCTGTCTGTCTATATGAAGTTTCTCGATGGAGATACGATAAATTACATTACGCAGGATTCGAATATTTGTGCTTGGGGCTCTTCAGAGGCGCATTAAAGTTTGCCACGAGCCGTAGCTACTGGGAAGCGGTACCAGGCTGCCATAGCCCCGAGGCAGTACTCACGCTGCGGGTCGGCATCGGGCCGCGGCCGCGCGGTCAGCCGCGCCGTCACCTCGCGCGCCTTAGCCGACAGGTCGCGCTCAGAGCCGCTACGCCCTGTTCAAAGACAGACAGTTACAAAATTACATCTACAGGGTGTTATCAAAAATATCCGTAAAGCCGAAAGGAGGTTAAGGGTGCCTTTCCACCAGAGATGTGCTGTGCTATAATCGTATTCATTGCACCCGTTTCTACCACTGCTATGCTATGTGGAGCAATGAATATGATTGGTGGATATCAGCGCATCCATAGCAACGCAGCATAGCACATCTCTGGTGGAAAGGCATGGTTCATTGAAAAGAGTCCATTTACGATATTTGAATCACTGTGTGAAACAAAAAAAAATATTTTTTTCATACAGTATGCCAACCCTAACCCTACATCTTTTACGGGATATTTTGTAACACGTTGTATAGATAAATGTATACTTAAATCCATAATTATTAAACATCCAAGACCCGAGAACAAACATTGGTATTCATCAAACAAACATCTGCCAAGACCGGAGATCGAACCCGGGACCCTAAAGCTTCATAGTCAGGCTATCCGGTCGTCAAAAGTAACATATCTACTTTCTGTTTATATGTAACTAGCTTATGCCCCGCGGCTTTGCCCCCGTGAAATATTTCAAAATGGGCTAGTTCCCTATCCCGCGGTAATTTCGAAAAATCCCTTCTTAGTGCACCTTCAGGATACTCAAGGTACATGTTTGCCAAATTTAAGTCTCTCGGTCCAGTAGTTTAGGCTGTGCGTTGTCTGTCAGTCAGTCAGTCACGGCACTGTTTTATAGGTATAGATGTCATTAGGCGAAGACCTCCTCCGAGAGGCCTGTGAAACGTAGGCTGGTAGTAATGTTGACAGACATCAGCGCCATCTGTTAGCGCGTCACGGAACTAAATACCGGCGTGTCTTGCTCACCAATCCTGCGCGCGTCGACGCTGCCGGCGCGCGCGCGCGGCTCGCCCGCGCCGCCCTCCGCCTCCGAGCTGGACTCCTCGTGCGCGCCCGCCGCCAGGCTCACTGCGGTTAGTGGCGTGGTTACTACTGGCCGTGGGTTAGGGGTGGGGGGTGGGGCACAGAACTAAGGGCCTTATTCATAAACGTCACTCAAGCCTCCATTAGTTAAAATAGGTTTTGTCTTCTTCTTACTAAAGGATGTCAATGTGACAAAAAAGGACAAACGAACTTTAACGGCATTTTAGTTGAAATAGGTTCATGAATAACAGGGTAAGAGTGTACGGGATAGAAGGAGAGCTTATATACCAAGTACAAAGGGCCGAGAACCTAATCACACGTTCCAGCCCGACCGCTTTTAAGGCCTAGGCTAATAAAAACCTATTTTTCCAAAATGTGCACTTTCTGCAAAATGCACACTCCCAAAACGTACATTTGCCCAAGTAGAGCACGGTCTCAGTAAGTGCATGTTCTCAAAATGTACACTTTTCCAAAATGCATACACTTTCCCGAAATGTACATTTTACCATAACGCACAATTTCCCGAAATGTACACTAAAATATACCTTATATATGAACGCGATTCCACACGGCTATACACATTGAAAAAATTAATCATCCCTCGGTTACATGTATGGACTGCAAAATCAATATTACTACCTCGTTTTCCAATTTTGATGGCGGATTTGAAACGGCTCTCTTGGAAAAGTGTGCCTTCTGGGAAACTGTACCATATGAGAAAGTGCACTTTTTGAGACAGTGATCTGTCTAAGCAAGTGCACATTTCGGGAAAGTGGGTTTAATGAGCCTAAACCACCACAATCGTTGGAGCTATTAATCGAGGTATTTCCTCACTAAATTACACTAGTGACTTCGAAATATCTACGGAAAATGCTAACGCTCGGTTCATATACAAATCAATAAACTCTTTCCTTCTATCCCGAAACAGTTCTGTGGTGTGAGGTGCTTCAGACGATCAGTTAAGTGCTTTACCAATTCCAGTAAAATAAATTTTATTACACAAGCATTTAGTTAAATTGCAATCTTCGTATGTACGAGGGGCGGCTGATAAGTAATCTCCTTGGTCAGAAATATATACAAAAATAATGCTGGCTGGTATGGATTTATATTCGTTTGTTATTCTATTTTGAAAATGTATTACATTCATTTGTTTATTGCATCACGTTTATTTGTCTCCTACAATTGTTTCAAACATGTCGGTAGAAAAAGTGAAAATGGATAAAATCGAGCAGCGTGCGGTGATTAAGTTTTTGACTAAAGAAGGGAATATGCCTTCGGAGATCAGACAGCGTATGTTACGTGTGTTTGGCAGTTCGTGTTCTTCCGAATTTGTTATAAAGTTTTGGTCAAAGCAGTTTAAGTTAGGTCGTGAGAGCCTGGAAGATGATCCTCGTAGCGGAAGACCAGTTTTGGCCGTCACCGATGAAAACGTAGCCAGGGTGAAAAAAATTATATTAGAGGACCGACGAGTGAAGCAGTGGGAGATAGTAGAGATGTGGGCGTCAGTAAAGAGCGAGTCAATGAAATAGTTCATGAGCATTTGAACATGTCCATGGTTAGTGCACGTTGGGTCCCCAGAATGTTGACTGCATTTGACATGGAGAGGCGTGTCAAATGTTGCGAAGAGTTTTTGGACATGAGTCGAGGGAAAGAGGAAGAACTAATTTCTAGAATTGTAACATGTGATGAGACTTGGATTCGACAATGGGACCCGGAAAGTAAGCAAGAGTCGTTACAGTGGAAATTTAGGGATGATAAGTCGCCTCGGAAATTCAAGGTCTGTCCATCGGCAGGTAAACTTATGGCTACAATCTTTTGGGACACAGAAGGGATTTTGCTCATAGATTATTTACCGAAGAAAACTACAATGAATGCTGATTATTACTCAAACTTACTATATCAACTAAGAGAGACAATAAAAGAAAAACGGCGAGGTAAACTAAGCAAAGGAATTCTGATTTTGCACGATAACGCACCAGTGCATACCGCCCGCACAACGAAGCTAGCAATTAAAGACAATGGCTTCGAAACCATTGACCACCCCCCTTATAGTCCAGATTTAGCCCCCTGTGGCTATTTTCTGTTTAGACTTCTCAAGAAAGACCTCAGGGGACGAAGGTTTATAACCGATGACGAAATGAAGGCTGCGGTTACTAACTTTTTTGACGACAAACCGAAAGTTTTTTTTTTAATGGTTTAAATTCAATATTTGAAAATTTTTATAAGTGCATTTTACTAGCAGGGGAATATAGAAAATAAAAAAAAATTTAGCTACGACAGTCTTTTGTTTCATTGTTAGGTAGATTACTTTTCAGCCGCCCCTCGTATGTTCGGTTCAAAATTTTTAACTGAATTTTAAAGCAGGGGGACTACTACGAAATTCGAAAATCGAAGTTCGTATCGTATCGTCCCGCTCACTCTCGTATTAAGTAATATTAGCATGAGCGGGATGGCACGATACAAAGTTCGAATTTTGCACTTCGTAGTAGGGGGGCAGTTATCCTCAAAGGATTGAAATGGAATTGTACATACTTATATAAGTCTGGTGGCAGTACAATAACTGGATCATCAGAACTGATAAAACACTTTCTTGATTGACTGTACAAAGAAAAAAAAACTAAGTAGCGTAAACCACAACTGAGGCGTGCAAACTGTCAGTTGCACCATCCGTGACAACAGTAAAAAGCAGTGCGTGTCTCGGTTGTAAAAAAATAATTTCACACCTTGGTAAACAATATACTAAAAGCATGCGACTTCCATCTGTAATTTGTAAGTTCAGGCAGTGTTTGACTACAAAGTATTGGCGCTGTAGGCGTTGTTTATATGACAACGTTCTACCGTGGCTCAACAGCTGACGACGGATACCAGGAGCGCATAGCACTCGAAGAGCTTGCGGGGCCACTCACCGGCGCTGTAGGCGTTGTTGAGCGGGCGGCGGCGCGCGGCGGCCTGCTTGTTCATGGAGCTGATGGTCGGCCGCATGAGTCCCGCGCCGCGCCGCGCCGGCGCCGCGTCCGACTCCGAGTCGCTCTGGCCAAAACAAACAATTATTAACCACTAGCTGTTGGTTATCGCTAACCCGCGGGAACTATACAATGTTTCGGGATGAAAGATAGCCTATGTTTTAATCTAGGATATAAGCTATCCCCATTCCAAATTTCATCCAAATCCGTCTAGCCGTTTCAGCGTGAAGAAGTAAGAAACATACGCACTCACAAACTTTCGCATTTATAATATTATTACTAGCTGTTGCCCGCGACTTCGTCCGCGTAGATTTCCGTTATCGCTATCCCGCGGGAACTATAACATTTTCCCAAAAAATAGTAGCCTATGTTATTCCTCAATATTCAAACTATCTTTTTACCAAAATTGATCTAGATTGGTGCAGTGGTTTTTCCGTGTAGAGGTAACAAACAGACAGACAGAGAGACAGTTACTTTCACATGTATAATATTAGTTAGGATCTTGCCTGTTATGTGGTGATCAATAAAGACTTATTGCATTGTATTGTACTGTATTGTATTGTATACCTGATTCAGAACCCCGACGCTGCTGCTTCGCGTCATGTTGGACTTGGTCCTCGGCGCCGGCCGCGTGAAGCCCGGCGACTTGCCGGCGCCCGGCGACACGGCCGGCTTGCTCGGCGCGGCTACACACAAACGGTGACGTTACAGCGCCATCTATTGCTGGCTGTTAGATATGTGACACAGTGCCATCTATCGGCAAGTGGCTACGTTACAACGCCATCTAGTAGCGCGTAAGGGAAACTTTGAATTTAGGTACTAATTAATACGAAAAAAAAATGGTTTTGATTTAGGCAAATTAAGGTTGTGAGTTTGAAATTTTTAGAGTGCCTTTTTTTCGATTACGATCTGAAGTAGGAAATTGTTAATCTACAATTAGTTACTAAGACAGCGCCATCTACTGTTGGCTGATAGGTGTGCCACAACGCCATCTATCGGCAAGTGGCTACGTTACAACGCCATCTAGTAGCGCGTAAGGGAAAACTTTGAATTTAGGTATTAATTAATGCGAAAAAAATGTTTTGATTTAGGCTAATTAAGGTTGTGAGTTTGAAATTTTTACAGTGCTTTCTTTTTTTTCCATTACGACCTGGGCTGTGTTTTATAAAGCTACAAGTTACAATTTACAAGCGGAAGTCTCATTCTATTACCTTTTATTAGAAAGAGACTTCCGCTTGTAAATTGTAACTTGTAGCTTTATAAAACACGGCGCTGAAGTAGAAAATTATTACTTTACAATTAGTTACTAAGAAATTTTCTAAACGAATCTAAACACATACAGAAAATATTAAACATCCAACACCAGTTAATACATAATTACATCGTATTTAAAGGTTCAACAGAACACCAGTTAAATCTAATGATCGCGATCGCGAGTCAAAAATCCGCTAGGATCGCTAGCGATCAGTGAGGTCTATCTGTCAATTTCCACCAATCATGGGCCAGTAGCTAGTAGTAGTAGGGTAGTAGCTGGCTGGGTGTCTCTCATTGGTGGAGAATGACAGATAGACCCCAGTCGACACTAGCGATCCTGGCGGATTTTTGACTCGCGATAACTCACATTTACTAAAAACCAATTAAAACGTGGTCCAATAAAAATTTACTGAAGTCAAAACGCATGTAGTTACCAGGCCTAAATACAGGCCTTATTGCTTATACTACGAAGTGCGAAATTTGAACTTCGTATCGTGCCGTCTCGCTCACGCTAATATTATTTGACACGAGAGTAAGCGGGACGATACGATACGAACGTCGATTTTCGAATTTCGTAGTAGTCCCCCGGTATAAATTTTGAGTGCAATCTTAAAACATGTGTTAAAATTTATTTATACTGGTAACAAAATAAACCCACTAGCGCCCTCTAACGTGTAAATGTGTACTTGATATCTTTGCTTTAAATAAAACTTACTTCGTCATCCTGTATTTAAGAAAACGGTTGTTTTAATTTTCACTCTCCACTTTTATTAACATGCATGAAATTAAAGAAAATGTAATGCAAGTAACGCCATACTTAGAGACTTCAATCCACTGTTACGGATACCCGTTAAATGAAATGATTATATAAATTGCAAGTTAATTGACGTTTCTGGGTGCAATATTAAGTCTTTCTCTTTCAGCAATTCTTTATATTGGAAAAAACATTAATTGACGTCTCTGAGTAGCCTATTAGCGTTAAGTAACGACGTGCATAAAATAATAGAATACCAGAAAATAATACCAGGAGTTCATATTAAAACAAGAGATCTCCAAAGTGCATTTAGTGCAACACGACCGAGTGAAAAGGAAGATACATCGTAGAGTGAGAGGTGAGTTTTGCCTCTATTCTAATATGTAGCTTCGTCCCTTTCACATGGTCGCGGATTAGGTTCTTAATATAAGCGGTGTGGTAGCGAAATGACAGCTGCTAGTTTTAAGCAATGGTAAAAGGCAAGCCCATGGAAAAATACCTTCCATAGGTCAAACACAGAGAGTCGAGCACGACTTTTCGAACCCTGCGTAACGTCACGTAACGTTACGGTTATCGTATCGAGATCGAGTAACCTCATACTAAATTTTAGTTCCAAACACGCCCACGAGCGGGCGCTGTTCCAAACGTCATACAAACTCGACAACGTTTACTATTCGATTTTACGTGACGCAGGTTTCGAATATACGTACTCGGGCATCAGTACTGGTAAATATAGACGTACCAACTAACGAAAAAGATGGGTGTTATAAGTTTGACCTGTGTATCTGTGTATCTGTCATCATAGCCCGCAAACGGATGGACCGATGTCGATGCGGTTTTTAGTTTAATCGAGATGGTTCTTAGTTAAGTTTCATTAAAATAGGTTGACCCGTTTTTGAAATATTGAACTTTGAAATGACAATGTCGGGGGTTTTTCAACTTTTCCAAGTTAGTTATGTTAGTTTATATAAACATACATCTAGCCCCTTTCCTGTAGTAACCATCACCGGAGGCCCCTTTTCTAAAAGCCCTCACATATCTTGGATCTTAGCTTAAATCTAGTTCCTAAGTGCATTAGATTACCACCACCAAAATAGTGCTTTCATTACATAGAGTAGCCCCTTTTTAGTCAAGCCCCTTTTGTAAAAGGCCTCACAGATCTTTTATCTTACCTTACATCTAGTTCCTAAGAGCATAATTAAATTACCACAACCAAAATAGTGCTTTCTATAAAAAAACTAGCCCCTTTTTACGTCAAGCCCCTTTAATTAAAGGCCTCACAGACCTTGGGAGCTTAAATCTAAGATTAAAACAATGCTTTCATTGGATAGACTTGCCCGTTTTTACGTCAAGCCCCTTTTATGAAAGGCCTCACAGACCTTGTATCTTAGCTTAAATCTAGTTCCTAAGTGCATAATTAGATTACCACAACCAAAATAGTGCTTTCAATAAGACTAGCCCTTATTATACGACAGGCCCCGTTTTCATAAGCCCCCGTAGACCTTGGGAGCTTAAATCTAAGATTAAAACAATGCTTTCATTGGATAGACTTGCCCGTTTTTACGTCAAGCCCCTTTTATGAAAGGCCTCACAGACCTTGTATCTTAGCTTAAATCTAGTTCCTAAGTGCATAATTAGATTACCACAACCAAAATAGTGCTTTCAATAAGACTAGCCCTTATTATACGACAGGCCCCGTTTTCATAAGCCCCCGTTGACCTTGGGAGCTTAAATCTATGATTAAAACAATGCTTTCATTGGACAGACTTGCCCATTTTTACGTCAAGCCCCTTTTATGAAAGGCCTCACAGACCTTGTATCTTAGCTTAAATCTAGTCCCTAAGTGCATAATTAGATTACCACAACCAAAATAGTGATTTCAATAAGACTAGCCCCTTTTTACACCAGGCCCCGTTTTCATAAGCCCTCACAGACCTTGGGTCCTGGGCGCGGGCTGCGGCTTAGCCGCCAGGTCCGAGAGCGAGATGGCACGACGCATGCCGGACTCCTCTTCCGGCGCGTACGGTGAGAGGTGAGCGCGATTAGCTGAATAACATGCATACCTTAGTCACGGCTTCGCTAAACTTATGATATAATTATGGACTTCAAAAGGTACTGTATAGAAACAGGTACTGTAAAGGTAGGTTGTTAAGGTGTACTGAACGCGTATTGGATATAAAAAGTGTGATATGTATTGGTCCTTCTGCTATGCTCCTGCCTGGAGAAAAAGCGTACCCTTATAAGATGGGGACCATGAGAAAAACGCAACTTTTGTAAAGGTGGCCATTAAAATAAATAGTGCTTTCTTCATATAAATCTGAGTTACAACAACTGATGCTTAATTTTTAATAAGTTCTAACATATTTTAGAAACGTCTCTGCTAATAAAAGCAAATACGAAGCGAAAACAAAACGCATCGCCGCGTTCACACCAACTGCACATGTCCAAGGCAAGCGTGGAGTGCGGTTGGTATGTCCGCGGTTCCCTTTAAGTCATGCAAAATCATCGCAAGACTAAAAGCTGTGTATGACAAACATAACAAAATACACGCAAAAACTATAGTCATGCGACAAAAACTGGAAAAAAAAACATGCCAATGCGGCTAGCTGACTTGCCACAAAATGTCAATTTAATGCGTCCTTTTCTAATTGGATTGGAAAGAGAGGGACGCTTAGAGAAATAACAGCGGTAGACATTGGCTTAAGTTCTTCGGGTGTCTTCGGTGAACATGCGGTCTGAATCCCGAATTCACACTAGACATGCACCGACCTGGATTACATACTAACCCGAGGTTAATGAACTTGAAGTCAACCACGGGTTAGTCTCTAAAACCCAAGTCAAACTAACCTAACTAGCGTAAATTCCGAGTTAGGTTTACAGCCTCGCGATTTTAAACGATGTTCACCGAAGAAAGCCGAAGGACTGTTGCAAGTCACGCTAGCCTGGTAGAATTTGTAAAAACATGCCTTCCCAACCTTGAGGGACAAAATGCGACGGCAGGATCGGAGAGTGGAAAGGAACCCTTTTGGCAAAAGCTGCCCTTACGCTGCTACCCTGCAAAACCGGTCGGAACCGGTTCAAACTGGCATTCGGCGCCATTTTGTTCTCCATACAGAGCCGCGGCGTGGGCACGCGAATCATTTTCCTAAACGGCGGCTTAGGTCTACTAAAGTAAAGAGACAGCCTCTTTGGAGAATTCGTGCAACTAGAACTGGTTGTTGATGACTCGTAATTTTCACTGTCCAGGTGAACGTCCGTCTTCGGGATCACCATTTCGTTGTAAACTCTTTGTTTCAACATTTTGGGTGCTGTTGTTTCCACTGTGTTGTTCAGTTTGACATCGTCTTCTGGTGTTTCGTTGCCAGCGTCGCAGCTTGCTTCAACAGCTTCTGTGACCAGCCCTCCTATTTGATCTGTATCTAGAATGTCCGGAAGACTTAAATTGCGTTTTATTTCTTTCGCGTCTGAATTATTTTCCGTGTCTGTGTCCACCTCTTCCAAAGTCAGCGATGCGAAGTTAGGCACAGTCTGTTTTGTGGCTAACTTCTCGAATTTCCTAGATAGTACTTTGACAACTCCTTTCCCGTCATTGATGTTAGCTTTAAGCGGTTTCATGCGATATTCTTTCAGTATTTTCTCTTGAAGTATCTTCCGTTCCTCCATTTCAACTAATTTGTTAATAATTTCAATCTTTCTCTCGATATATTTGTATTTCTTAATCTCATCCGTCATTGCTTTAGGGTCTATATTTTCTTTTGTACCTCTATTCTTGTTTGACACTGAAGCATCATTTCTAGAAGTCATTTGGTTGTTCTGGTCTTTGATAAATTTTCCATAGGATAGCTTGATGTTTTGCTCTGCATAATAGTCTAAAGAATCTTTAGCAAAATCATTGGTATTATCTTCTATAACATCCAGTGAATCCATGCTGACTTGTTTCATACGTTCCATCCTCTGCATCGCATACACTTCTAAACTATCCATCTGTATTTCAGATTTGTTCTCATTCACGTCTTTTTCTTTAACGAAAACATCAAAAGTTTTCTCATTAGAATCACCTGGATCATCTATTTTATTTGAATTGTTGTCCTCTAGCGGTTTTTTGTTTGATATAAAGTTTTTATTCTGCAGTCCGTCTAATTTAGCTTTATATTGCGAAGAAATAGATGAGCTTAGACCGGATTTTTCAAGGTTCGCTTTCAGTCTGTTATTTAGTTTAACGGAAGACGTTCTTTTAATCGGTTTCGGTGGCTTATGGGGTACAAACTCCATAGTTATTTTCACATTATTATTCTTCGGTCCCGAACCCCTCTCCAGGCTCTTGGTCGCATTATTAAACTTAGCTCCATTCGCTTTCTCCTTATTTATCTGATTCTTATTCATTTTAGTTTGCGAATTCTTTCTTATCTGCTCCTCAAACTTCTCCAGATTCTTCTGCACATGAGAATTTCTTTTCTCCATCAAATTTTTCAATGGATTAGGCTTCGATGCCGGTTCTAGAACAACTTCAAAACTGCAGCTTTTTGACTTAACCATAGCTTTAGTTTCGCATCCGTCCATTTCACTCTTATACTTTTGGTTTTCAGCAAATTTAGGCTGCAAGGACTTGCTGGTGCTGGCCATGTAGTCCGGCTTGTTCAGTCGCGGTATTTCGTCGCTCGGTTTCGTTTCTTTCGTATATTGCTGTACGTTATTTCCGTCGAAATAATACGCAATATTCCTCGCAGGGGGAGGTGCTTGCTTTGAAGCAGAGTCGTAAAGACTTTTGGATCTAGTTACAGTCTTATGTCCAGAAAATTCGGAGACAGGTATTTCGAATCCGTAGACTTTATTCTCAGGCGGTTTAGAAGCAACCGCTCGTGGCTGTGCCTCTTTATAATCCTTGTAATTTGGACTCGCCTCGCCTAAGTAGTTATTATACATGTACCCAGCAAAGTACGGGACGTTGTTAGGACTGGAGCCATAGCTTTTTGACGTATTGTCAAATTCGTAGCAGCTTTTGCTGTTTCGAGGTATGCTGACAGCGTTAGGCATCTGCTTTTTGGGTTTGGTCCCCTCAAAGAGCATTTCCAGTGGAGCACTCTTCGTGCATTCCGAGTCATCCGATAGCACACTCTCCAAAGAGTTGCAATTGGTCCTCGAAAGCTGATTATCATCCAAGTACATTTCATCAGACAGAACCGACTCTTGGCTGCAGCTGTTCTTCATGTATTTCTTCTGGTTCAGGAAGAAACTTGCGCTGCTATGCCTGTGCTTATCTAAATACTGTTCGTCCGGTTCGTTCAGGTTTTCAAACGAGCAGTTCTGCGAGTCAACCAGGTTGTATCTGGAGTCGTTTCGCTTCGCTTGGAAGGCCACTTCGTTGCCATACTTGAGGAATATTTCGTTGGAGACACTGGACCCGTTGGAGTTGTCACTAAGCACAGACTCGTTGGAGCGAGTGACACACCGTTTGGTGAGAACACTTTGGCATCTGTACATATTAGAATAGTAAGTGGTCATAGCTTCTTCGTCCATGATATCGTCAAGATTTGACGGCATGTTTCTAGGCAAGGTGGAACTCTTTTGCCCGACTATAGTCGATGGTTTCACAGGCACAGCAGGCTTGTCCATGGAACCGTAGATTGCGTAGTCGGATATAGCGCGGCGAGGCATCTTTGCCTTGTTGTGTTTCTTACACACCTTCTTCGAGTACAGTTTATTCTTGCAGCTAGCGTCTTGGCTTAAACTACAATCTTCTAAGGAATCGGATGAGAAGTTTCCATCGTCTTTTTCTTCTTTCGTCGGTTGCAAATCTAAATCGTCCCTGTTTGGTTCGTATTCATCTAAATCGCCGTATTTCTTTGTTATTTCTGCTATCATCTTTTCTGTATCGCTTTTTATAGTATCAACTATGCTTCTACCGTTGTCTTTCATATTTCTGTCAAGGCCTACGAAGAAGCTCAAAGAATTCCTTTTTTTAGGATCTAATGAATTTGCGTTTTCTTTCTGATTCTGCTCAGCAACCTTGTCAGTCCATTTGCATTCTTCAGACACAGGAGAAACTGGACAGGATTTATAATTCTTGAAAATACTTCTTGCATTCGGTTTTAAGAGTTTCTTATCCTCTGCGTTTTTATTTAAGGGCAAATGGAAGTTCCTAGGAGGTACCTTCGGTGGTTCCGCCGACGGGAACAGCCTACTGAACACTTTTGAACCAGGTTTTTTAGACATATCTACTGTGAACGCCAGCGGTTTTTGCGTTTGTTCCTTAAAAACCATAGGTCGCACTCCGTATGGTGTAAAATTGATTCTTCTCTCGTTTTGGACGTTTGGTAGGTTAGAATGGGGAGGTACGTACGGGCCCACATCTACGTCTGGTATGTACTTGTTCACATTAGCAGGGATGGCGTAAGGGTTTTTCTGCCTATAGTCAAGGGCAGGGTTAGGGTTTAGGCTGTCATAGAGTGACAGACTGTCGAGTTCCTCTGGACACATGGGGACACATCCTGGCAGCGTGTGGGCACATAGTCAGTGAGTCGATGACGTGTTAGTGACGCATAGCTCATGACTTAGAATGAGAGCTTCGTGTAGCCTCTTTTGGATTATGCCATCCTGGTAGTGGCAATTCAGAAACGCAGTTATCAAACTTTAAAAAATATGGCTTCCTGCCACACACTATAAAAATAATAAAAACTTAATTGAAAATACTAGGACGACAACAATCAAAAAGAGGTACTTCATGAGCTCAATACAATTTCCACTAGATTTAGTTCAGTTTTTAAATAAAGTGGAATTTAACATTCTCTTTAGTAACAAGTAATTTTCAGAGACGTAACATAGATGGCGTTGACGTTGACACCAAATATTGGAAATGTTAATATACCAAACTGGAAAACTGTCATGTACTTGATCTTATTCTTTATAATAGCTAATAAGAAAGTCATTTATTCAACACTATATTTAAACCCTTATACTTCACACTAGATAGCGAGTGATCAAACGTGTATGAGTTATTATACAAACATTAGTTTTAACTAGTTTTACGCTTATTCACAAATTACTCAAATTTTTTTGAAACATGAATTCTCTGTCCATCAACGCCATCTATACACAATCTTCCAAAGTAATCTTAGCCAGTCCATTTAACCAACTACTCCAAGAAAGGAGGATTCGAATCAATTACTTGTTACTTTATTTTTAATCATCAAACGTGTCGTCGCAATTTGGAAATAGTTTTTATACTTCGACATATCAAATGTGTAAAAAACTCTCTTTTAGCTTGAATACAAAATCATCTAAAAAAATTAATTCCAACGCCATCTAGCGGCAAACCCATGAACTTACACAACCCTGGCCTAGCCTACCTTACACCGCATATGATTCTACACCTTAACTCACTTACCGTATGGTCGGGAGTTGCTCGGCACTGCCATGGAGACGGGTCGCCCTCGACGAGTATCTTTCTCAGGGATGTAAGAAAGGTCGGTCGTTGATTGGCTGGACTTGAGGTTCGATCGGAACGCCACCTAGGTAAGAAAAAGTCACATTTTATTCCGCATTCTCTTGCTAAAAAGAAAAAAATACATGACAGTGACGCCACCTAATGCAGAAAAGTACACATTTTGTATGCAAAATTGTGAGATCTATTTATGAAACGCTAACGTGTTTTCATTATTCAAATTTCAAAATGCTTGTCGTTACTTTGTAGCAAATTGCCATTTTATAATTGCGAGAAAGAGACAGCATTTTTTCCGCGTGTTTAACGTTCTTACAGTCCACCCTTGGACCAGGAAACCATAGAACAAAGGGAGCTCTCTCACTTCCGTGTTTGCAATTTTCGTTACTAACCATTCACGCTCGATCAGCCAATCACATAGTTTTGCAAACAGGCATACCAGGCAGTCATGCCCTTTTTCTCAAACATTGTCGGAAATGTTGTCATTTTACTCGAAGTAACAGAACACGAAGGGCCTTGTTGACGGCCGAATTTAATTGCTGGCTCGATTACCTGTCCATAAATCGGATTGTAGGACTGTTTTTAACTTGTTTTCAACTTTTAAAAAAGTAAAATAGACCATGGAAACATTGAGAGACAACTCATTCAGCCAAACCGGTGGCTGAATGCAGGCGTTCTATTCGAAATTTAACATTTTTATCAATGTCTTAAATAGCTTGGCAGTATTCAAAAGAAAAAAACGGCGGGAATATCTAAATAATAAATAATAATAAGTTTCGATTTATATAAAGTTACGATGATATTAATAGTTTTTAGTAACAAAATCGTGATCATTTAATATATTGGTGTCCACCATGATGAAAATAAGAGAACTATTAACTAAGGCAAACAGCAGGTTAAATTTCAATGAAAAATTTTAAGTCGTGAAACTATTATAAAATAGGGGTAAGGAAATTAATGAATTTAGTTAGATAAAATATATTAATAATGACTGAGATATTGTAATATTTCGCAACAAATAATATGCAAGACACTGCCACAATTATAGTAACAACAATGGCAGTTTTGACTCGCTGTATTATAAGAGTTAATTAATAAATAAAATTCCTTTTTCCTCTTAATGATTGAGAAAAAAATCTATATCTGCCACGGCTGGAATAGCAATTGCTGGACTCGTACTTATTAAAAACACTCACCTGCGGTTCGTGTTTTTAAACTAAGTTCTCGCTCCAGCAATTGCTCACTTCCCACGCCTGGGCTAATCTACTATTGAATTATGGAGCCTCTTTTCCTTGCTCCTGCTTTTTCTGGTTTAGCAAATCAAAGGACGTAAGCACGTGTAGAGTTCAATCCCCCCATAAATTATGTGAATCCATCCAGCAGATAAAATCGATTTTAATTTTCTCCAGCTGTATCCTCGTCTCGAGTATTCCCGTTAACCCAGGGGACAGTGCAAGTCGGCAACAGCAACGAGTAGCGAAACGAGACCTTCAAAATGTGAAAGTACCAGGCTAACATATGTTATAGGAAGCACCCACGCTCCCCTTGTCTCCAGTATCCCGTCGGTTGAATTCCTCGCGCCTGGGACAGACAGCAGCAAAAGACCTTCAAATCTGAAAGTACCAGGCTAACATATGTTATAAGAAGCACTCACACTCTTCAGCTGTCTTCTCGTCTCGAGTATCCGGCGGTTGAGCTCCTCGCGCCTGGGACAGACAGCAGCAAAAGACCTTCAAATCTGAAAGTACCAGGCTAACATATGTTATAAGAAGCACTCACGCTCTCCAGCTGTCTCCTCGTCTCGAGTATCCGTCGGTTGAGCTCTTCGCGCCGGCGCGCCGCGTCGGGGTCGACGGCCTTGCCGGGCGTGCGCGGGGCGGGGGTGGGCGCGGGCCGGGGCGCGCGGGACAGGTGCTGGGACGACAGCGACGTGTGGCCTGCAAGACCAGAGATAGTTTTAATTTTCTAAGTTACAAAAGCGCTTGGTCGATGCACCTTGTGACCAAAGGGCTGGCAGTTTTCTCTCTCAAAGAATCAGCATCGCTATTCAGCGAGGCAACGCTGCCAGCCTTTTGGGCACTATGCCACGGGGGCCTTATTTAGATTTAATTTAGTTTTAGTTTATTTAGTTTAAGCTTAGATTTAATGACATTGTAAATTGCTTTTATTAAAATATATTTGTTATATTTCATGATAATCTAGTAAGGTTTGAAATCATAGAGTGACATAGACTGACTGTCCTTTCTCTAGGAGCGCACGACTCAGCGGCAGCGAGACGTCACTGTGTGCCTAGGCTCTCTGTCTTATACGCATGCACAATAGACGTCACTAGCAAAATTCTAGAATTAATAACCTAAGTTGAAAAGCCCCCGACATTGTCATTTAAATGTTCAATATTCCGAAAACGGGTCAACCGATTTTAATGAAACTTAGCCAAGAACAATCTCGATTAAACTAGCTTTCGATTAAACTAGCTTTCGATTAAACCAACTTTCGATTTAAAAAAAACCGCATCGAAATCGGTACATTCGTTCGGTACATAGATACACAGGTCAAACTTATAACACCCCTCTTATTCGTCGGGGTTTAAAAAGATACAATCTCCCTCACTTCGTCCGCTGCGGAAAGGTCTCTATCTCAGGACCCTGGTTTCACTTAGCTTGCTCAATTCAAATGCTGACTTGAAAGTAATTCCTACACCCCGTATCTGTCTCCTAACCTCCTTACATCTCCTGATTGTCGCGAGGACCGAAACATTTAATTGGTTAAGCCGGTGATGACTTCATCTGATTGCTTGCTTCATCAGAATCTAATCTTTACGCTCCACAAGTCCAGATTCACTTAACGGTGTATTGTTCCCTCTCTTTCCCGTCTCAAGGTGAAGACCATGAGGCATTTACTATCTGGAACAAACTGTATCTGCAGCACTCACCGCCAGGGCTGGCGTCGAGCTCGGCGCCGCTCAGGCTGTCGAAGGCCGACTTGAGGTACAGCTCGCGCCGGCCCGCCGTGTCCAGGCTCTCGCAGGAGCCCGACAGGGGGCGCTCGCCGTTGTCGCCAGAGGGCGTTGACACCTGATCAACATAACGGGTTACGTTAAGGCCTGCGTAGTGTAAATTATATGCTATTTCAATTACAGTAAGGTATACATTTAAATATGTATACATTTATGCGGGTGGTAGGACCTTGTGCAAGGTCCGTCCGGATCGCTACCACCATCTTACTCGCTAATCCTGCCGCTAAGCAGCAGTGCTTGCACTGTTGTGTTCCGGTGTGGAGAGAAAGACAGCCGGTGTAATTACAGGCACAAGAGACATTTCATCTTAGCTCTCTAGAGAGGTTGGCAACGCATCTGCAATCCCTCCGCGGTTGCGGGTGTCTGTGGGCAGTGGTGATCACTTACCATTAGGTGACCCACTTGCTCGTTTGCCTTCCTCGCCGTATTAAAAAAAAATACATATGCCTCCTTTGTGTCTTGCCACCACGAATTCTTCCGGTCCTGCGGGCCGCAATGAGATTGACCTTACGACCGGCTGATGTACCTCTCTTGACAGTCAAAGCCTTACCAATACGTTGATGGTTACCATCACCATGAGGATGCTCCACAGGGTTCATGGCAACACCAGAACACCACGCACATATGGCCAGCAGTTACGCCTGACCTTGTACTTGTGGTATAAATTTCAATGCTCTGAGAATGACGTTCCGGCCTTGGCATGCTTCGACGGAATCCGAGGTCGATCTCCAAGCATTGAAATTTATACCTTAGTATACAATCAAAAATCCTCTGCCTAATTTTCATGAAATATGGACCAACGATTATAGCCGTAGAAACATTTTGATGGCCACATTCATTAAAACGCAGCCTGCGTTGTACCAGGCGGCCAAAGCGCTCGCCCGCCCACTGCTGGGCGCGGCGCCCCGGCCGGCTCGCGCACAGTACCAGGCGGGCATAACACACGGGGAGCACTGTCACTGACCTCGTCCTCCTCCTCCTCGGGGCCCGAGCCGCTGAGCGAGACGGCCGGCGCGCGCCGCTCGCCCGCCCACTGCTGGGCGCGGCGCCCCGGCCGGCTCGCGCACAGTACCAGGCGGGCATAACACACGGGGAGCACTGTCACTGACCTCGTCCTCCTCCTCCTCGGGGCCCGAGCCGCTGAGCGAGACGGCCGGCGCGCGCCGCTCGCCCGCCCACTGCTGGGCGCGGCGCCCCGGCCGGCTCGCGCACAGTACCAGGCGGGCATAACACACGGGGAGCACTGTCACTGACCTCGTCCTCCTCCTCCTCGGGGCCCGAGCCGCTGAGCGAGACGGCCGGCGCGCGCCGCTCGCCCGCCCACTGCTGGGCGCGGCGCCCCGGCCGGCTCGCGCACAGTACCAGGCGGGCATAACACACGGGGAGCACTGTCACTGACCTCGTCCTCCTCCTCCTCGGGGCCCGAGCCGCTGAGCGAGGCGGCCGGCGCGCGCCGCTCGCCCGCCCACTGCTGGGCGCGGCGCACCGATCGGCGCAGCTCATCAGCGTCCATAGCGTTCACCATGAACTCGCTGGAACAAGTCAAATTTTCATGCTCAAAAAGTGAAACTTTTGTGACTGCGAAAAGTTGGATTTTTCGCACTACCGAATCGGTGCCGGACCGAGCCGGAGACGGGTGGAGCACCTGCCGAACCACCCACTCTTTGCCATGTTGTCGCAAACGTATTAAAAAACGTCGTTCGGTATACGTGCGCAAGGGTCATTTACTCTTCTACATACATTTTTCAACCACTTCTTGTGAAAATTTATAGATTTTTTAGAGTTTTTTTTTAAGTGAAAAAAGAAACGAAAAATATTCAAAGATTAGGTTGCAAGGTCTACAGCTCACAAAGCCACTAGTTATTAATTCTGTGGTGCTGCTATTCAACACTAGATGGCCCTATTAGCAGTTCCGTATCTTGAACGCTAGACGGCGCTGCTAGTCGCCCCGTAACCTCAACGCTAGAGGGCGCTGTCGCCCCGAGCCTCACCCGGGCGTGTCGTCGAGGTTATTCCCGGGGTAGTAGGTGGGCCGGGCGCGCTCGGACGACGTGCGCTCGCCGTCGGAGATGTCTTCTACGTCGCCATCGTGCTCCGTCGACTCCTGCTCCTGAGGATGGAGATCAATGTTAATGTTAGGTCACATACACTTCGTTTTGTCAGCATTAGGAAGAAGGTGAACAAACTTGTCATTTTTTTTTATAAAAAGTGGCAAAAGAAGTTGAAATTAAAAAAACCCCGACATAGGAAAACCTATAAAAAATTGGACGACCGGATAGGCTAGTGGTTAGACACCCTGAATATTAAGCTTGAGGTCCCGAGTTCAATTCCCGGTCGGGGCAGATATTTGCATGATGAACACGAGTGTTTGCTTTCGGTTCTTGGATGTTTAATATGTATATAAGTATGTATTTATCTATATAAGTATGTTTATCCGTTGTCCAGTACCCATAGTACAGGCTTTGCCTAGTTTGGGCTAGGTCAATTGGTGTCAATTGTTCCATGATATTTATTTATTTATGTAATCAGGCGTTACTATGCGGTGGTTCATATTTATGAACTAAAAATAATTACTTATTGCGGGTGAGCAAAGTAATTGTTTTTAGTTCATAACCTATAAGTTTAAACAAATCCTGGGCCTGGTCCTGTAATTAGGAACTATATTAACTTTTGCGCAGTTGGCAGTACCTACGAAGGGCCTACAAATACAAAAAGACGGCACCCGACTGCGGAAAAGTTAACACAGTTCTTTAAAGGACTAGGCCCATATTTTTTTTTACTTTTTATAGGTTTTTTAACGGTTTTTTTTTTATAAAAAGCGTTCTTCAATAAAAATACGTCAAGATTGTTTACCTTCTTTCTAATGACAAAAAAAAACAAGTATAGAGAAGTTAAACAAAGCGTTTAGGTTCACTTCGCCCACATTCTCATTTTGTCAGCTTCCTCGTGAACAATCCCATTTTGTCCAGTGTCCCGTCTTATCCAACTCGTCCACTTTCTCATTTCGTCAACTTTCTCGTCAACAATCCCATTTTGTCGTGTCCCGTCTTATCCAACTCGTCCACTTTCTCATCTAGTCCACTTATAATTAATATTCACTAATTATTATGATTGTTTGTCAAGTTTGAGCAAAATGGAAACAAAATTAAAGCAACACAAAAAAAAATAACAAAAAACCTCGTATTTGAAACTGCCAAGCGACGAGTCGTCCGTGAGATGTCGCGTTCGCGTCGGCGGCAGGTTGAGCGACACCTAGCGGCGGGAGGGGGAAGTGATATTAATTATGCAAAATAATAGTTGGTGAAACTAAAGCAAATGAAAACTGAGAAAAGCGCCATCTAGGTAGCGAGAGATGAAACTACTGCAAAGGTTTTTTTTTTATCATTATAATCAAATATTCCTTATGTTGTGTGTGTTATACTGTGCCACTAAAATATTATAAATAAAACTGATTAAAAGTATTTCTTACCAAAAATGACAAAAAAACTAACCAACTAGGTAAAGAATAAAAAAACATATCATTATGCCATCAAAACAATCTCACAACATTTTAGGCAATTTCATAAAATCATAAAGTGACTAATAACGCCGTCTCTTGTCAAAAACCAGAACAACTTTCAAAATGTGTTTCCGCTACACGACAATAGAGGGCGCTAGTGTAACACAAGTTTCAAGATGAACTTAAACAAAAATAGTCCATTTTACACAGAAATGATAAGCCGAACAATAAAACAAGCAAGCGTAAACAAGACAATGATATACATTCATAATGATATGAAAGCATAACCCATTCCTCACTAGAAATAATATTTTTCCTGAAAAAGAATTCTGTTGCTTTCGGGAATAACTCAGTTAAACAATCTTCTTCTATATGTATATTAATTAAACGGAGGATAGCGTTAGATTTGGCATAGTTAAAGTATTACGGAGAAGAAGTGCAGAAAGCTGTATTTTAATAGAGTTGCTCAAAAAGTGGTACTTTTTCGTGCGGAATGTTTGATTTTGTGAAGGGTGAAGTGCCTTCGACTTCTGCACCCATCTTAGAGTACTTATAATATGTGTGTAGATAAAGTAATGCATGCAACTACATAATTAGGCCTTAAAACACTCTAGTTTTAAGGACCCTCATTATAATAGTTGTATAAACTACTATTACTTATATCCCGAAATCAATGCTTTCCCGTGGGATGAGAACAAACAAATTCTGCGCAGACGATAGATATCACGAGCAACGGCTACTACAGACAACAACAGATATATCTCTTTTCTTATACGGTATAGGCTTGCGTTTGACTGATGGTAAACGAAAATGTGGTCTACATACATGGTATAATGACCTTATTGTAAATAACGTTAACGCTTGTTGTGTAATTAAAACACCAATCCAACTTAAAGGAACTCCTAGCGCCAACTACCTTGAAAATGGAGAACTAATGCAACAAGCGCGATCTAGTTTCAAAATGAAAGAACTAAGGAGACAAAAGGGTCTTCAAAACACGATTTAATTTTTCGAAACATTTGATTAACTAACTCATGACACAGGCCCATTACAAAAGCAATTAAAGTATTTTTTAAATTTATTTTATTTAACCAACCAACCAGTTAAGTATGGCTTAATTAGCGGAGCGTGGTACGGATTACCAAAATTGCTGGTTCAAATTAGCTTAACAAATTTTTCTGTGCATTGTCGTTGTATGTTATTGTCTTTATACCAAAGATATACCCGTTGCAGTCCGTAACAAAGCAAGCGGTGAAACAAACAAAGCTCTGCCCAGGATACGGCACCAACGTAACCTGCCCTGCCCGCGGCGAGGCTGCCAGTATGTGGTACGTCTTCCGGATGTTGTCGTCAAGATTTCGGAACAACGCCTCCACGCGCGGCAGCTGTGACAGGTTGAGCGACTTCGGCCGCTACGCGTGTGGGAACAGAGACCATAACCGGGTGGAATCAGCTTTTAGAATGTCTTTTGCACAGGATGATGAGATGTCCGTTTCGAGAAATCGGATATTTGGCACTACTATTTTCTTTACAGTTATCTATTCACACAGACGGATACATACGTAAGTCGTTATCAAAGTGATGAGAAATGATACGGTACTTTACTCATTTGTGCTTTAATCAAATGTTAATTTAATGTAAACAAGTTATTTTAACATGAAACTACAGTGAGATTCAACCATAGTGAAATAAAGCGAATCACTCACGTATGATAGTCGAGTATAGTGCGACATGTCTCGGACTAATCGTTATGGCATTTGAAAATAAATTGCTGATTTGACTAATTTATCAAGCACCGTATTTCAGTTCTCAATATAGGACTGAAACTAATATATCCATCCTTCTCGATCCTAGACAATATATTATACATCTCAGTCCCATCTTAAACCGACTGTGAAGTCGTAAATTCATTATAAAAGTTGATTCACCAACGCCAAGGAGCCCAAATCATAAAAATACACAGTAAAAAAAAAAACATTAATTTGCGCAAATAAAATTAAACCATCACCAGACGTTAAAATAGTGCGATAAAAAAAAAGTGATTAAAATTATCATTTGATTTCTAACTACAGGTGTGAGATTTACATAGTTTCAAATTAAAAACATTACCTATTGTGTCGTAAGTAATTTGAATACTTATTTATTGAAAAGTAAAAGGTCGAATATTGCTCAGGTGTGTGCCTATGTCAGTCATTATTCATATTTATCTACAGCTACACACTCATATCATAAGTCCTCTATTATGCGTTCAAAAGCAGTAGGTAATGACCATCATTACGACAGTCAGTCTTCATCTTCAAAACCCAATAGAATAAAACAAAATATCGACATCTACGAAATATCAGCTCGGTATGTTTATGTCTTTTTTTAAATAAGTAAAATTCGTGACAGGTTTATTATGCCTTCGGCTTCTGAACCCATTTTAGAGTACTTATAATATGTGTGTAGAATAAGTAATGTATGCAACTACACATAATTAGGCCTTAGAACACTCGTGTGAGCCTATTATGAAACTCAGCTTTTTTTTTTTATACAACGAGGAAGGCAAGCGAGCAAGTGGGTCACCTGATGGTAAGTGATCACCACTGCCCATAGACACCCGCAACTCCCGAGGGTTTGCAGATGCGTTACCAACCTAGAGGGCTAAGATGAAATGCCTCTTGTGCCCGTAATTACACCGGCTGTCTTACTCTCCACATCGGAACACAACAGTGCAGGCACTGCTGCTTAGCGGCAGGATTAACGAGTAAGATGGTGGTAGCGATCCGGATGGACCTCGCACAAGGTCCTACCACCCGCTTCGCCTCGTTTCATAAAAACACACTCGTGTTTTAATGACCCTCATTAACATTATGTATCAGTTGCATAAACTACTATTATGTTTATCGTACAAGTAAACAAATAATAATAATAATAATGTATGGTCTCTCAAGCAGAGGGTCGCTGGTTCGACTCCCAACTCGCACCTCTGGGTTCTTCGGAAGTTATATCAAGAGGTTTTCGAAAGGAAAACATCGTGAGCAAACCTGCACATACCTATGAAGCAATTCAATTGTGTGTGTGAAGTTACCCAGCACTGGGCCCGCGTGGGAACTATAACCCAAGGCCTCTGTAAGAGGAGGCCTGTACCCAGCAGTGGGACGTAAGGTGCTTTCTCCCAAGAACACTTAAATTGTGGAATGAACCACCTGTTGAGGTTTTCCCACCGACTTACAGCATGGCGGTCTTCAAAAGGGGTATAAAAAGATGAATACTTCTGGTGTTGCAAGCGTTCCTAGGCGGCGGTAATTGATTAACATCAGGCGATCCGCAAGCTTGTTTGCCACCGACACGTGGTATAAAAGAAAAACCCATTCAAGATGTTTCCTTGTGTATCCAACTCCAACGTTTCGGTGTTGTGTTCGTACGGCGAGGGCTGTGTGTCTGTCTGTCTGCGTACCTGTTTGCCGGCGGGTTCGCGCCGCTTGTCCCCGTATCTCGTGTCGGTGCCGCTGTCGAGCGAGCTGTCTTTGGAGCCGTCCGAGTCGCCACGCTTGTCTGCAACATCCAAGTTTTTTTATGCGATAACAAATGCAAACCAGCAAGTGGGTTGTCTAATGGTAAGTGATCACCATTGCCCATAGACACCCGCAACCTTGGGGGGTTTGGGTAATATAGGCTATTTTATTACCAATACCTACCATTAGGCATCCTCATAGCTCATGTCACCCTGGTACCCCAGAGTCTCGAACAACACAAAGTCAGCAGCAGGCTACCTTCTGAGTATGCTCCCTCCTGGTAGGAGGGTGTTATTACCAATACCCATAGTTAGGCATCCTCATAGCTCATGTCACCCTGGTACTTGGGTCTTAAAAAACACAAAATCTGTCCCGTCCACATGCTTCCTGGTAGGAGGCCGTATACGCACCGTTGGGCATCCTGCGGGCCCACTTGCCGCGCGCGGGGGGCTCCGGCGCCGGCGACTCGGGCGCCAGCTCGTCCCCGAGGCTCTTCTTGGCCCACGACGGGAGCCGCCCTATGCGGAGCCTGCAAGGAGAGGTAAACATTAGCTGAGCCCTTTTTCAGATTTATGAATAGGGTTGCTGACCGATGATAAAATAAAATCATTTTACACACATTTTCACCTATCAAGCTTCCGAAAATACTCATAAAAAACCGATGCCTCACCATTGCCTCACTTATTACTGCGATTAAAACGATTTTTTAACCACCGACGAAAATGTGGGGTGTTATAAGTTTGACATGTGTATCTGTGTGTATGTGGCATCATAGCTGCCAAACGGACTTACCGATTTCGATGTGGTTTTTTTCAATCGAAAGCTAGTTTGATCGAGATGGTTCTTAGCTAAGTTTCATTGAAATCGGTTCACCCGTTTTTGAAATATTGAACTTTGAAATGACAATGTCGGGGGTTTTTCAACTTTTCTAAGTTGGTTAGGTTATAAGGTTATAATTTAACAACTAATAAAAAAAGGAGGCAGTTTGATCACTGAAAATTATGACGTCATAGTTCTATAATTCAATTCAATACAATGAAAATAATCGATTTATTGATTATTTTTGTTTTTATTTTTATGAAACATTCATAGAATGAAATTCAACATACAATGACAATGCAAAGAAAAATCCGTTAAGCAGCTGGACTTGAACCAGCAACCTCGGTAATCCGTACCACGCTCCACCAATTAAGCTATACTTAACGTTGGTGTACCTAACGAATTTTTCAATGCCTTGTGTCATATTTTTATTTGGAAGATCTCTCCTCAGCGCCATCTATGAGTAGCTTAATCAAGCGGCTCACCCACTACGGAACTTCTACAGTTACGCATTAGTGGCAAGAGATGGAGCTATTTTCTGAATCAATGAAAATAATCGATTTATTGATTATTTTTGTTTTTATTTTTATGAAACATTCATAGAATGAAATTCAACATACAATGACAATGCAAAGAAAAATCCGTTAAGCAGCTGGACTTGAACCAGCAACCTCGGTAATCCGTACCACGCTCCACCAATTAAGCTATACTTAACGTTGGTGTACCTAACGAATTTTAACGGATTTTTCTTTGCATTGTCATTGTATGTTGAATTCAATACAACCTTAAAAAAAAGTTGCTGAATTGACCAAGAGGCAAGATCCCATTGTCGAGAAAAAGCTCTATCGTAAGATTAGCATATGCCCCGCGGCTTTGCCCCCCTGAAATATTTCAAAATGACCTAGCTCCCTATCCCGTGGGCATTTCGAAAAATCCCTTCTTAGTGCACCTCTAGGCTACTCAAGGTATATGTTTGCCAAATTTCAAGTCTCTAGGTCCAGTGGTTCAGGCTGTGCGCTGTCTGTCAGCCAGTCAGTCACGGTACTATTTTATAAGTATAGATTTCATAGAAAACCTTACGTAGTTCTACGGAATCTCGCAGTAGAGTTAAATCCCTATGGCACCGAAAGTCCGGGTCCAAAGTAGACTTCGCCGAGGCATAAGGGGGTCTCAAAGAGGTTCTCATAGGATCACTCACGTGTAGTCCGGCACGACGGGCGTCGCAAACTTGTCGTCGAGTAGCTCCCGGGGCGGCGAGCCGCGGTGCGAGTCAGATTCGCTCTCCACACCGTTAGACGGCGCCACTCGTCTGCAACAAAAGTCCAATATGTAATAGGTCTATCGAAATCAAGGAGGATAGTATACGGAGTGTCAAAGCCCATACTTCGAATCGTTCCCCGCAGTCATGTTAAAATTCAGGCAATTTCTAGATGGCGCCAAGGTCGTAGCCAGCGGGTCAAATAATAACAAAACAGCGGTACGAATGTGTCACTCAAGCACGGTAGATGGCGCTGAATGTAACCAAGAACGATTCAAAGTATGGGCTTTGGCAATCCGTTTACTTTCCATGATCCTTGATCGAAATAAAGTTTTTCCACAAATCGAGCAAAAAAACAATCTTATGTCTAATCTTATCTCATTATTTCTGTATTTTCTGTACAATAAAGCGTTTGCTTACTTAAATGAATACACAGAAAAAAAAATCAGAAAAACGCCAACCCCGGGAATCTTGTATGCGGGATGCGTGTATCATTATTTTTTTATTATTATTACATTATTATCATACGCTCAAAGGTTAACTGATAGAGATCCCTTACAGGGATAAGTCCGCCTTTGTATTTGTATCTCATTGTTTGTAACTTGTATTTATTTTACTTACTATAAACAGGGTGGCAAGGAATCTAAACGTGCGCCAAGCTTTATTCAAGCGGCTTTACATCTTATTCATATGCAACTTGGCTAGTTTTAATTTTAATTTAAATATTCGGGGCATTGCAAATAAATAAATAATACGCGTATTTCAAAACGTTGTGTTTTTTATGCTTGTTATGTATTTTTGTTAGTGTGTCTACTATAAATTCGTTATAATATACTATAATAGCACCACCTGCTTTAATAAGTTCTTAACTTTATTCCGTTATAGTTGCCTGGTAGACATCGCTCTGTAGCGATAAGGCCGCAAACTGCTACCTTGTATTTTCTTTGTGTCTTATTTCCTGTTTTGCCTGTTACGTGGTGATCAATAAAGAGTTACTGTATTGAATCCCCGGCCAAGTGCCGCCGTACGCCGCTAGATGGCGCTGCGGTTCAAGCTAAATAAATGTCATCCGTCATTCTAGCACGTATCTCCGGCCAAGTGCCGTTGCTCGCCGCTAGATGGCGCTGCGCCCCAACTCACTTGCCCTGCCGGATGGCCTGCTGCGCGAGGCGCGCGCGCATGGTGACCACCATGTCGTGCGGGACGCGCCACACGAACACGCAGCCGTCGCCCGACGCCGAGATCAGGTGCTGGCAGTCCGGAGTGAACCTGCGGGGGGGGGGAGGTTTCTATGTGTAGTTTATCTGTGGTTACGTATTGTAAGAGCTAATGCCAGGACGATAGAACTAAGAGGACTGCCAATGGCTATACAATGTCGCGTTCCTGTAAAGTAAAGAGCCTGCTGTAGCTGATTTCACTATAGAGAGGTCTCTGTACCATTAATTTGGTATGACATTTACACCTCTGGCTAACACAATAGCGCCATCTATGAACTGAAAGAAGAAACGAATTTAGATGGCGCTATTGCGTTAGCCAGAGGTGTAAATGTCATACCAAATTAATGGTACAGATACCTCTCTATAGTGAAACTAGCTACAGCAGGCTCATTATTTTACAGGAACGCGACATTGTATAGCCATTGGCAGTCCTCTTGGTGTTATCATCCTTGGTAACAGCAAGTAACAATTAAATCACAATGATACTGAATTATTTATATTGTTACGGCTTTAAACGTAATGATTACATATTAATAAAAAGCGTTTTTAAATAAAAAGACATGTTAAGATTGTTTCCTCCTTTTTAATGCTGCAATAAACGATGTAAAGTACCTATAAATCAGTTCGACATGTCTACCACGGTAGGGAAACTCTTCCCAAATATTTGACCACAAACACAGTTAACACTAACGCCATCTAGTGAAATTTTAAGCACAACTCTCATTTAACTCCAAAGCTGCCTAATGTAGCTAGATCTACTTATCTTCAAAACATTATAATTCGAATCATTACCTCAATCCAGTGACGATTTCGGAGTGTCCATACATGGTCGCCATGCACTCGCCCGAGTAGTAATCATACACGCTGAGCACTTTGTCGGTGCATGACGTCGCCAGATAGATGCCGCTACTGTCGAGCGCCACCTGCGGAGAGAGTTAGTTACGCTACTCGCCGGAAGATGGGGCTAAACATTTGCAAAAGATGGTATACTCACAGCAACTCACAGGCACAATCGCCCACCCTATTTTCACTATTTATCGTAAAAGAATTATTTATTTAAACAACAGTTTTTACATCAATCAAGGAAAAATGGTGGGCGAATAATTTTGCCTGCGAGTATATAGTTAGAATACAAAAGCGGCAAGAAAATGAAATGTGTTTATTTGCCTTAATGTGGTGAACAAAATGTCTTTTGTTAAAGTAAAAATATCGCACACTTTAGCCTAGTGGCATAAGAATAAATAATAACATAGTAGAATGGAAACTCCCGCTCCGGACGGGCTCAAGGTCACGATATTAGAGTATTCGTTAAACAAACTATTCAGTCAGGCTGTCACGGCCGGCGTCGCCGCACGCGCGTTTGGTTGTTTATAATCTGGTTGTAATAGTTTTACGTGAGCCTGTATGTATTTTATTTTATATTTGTAGGTAAGTAATACTTACTTAAATCACCTTAAATGGCTTCATTTGGTATGGCTCTCATAATAACTTCTTATTTAGAAGTGTCTATAATTATGTAGGTAGAATAAAGTAATGAAAAACTTATATTTTAGCGACCTTATCTTTAGACGTAAGTAACATTTAACAGCAAGCAACCCTAGCAACACGCCTGGACGACAGAGGGGTGTAACGACGTGAAGGGGGAAGCAGGTATATAAACGGCGGCGTTTTGGACTCGGTCAAAAGAGATTCCGTTCTACTATGTTACTATTTATTCTTATGCTAGTGGTTTGACTTAGGGTACAATCAAACCCCGACTCGCGCCTCCTTTTTTTCGGAATTTATGTGCGAAATTACATTTCTGATTTATCATGAGCTTTTCGATGTAGGAAAACATCGTGAGGAAACCTGCACACTGTTGCGAAGAAATTCGATAGTGTGTGTGAAGTCCCCAATCCGCACTGGGTACGCGTGGGAACTATAGCCCAAGCCCTTTCATTCTGAGAGGAGGCCTGCGCGGAGGCCTGCGCCCAGCAGTGGGACTTAAAAAAGGCTGGTGACGAATGAATACGGCGTTTGAATTTACCTTTATGAGAGTTCCATCGTCGGCGGTCGTTCCTCGGAAAGTTTTCGTGTGGCGTCCGTTAGAGGCGCTGTAC
The DNA here is from genome assembly GCA_963691665.1 of Clepsis dumicolana. NCBI lineage: Eukaryota > Metazoa > Arthropoda > Insecta > Lepidoptera > Tortricidae > Clepsis > Clepsis dumicolana. The sequence goes on along the minus strand of OY829533.1, from coordinate 6,156,845 downwards.
ACGCGCACGTTGCGGTCCTGGCAACACAACAAGCCTGTTCATAACTCTAATGGTGGCACTACACAATTGTAGGATCACTTTTACAAAGTTTGAAAAATTACGAAATATCTTTACTCATAAGTCTTAAGATACATAAATCACTTTTTTTGCTGTCTGTTCACAGACATCACAGACCCCATGTAAGCAGTTGTCAAGCGTACCGATATTTATTTGTGTACAACACAGCCTGTAGCCAATTTACCCGATAAAAAATAGAAGCATCGGTCGTCTCTAGGCAGTCATTCAAATAAAGTGTCACTGAATGAGGTCGGGTTATAGTTGTCATCAAAGGCGCTCCCTCACACATTCAAATACTGACGCACACTACAGATCAAAAAAAACGGTACGACTCTTGAAATCGGAGCATACAGTCGTCTCTTTTTAACAAAGGGCATTAGTAACATGAGCGAAGGGTATAACTATACGGCCATAAGTTTACCTTCTATCTATTGACTTCATTAATCTGAGTGTCTGTTCGAAATAATCTCATTTTATAGTGACATAAATCACTCACGTATGTCAGTCGAGTATAGTCCGACTATTTCGGACCAATCCGTAGTCCTCTGGGAGGATGGGTGGATCGAATTGTCATTGTTAAGTGCCATTTGTAATGCTCCCCCTCACCTGGCAGGCGGTGAGCACGTGGCGCCCCCCCGCGTCCACATCCATGTCGTACAGCGTGGCGCGCCCCGACACGTTCTGCCCGCGCTCGAACTTGAACCCGCCCTCTGGTGTCTGCAAAACAGAACTCGGCTCAGTTCGAACTAAAAATAATCCACACGTGAAAAAGGGTCTTGACAGACAAACAGTATTATTTCCTTTTGAGATACGGAACTAAAAATGTTGACAAGTTGGTGAAACCACCAACTTGTTTGGAAATGTCAAAACATGTCATATTAGCGAGCCAGTTACGAGAATCGGTTGAGAAATGCGACCAGAAGGTCGAGCACGACTTTACGAATGCTGCGTAACGTTACGGTTATCGTATCGAAATCGAGAAACCTCATAATCATAACGTTACGCAGGATTCGAAAAGTCGTGCTCGACCCTCTGTAAAGGAGAAAAGAGACGGACGGATATCGTCACCAACCCAATTCCTTATACGAACTGAAAGTACCAGGCGCTCATAGCACACCGGCAGCTGTACTCACGGGCTGCAGCCTCCTGAACAGCACGGTCTTGTCGGCGCCGCAGGAGACCAGCTGCGGCGCGGCGGGCGGCGCGGCGGGCAGCAGGCGCACCGCCGTGATGGACGACGAGTGCTCGTCCAGGGTCTGCAGGATCTGGTAACCCTGGGGTACAAGGGAGGGGGTCACATAACTATAAAAACCTATTTTTTAAAACGAGCCTCTTTTGCCGACTGAAGTTTTTGTCTGTAGGCGTTGTGTCATCCGACTTATACATCCGTACCAAATTTCAAGTCGATGCCATTAACCGTTGAGGAGTTAGTTCCCTGCTGTGGGGACGATCCTGGCCGCACTATCAAAATTCATTACCAGATTATTGCATTGTCACCGAACTTACATAAGCATGCAAAATTTCAGGTAAATCGAACATCGGGAAGTGGGTAAAATTTTACATTGCAAGTTAAATAAAAGCTTCAATACCTCCAACATAGAAAAAACTGATGATTCAAAATATGCAAGATTTAAAATTTTATTTAGCAAATAGAAAAAATTCTAAGTATCAATCTCTCGGTCCGAATTATAATTTTGTTCCTGTCGGATTTGAAACTTTGGGTCCATGGGGTCCCAGCGCTTACAAGCTTATTTCTGAGTTACAAAAGCGCTTAGTTGATGCAACTTGTGACCAAAGGGCTGGCAGTTTTCTCTCTCAAAGAATCAGCATCGCTATTCGGCGAGGCAACGCTGCCAGCCTTTTGGGCACTATGCCACGGGGGCCTTATTTAGATTTAATTTAGTTTTAAGTTCAGTGTAGTCAGTGTAGGTAAGTTTAGTGTTAAGTTAGTTGTAAGTTGTAGTTTATTTAGTTTAAGCTTAGATTTAATGTCATTGTAAAGCGCTTTTATTATGTAAATAAAATATTATTGAGCAAATAGGCAGTTGAATGCTCTTTTAAGTGTAATTTTTTTGAGTCTACCAGCGCTTTCGGAAAGACCATGATTGCAACTGGTACAGGCAATGTGATAACGTAACCAACTTAGAAAAGTCGAAAACCCCTCACATTGTCATTTCAATATTTCAAAAACCGTTTCACCTATTTTAATGAAACTTAGTTAAGAACCATCTCAATTAAACTAGCTTTCGATAAAAAAAAAACCATCGAAATCGGTCCATTCGTTTACGAGCTACGATGCCACAGACAGATACACGGATGCACAGGTCAAACTTATAAAACCCCTCTTTTTCGTGGGGGGTCAAATACAGAGGGTCGAGCACGACTTTTCGAAACCTGCGTCACGTAAAATCGAATAGTAAACGTTGTCGAGTTTGTATGACGTTTGGAACAGCGCCCGCCCGTGAGCGTATTTGGAACTAAAATTTAGTATGAGGTTTCTCGACCTCGATACGATAACCGTAACGTTACGCAGCATTCGTAAAGTCGTGCTCGACCCTCTGGCTGAATATCCAGCTATCCGGCCTTAAAGCTCGCCGGATATCCGATGTCCGATCAATCAACTATCAGTTTATTCTCTACTCTAGTATGGACGCGAGAATGTGTGTGTGTGTGCATGCGTGCATTCAATAATGTATGTGCGGGCGTGTGTAATTTGGGTGCTTGTGTGCGTGTATGCGCCTGCGTGTGTGAGTGCTTGTTTATTTGTGTGCGTGCGTTAGTGCTTGCGTGCGTATGCTTGTGCGTGCGTGCGGGCGCGTCACGTACCCGCTCGACCAGGAACACATGGATGAGGCGGTCGCGCGACGCCGAGGCGAGCAGCCGCGGCCGCGCCGAGTACTCCAGGCACAGCACTTCGGCATCGTGGGCCTCGAGTCTGGAATACAAGCGGATGGTTTGACAAAACCTTGGTAGCAAAATGGTTTGGCTTATGGCCTCTTAAGCAGAGGGTCGTGGGTTCGAGCCCCGGTAAGTAATTAATCACGGGTGGTAGGACCTTGTGCGAGGTCCGTCCTGATCGCCACCACCATCTTACTCGCTAATCAGCAGTGTTTGCACGCACTGTTGCGTTCCGGTGTGGAGAGTAAAACAGCCGGTGTAATTACGGGCACAAGAGGCTTTTCATCTTAGCTCTCTAGGTTAGCAGCGCATCTGCAAACCCCCCGTGGGCGGGTGTTTATGGGCAGTGGTGATCACTTACCATCAGCTGACCCACTTGCTCGTTTGCCTTGTTGTATAAAAAAAACCGTCCAAGTGCTAGTCGGACTCGCGCACGAGGGTTCCGTAGAAAGATTTTAAAGCTTTTCTCCAGTGTTTTAAGAAGTCCAGTGTTAGCAGAGCCCTGCTCCTAAGCAAAATGTACGCAGTGTGGGGTCAACTTATATTGGTACCGAAGTCTACAGACAGACATAAAAATTTTAGACTTTGAGACTTTTCGGAGTGGTTGTGCTATAAGAGCTACCTTCATACCAAATTTCAAGTTTCTAAGACAACTGGAAATACCCTTTAGGTTTTCAAAGTACGGCAATTTGTAAGGAAACGACCTTTTTAATGACTGTATCTTTTGATTGCGTTGACCTAGAACGTTGATTTTTTCACAGCTTCAAGGGACCGCATAATTTCAGCATGCTACCTCCACGAGTTCCAGAGAAAAAGGGTCTTGACAGACAGACAGACGGATCGCATTTCACCTCGACCGTACATTTACCGTATTTTTATTTATCTCCTTGTACTGTTTTGTGGTTTTCAATAAAGAATATTTGTATTAGATATTGACCGCGATCACTTTTGTTATGCAAGACTTGTCCAAAATCAGTTTCGGGTACGCGTAGTGACACCGTAAGTGTTGTGTGCTTAAATCGAGTAATAAGTGAGAACGCGACCGATAGTAGTGGCAGTGCGCGCAGTCGGCGCGCAAAAATGCCGGTAGACAGAGCCCGGTCTGCGCAACATTAGTATCTACCCTCGTTTCGTCAGTTTGCCCGTGATCATGATGCATGCAACTGCATCGAAATATCGGGAGCTCATCAAATCTATAAGGTAATCGCGGTCAATAACCCGTTTTCATTATGTCTAATGCAATTAACCGCGAATCATTTAAAACTGTTAATATTTGTATTGTATTGTATATTTAATTATTGCGTTTTGTCTCGATCGTTCACTTTTTTAGTCGCTAAGGAGACTTATCATATAAAACGATGTTTTTTTTTCGCCAAATTCCTGATTCCGGATCTTGGCAGGAATTCTCAAGAATGCATGAACGGAGTATTTATTGTTTTCAGAAATAAAACTAAATATCTTTTTCATATAAATACGCTACTTCCAATATTTAAAGCGGCCAATTTACTTTGAACGGCGTCGGCGACCTATTAATTGAGCCCATTCAACACTAGATGGCGTTGGGGATAGTTCTCCTACTCGATACTAGATGGCGTTGACGATAGTTCTCCTACTCGACAACCGACAACTAGATGGCGTTGACGCAGTAGTTTTTTTATTCGACACTAGATGGCGTTGTACCTGTGCAGTAGCGAGCCAGCCGCGGAGTGTATCCACACGTTGCCTGCGCGGTCGCCGGCCGCGATGTGCGCGCCATCTGGACTTATGCGGACGCAACTGGAAAACCATGAATACAATTTTAATTGCAAAATGAATAAAATAGCCAGATTTAAATATATTGGGAGAAAAATAACGTCCTTTTCGTCATTAATTGCCGATTTTCATGTAGGTAGATAGTGATGAAACTTCATAACTGTTGGGGTCGTAACACGTGGATCAAATGTGAAGGCGATGTATCGATGTATGTATGTATGTAAACGTGTATACACGTTTTCCCACCTCTTCTTCATTTTATTTAAAAACGTATATGTGTGTTAAACAGTTTATTTTTAATCTTAAATGAAGATGGATACCTAGACAAGAACTGATGTTGTTTTTATTCCTGAACTGTAAACATACCCTAACCAACTTACAAAAGTTGAAAAACCCCCGACATTGTCGTTTCAAAGTTTAGATTTTTTAAATAAATTTTAAATAATAAATTTAAAGTTCACATCTCAAACCCGATTTTTATGAAACTTAGCTGCACCATCTAAGAAAAAAAATCGCATCGAAATCGGACCACTTGGGACCGCTTGGGATCTACGATTCCACAGACAGATAGACCCATACACAAGTAAAAAGGGATTTATATAACACCCCTCCTTCTGGATCGGAGGTAAAAAAACCAATTAATTTACTAACCGGCGATTACACGTAAAAGAGCTACTTTTATGACAAATGTATGTTTGCGTGCAACATACAAAAATTAATATTATAAATGCGAAAGTAACTCTGTCTCTCTGTTTGTTAACTTTTCACGGAAACACCGCTGCACCAATCTAGATCAAAATTTGGTAAGTAGATAGTTTGAATATTGAGGAATAACATAGCCTACTTTTTATTCGGGAAATAGTTCCCGCGGGATAGCGATAACCGAAATCTACGCGGACGAAGTCGCGGGCAACAGCTAGTATTGTATATGTATACATAAGCAAAAGACTATGTTCATTAATTAAAGGCTGTAATCAACATTATCACTGGAACATGGTTAAACCTTAAAATATTTTTTTGCATTTAGTGACTTTCGCTTGTCGCCCGACGATATATACACATGAACTAGCTTACGCCCCGCGGCTTTGCCCAAGTGAAATATTTCAAAATGGGCTAGTTCCCTATCCCGTGGGAATTTCGAAAAATCCCTTCTTAGTGCACCTCTAGGATACTCAAGGTATATGTTTGCCAAATTTCAAGTCTCTAGGTCTAGTGGTTTAGGCTGTGCGTTGTCTGTCAGTCAGTCAGTCACGGTACTGTTTTATAGGTATAGATATAAATATCATGGGACAATTTGACACCAATTGACCTAGTCCCAAACTAGGCAAAGCCAGTACTAGACCTGGACAACAGATAAACATACTTATATAGATAAATACATACTTACATACATATTAAACATCCAAGACCCAAGAACAAACATTCGTATTCATCATACAAACATCTGCCCCGACCGGGATTTGAACCCGGGACCTCAAGCTTCATAGTCAGGGTCTCTAACCACTAGGCTATCCGGTCGTCTATATGACTCACCGCACGCCGGTCTTGTCGTCGTACGACTTGGTCTTGTCCTTGTCCGCGCTGAGGTCAGCGTCCTTCAGGAACTTCAGCTCGGGGTCTATGTAGATCACCTTGTTCAGCTCCTGAAATCAGAAGCGCGAGTACAAACCCTGTTATCCTGGTACGCGTGCGCCGAATACGTGCAAACATCATACAAATATCACTTATTGAGACAGTGCACCTACCGAGAAAGTGATCTCTCTAAACAAGTGTACTTTTAGAGACAGTGCACATATAGAGAAAGTGGGTTTTATAAGCCTAAGCCATAAGAATAAATAATAACATAGTAGAACGGAAACTCCCGCTCCGGACGGGCTCAAGGTCACGATATTAGAGTATTCGTTAAACAAACTACTCAGTCAGGCTGTCACGGCCGGCGTCGCCGCACGCGCGGTTGGTTGTTTATAATTTGGTTGTAATAGTTTTACGTGAGCCTGTATGTATTTTATTTTATATTTGTAGGTGAGTAATACTTACTTAAATCACCTTAAATGGCTTCATTTGGTATGGCTCTCATAATAACTTTTTATTTAGAAGTGTCTATAATTATGTAGGTACGTAATGATTTATAAATGTCATATTTTGTAAAACTGGAATAAAACAATGATTTCAAAGCAAAGAAAAACATATCTTAGTTATATTATCTTTAGACGTAAGTACCTAATATTTAACAGCAAGCAACCCTAGCAACACGCCTGGATGACAGAGGGGTGTAACGACGTGAAGGGGGAAGTAGGTATGTAAATGGCGGCGTTTTGGACTCGGTCAAAAGAGATGCCGTTCTACTGTTATTATTTATTCTTATGCCTAAGCCTCAGTAGCTGACTGCCTAAATAAATAAGTACCTACGCTTGTAAATTTGTAATTAAGCAATAAGTAAAGATGTCTTACTAACTTTAGCAATCGACTCAGTAAAAATTCAGACTCGCAGTTTTTCATGGACTACCGCCTTCTGTAGCTGACCCTTGACCCAACCACCTAGCGAGAGCCTTTTAAGGTGATGGTCAAGGCTCTTCGCTATTAGACCGTTCGCCGAAACGACTATCGGGACAGTGATCGTCGAATCAACAGGCCACATGGCGGTAACCTCGTGAGCCAAGTCAAGGTACTTGCTGACTTTGTCCTTCTCGGCCTTCACGAGGTTCACGTCATGGGGGATCGTGATGTCGACGAGCACTGCCTGGCGCTTCGATCGCTCTTATCAACACGGTATCAGGTTTATTGGAGACAATAGTCGGGTCCGTGATGATAGATCGATCCCAGTAGAGCGGGACACGACAATTTTAAATAATTATTATTATTACACTTAGAGCAGGAAAGGAATGGAGATGTTAACGCGTGATTTCCCCTCTGCCAAATCTCTAACATTAAGTCTTACCAAAATGATCAGGGTCTGTTGATTGTGTGCGTGTTTTTGGCATTTGTGTGACAGTTTTGTTTTAGTGTGCGTTTGTAGGTACGTAACAAATTTTGACAGGAGCGCAGACGTGTGCTGTACGTGTTCCTCGTCCCCCTCAAAAAGTGGCAGAAAAATTGTAGTGCATAGATTAGGCAAAGGCGCCTCCCGTCTGCCTGCTTTATGTTATTACACCTACCCTGATGTCAAGGACCATAAAACCAAGAGGACTGCCAGTGTCTATACGATGCCGCGTTCCTTTGAAATAATAAGCCTGCTGTAGCTAGTTTTACTACGGAGGGATCTCTGTACCATTCATTTGGTACGACATTTAGACCTCTGGCTAACACAACATTTAAATTCGTTTTTTCTTTCAGTTCATAGATGGCGCTATTGTGTTAGCCAGAGGTCTGTGTCATACAAAATTAATGGTACAGAGACCTCTCTATAGTGAAACTAGCTACAGCAGGCTCATTATTTTACAGGAACGCGACATTGTATAGCGATTGGCAGTCCTCTTGGTTTTATCGTCCTTGCCTGATGTTTGTATGTATGAGCCAGGGGGAGGAAAGTTACCTGTATTTGACAGTTGAAGTTTTTAGCTGCGCCATCTCTTACCTGTGTAAGGCTAATTTTTAGTACTTAGTGCGTTAATCATTGCTGTCGGTTTAAAAAAAATACGGTTTATTTTTTATTCATTATACATTGCAAAATTTTATGAAAAAATATCGAACCGAAGGCTTGTAATTTTCAGTCACAAATTATTGCTTGTACTTCTGTTAAAAATGTGCAAAATTTATCATCATGCAAAGAAGAAAAGTATATTATTGGGCATTCTGGACCACCATTCATTCGATCGGGCGAAAAATTTCGCCCTCACTCATTCGTGGTGATCCAGAAGCCCAATAATACAATGAATTGCACACAACCTACAATCAACCCAAACCCAACGGTAACCAACCTAACAGTAACCTATCAGCATTTGCGTTCAACATAACGCTCAACCTACACCTGAAATCGCATTGGGCATTCTGTTTCACCTCTCGATCAACGCAACGAATACATCAGCCCAACAGCAACTCAAACCCAACGGAACCCAACCTAACAGAATTTGCTCACACTCGAGGTTTAACGTTAACCATCTGCTCTTCTGCTCATTTTGAATAAGCATTCCATGCTTGCAACACGCGCGCATTGGTTGAATTGATCTTGAACAGATATGAAGTTTGTAAAACAAGCTCAGAGCTTGCAGTTGGAGGTTGTTTGTTCAGATCGCAACAATCGTAGTTTTCGTCACGGTGAACTTTTACCCGACACAATTCGCTGTATAATTTGCGGTCCTTCTAATTGCGGTAAAACTAATTTAATTGTCTCTCTTCTACTACATGAACAAGGACTACGCTTTCAAAATATTTACGTATATTCAAAAACACTTTTCCAACCGATGTACCAGTTTTTAGAAAAAATATTGATGTTGGTTCCATCAGTTAAATTTCAAAAATATCGCGAAAATGATGAAATACTAAGCCCGCATGAAGCTGAGAACAATTCAATTATCATATTTGATGATGTTGCATGCGAAAATCAAAATAATATAAGGGATTACTTTGCAATGGGAAGGCATAAAAATATTGACAGCTTCTACTTAAATCAAACTTACAGTAAAATACCTAAACAATTAATAAGGGACAATGCTAACTTAATCATCCTTTTTAAACAAGATGAAGTTAATTTACGTCATGTTTATGACGAGCACGTTGGAACTGATATGTCTTGGTCACAGTTTCGGGAAATGTGTGCAAAAATATGGAGCGTACCTTTTAGCTACTTGGTTGTAAACAAGGACTGTGCTAGAAATTCAGGATGTTATAGAATGGGATTTGATACATTTATCGTTTTGGATTAACCGTGTTACTTAACCAGTTTCATTTTCAAGAAACTTTTATTGCATCATGGGAATCCATCGAGATCAGACATGAATCATAAAATAAACACCGAGAAAACTTTAAAAGAAAAAGTACTTCAGTCTGCCGATGCTGTCAAAAAGAAGGTTAAACTACTTCGTGATATGAAAAATAACAACAATATGATTTTGGAATCAGTCTTTAAACCAATAACAGACCCGCTTAATGAAATGGTTAAAAGTAACGACAATAAATACTATAACACTAATGAAACCGATTTTGATGAAGACATATTTAAGTGGCAAAAGGCGCCAAAAACATTAAAATTTAGTCCTAATGAAGGGAAGAGAAGTAGTATTAATAATCAAACAATCGTACGAAATTTTTCCGAAACGACTTCAAATAATGATGATGAGGTATCAAATAGAGACGAAAACAGACAAGATGGTGATGATGACATGTTATGTGAAAGTGACAACAATGATGTCTTGGAATCAACAAATGATACTTCATTTAAGACTACCGGTTCATATGCATCTCCTCGCGAAGACCCTGCATGGCAAAAACAATACAACACCGACTTGGACATTCCTTTTGGCATACGAACAGAACGCGATAAGCTTATGTTAGGATCTTGTTTAGTTTCCGTTAGTGGCGAAAAACTCAAAGTAAATGGACGTACTTACAATTTAACACCAGGTTTATATGATTTGTTATTTAAGAAGTTGCCTGATTTAGGTATCATAACTGAAGACGATAAACGTTATTATAAAATGTTGCTACTAGAAACGAATGTCCATAGACGAGATTTTGATCCCAATAAACCAATAAAAAGTAACAAAGGTCAGAAATATTTATACATTATAAAACCGCTTTTCAAATTATCGAAACAACGTTCAATAAGCGAAGATTTATGTACTTACGGCAAAGGACTACCAACAATGAAAAAAGTTAAAAGAGATGTTTCATATGTCTATTGGGATAATCCAAACGAATTAGTTGAAAGATTGAAATTACTCATTGCTTCCCGTGATGCCGGTAACACAGGATTAGACAATGAAATAATATCAATTGTAGAAGAACTTCGTGAAGCGGGCTTGGTTAATCAATGATATATAAAACTGGTATTTTACTTTTACCATCAGTCGAAGCCGGAAATTTGATGATACATAAGTGCATAAAAATAAGAAGTGAAAATGAACATAGACAAATTCGGTCATCATGTTCATAAACGTTTGCGTGTATGTGAAGTTTTTGAACTTAACAATAAAACTTTGCTGCGTTCTGATGATGGCGATTTCGATCTACAATCATCGCGATTAAAGGGGGTAGCGGATCCTTTGACACCCAATGATGCAGCTAATAAGCAATATGTCGATCAGCTCGTCCAGGACACTTACGAGAAGAAGCATCTAGATTCTTTATTTAAAACTATAAATTCTCAAATTCATCAGCTTGCAAATCAGTTGAAAATAAACTTTTATACAAAAAGGGACATAGACAATATTTTAAGTAATTTCAAAGATGACAAAAGAACAAGTCGTGAATGAAATCCATAGATCGGCCCGAAAAAATTTCAAGCGTCGCGCAGTTATATTAAAAGGAATTGATGATTTGTGGCAAGCAGATTTAATTGACTTACAGAATTTACATACTGTAAATAAGGGATATAAATACATTTTAGTTGTTATTGATACATTTTCAAAGTACACGTGGTGTATTCCTACGAAATCTAAAACTAAAACAGAAGTAAAAAATGCATTTGAACTAATTATCAAGTCGACCAAACGAATACCTAGAAACTTACAGACAGACTTTGGAAAAGAATTTTACAATGATCAATTCGATTGTTATGTGAAATCCTTAAAAATAAATCATTATTCCACGTATTCAGTTAAAAAGGCGTCTATTGTTGAAAGGGTAATAAAAACGCTCAAGAACAAACTTTACAAATATTTCAGTTTCATCGGGAACTACAAATGGCTTGGAAAACCTTTCGATGAGATAGTTCAATCTTATAATCAAACTGTGCATAGCACAACAAAATTTAGCCCAAATGAGGTGAATTTTAATAATGAAGCCGAAGTAAAGAAAAACATAGATAAATCACAATCCAATCGGCGTTTTAAATTAAATATTTTTAATGTAGGAGATCATGTGCGTATAAGCAAGTACAAAAGCGTCTTTCATAAAGGTTATACGCCTAATTGGTCAACTGAGCTATTTACTATTAAAAAGGTGAATCACACTCGTCCTGTTACTTACCATATTGAAGACCAACGAAAAAACTCAATACTCGGTACATTTTATGAACAAGAACTGCAAAAAACTAAGTATCCAGACGTTTACCTCATCGAAAAGGTAATCAAAAAAAGAGGGAAAAAATTGTATGTTAAGTGGTTAGGACTTAACGATAGCGAAAACAGCTGGATCGACAGAAATGCCATTGTATAAATATATTTAAAAACTTTCTCGCGCTAAGTCATTAACTTTTGGGATATGAAAGGAAGAGGACTTCTAAACAGTATTATTAATCACTTACCGTTTGAACTGCACTTACCTGGCTACAATTATTGCGGACCAGGCACAAAATTGCATAAGCGATTGCAAAGAGGTGATAAAGGAGTTAATGAATTGGACAACGCGTGTATGCAACACGATATAGCATACGATAAATATTCTGACCTAACAGACCGACATCGTGCAGATTTTGAACTCTATAAAATGGCTAAACAAAGATTGAAGTCAAAAGGTGTTGGAAAAGGAGAAAAACTTGCGTCTTGGATAGTTAGCAAAGTGATGAAATCTAAAATGAAAGCTGGTGCAGGGATAAAATCATTTAAGCATTTTGTTTCTAAGATACGTACCGAATTGAAAAAAAACAAATCTAAAAAAGAAGGCACTGCAGTCAGTCGAGCTTTTGCTGCAGCGAGTAAAGTATTTCTTAATAACAATACGAGTAAAATGAGAGTTCCTCGATTAATACCGATTCCTAAAACTGGAGGTATATTGCCACTAATACCTATTTTCGCGGGACTTTCTGCGTTAGGGTCATTGGCAGGAGGAGCTGCTGGGATCGCTAAAGCTGTTGGTGACTACAAAGCTGCAAAAAAGAGCTTATCCGAATCAGAACGTCATAATAAAATGATGGAATCTATTGCATTAGGTAAAGGGTTGTACATTAAACAGTATAGAAATGGAAAGGGTTTGTGTTTAAAACGATTAAAAAACTAAATAAAAGGCTACCCAGACGTGCTCTTACAAATGTTGATATTTTAAAACATTCAACAGATATTCCTTATTTTCGTGGTGTTTACATGAGAGACAAATTGCCAAACCGTCCAAAAAGAGTAGAATGTGCAATCGTAAATTTAGATAGTTCTAAAAACCAAGGGACTCACTGGGTAGCCTATGTCAAAGATAATAATCATTGTGAATATTTTAATAGTTATGGTGATCTTCAACCGCCGCTAGAATTAATAAAATATTTGAAAAATTATAATATTTCATACAATTATAATATTTATCAAAAATTCGATACTGTTAATTGCGGACATTTATGTTTAAAATATTTAAAAAAATATTGGAATAACCGTTTAAATATCTCTGAACAATAAATAGCTTCTCATTCTCACGATGTCTTTCACTTTGTCCATAACGGGATCCTCCTCTACCCTGATTACGAATCACTCGCCAGCTCTTCAACTAGATGGTGAATATGAATGCGGGTTGCTATACTTGTCGACATTTAACTCGATACCTAATATTGACAACCGAAATAATAAGTTTTATTATGGTGATAACGAAGTAGTAGAAATTCCTGAAGGGTCATATGAACTTCAAGATCTTGATGATTATCTTAAAAGACATCTCCAAGGTTGCACCTTTACACTGACATGCAATAATAATACGCTAAAAACATCTATATTGTGTTCCAAAAACGTCTATTTTAAAAAACCAAATTCGATTGGTAAGTTACTTGGTTTTGGAGAAGAAACAGTTCAGGCGAATATATTAACTGAGTCCCCTTTTCCCGTGTCCATTCTGTCTACAACTATAGTACGAGTTGAATGTGACATCGTGAGCGGGTCATTTATAAACGGAAAACCTAGTCATATAATTCATGAATTTGTGCCAAATGTACCGCCTGGTTACCGGATTATAGAAACACCTAAAAATGTTATATATTTTCCTGTTACTCAAAACAGCTTAAACGCTCTTATAATAAGAATACTGGATATAAACGATAATTTAGTGAATTTACGTGGCGAAGAGATTCAGATATATTTACATCTCAGAAAAAAATGATAGACTTTAATAAATGTACGGTCTCAAACAGCAAAGCCGTTAGTGCTCATTGTGCTATCAAGAAAAGAAGACCTAAAGGACAACTAACGAAGGAAAACAAACAGTTTTTAAAAAACATAGGATTATTAAAATGAGTATACTAAACTTATCAGACTCCTTTAGCTTTGATAGCACGATTGAAAGTTTCGAATATCATTCGTATAAACCGTACGTAACAAGTTTCAATTTAAATGATGAAATCCGTATACCTATCAACCAGCAAGATCTATACGTATTACCATCAGCGAGTACTTTATACATAGAGGGTACTATAGAAGTATTCAACAGAGAAACAAAAGCGAAGGTGTCCAGTGTTCATTTTACAAATAACCCTATACTTCATTTATTTCAAGATATTCGATATGAGCTGAATGGGATTGAAATAGATAAAATTAAAAACGCTGGGGTCACAACAACAATAAAATCTCTTGTGTCGATGAATGAACTTGAATCATCGATGTCAAAGTTATGGGGCTGGGATGTTGATGGCACAAAAATTACGCATGGATCATTTTCTGTGTCAATTCCTTTAAATAAGATTCTTGGCTTCGCAGAGGATTATAACAAAATTATTATTAACTGTAAGCATGAACTTATTCTTTTACGATCCAATACTAATTTAAATAGCGTAAAACTGAACACAAATGAGTATATAGGTAACATAACTATATCTAAAATAGTATGGCGCATGCCGCACATTAAGGTTTCTGATCGTGAAAGATTAAGTTTGCTTAAATATTTGGAAAGAGATCGAGCTATTCAGGTAGCATTTAGGAACTGGGATCTGTACGAATACCCGCTTTTACCTAAAACATCAAAACATTCTTGGGCCGTCAAAACTTCGTCTCAAGTTGAAAAACCTCGATATGTTATAATTGGATTAAAAACAAACAGGAAAAATGTTGCTGATAAAGATATATCGCGTTTTGATCATTGTAATTTGCGTGACGTTAAAGTTTTTTTAAATTCAAATTATTTTCCTTATGAAAACTTGAATGTCAGTTTCTCGGCTCAAAAATTTGCTATATTATATGAACAGTACGCTAAATTCCAACAGTCTTATTATAACCGCAGCCAAGCACCGTTGTTGAATCCACAAGACTTTATAAATAAAGCACCTCTGTTTGTTATCGACTGTTCTCGTCAAAATGAAACCTTAAAAACGGGTTCAGTCGATGTGCGGATTGAATTAGAGTGTGACACAGATATCCCTGACAATACCGCGGCTTATTGTCTTATTTTGAATGATAGTATTATAGAATATAAGCCGTTGACCAATATAACAAAGAAGATATCATGAAACTAGACCATCTATTCGTAGATGTTCAGGGGTTTAAATCATCTAAAAATGAATTTATTATTAAAGAATTTGCATACAGTACCTATGAACACACGCAGGCGTATTTAATAAAACCTCCATATTCATTTTCTACGTTATCAGAAAACGAAAAAAGGCATGTGAAATGGATAGAGAGAAACCTTGGCATTATGTGGCGTGAGGGGTATATCGACCACAGAGAATTTAAGAGAATGATTCATAATTTCTTGGAAGGCAAAAAAATATATGTAAAAGGTTTTGAAAAAATTAAGTGGATTAATGATTTATGTGCTGATTGTACTGTAATAGACTTGGGAGAGAAAGGTTGTTCTAATTTTCAATTAATGTATAAAAAGTATTGTATCGACAACAGCTCTTATAATTGTCTACATCATAAAAAAGCTTGTGCCTTAAAAAACGTTATATGTCTTAAAAAATATTATTTCGATATTATGCATATTTAACATTGTAATAAATTATACCTAATTTTCAAAAATAAATATTTACGTTTAATCATTTTTTTATTTTTTAACCCAGTCAAAATTAGTTATCATTTATTTTGAACGAAGACTTTTTATATTAACCCATTTTTAAATAATTGAATTTGTTTGTTTAAAAATATGAAATAAATGATAACGATTCATACCTGTGGCTAATAATAGTGTTAATCTATTTAAGCGATATTTACTGAAAAGATTTTTCTTGTGCATTTAATCATGATAATTTTATTTTCGTTTGAATTATTGCTTTATTGACATACTTACAAAAAAAATCTTTCCTGTTGACGTATCGCTTAATCAAAGGAATAAAACAAGAAAATTGTTGACCATATTTATTTTCAAAATTATATACAAAAACAGTAAAAACATTAATAACTAACACTATATCCGCACAACTTCTTGGATATCTTATTTATTACACTTTCTGTACTGTCTATTATCTCATCGTATCCGTCACTTGCCACATACTGCGCACTGAGCATAACGTTTTCACCGGTTTCGTCGTTTTGATCCGGCGCGGAGTCACTTATGTTAATTATTTGGATTTTGACAAGTCTGTTCCCCTTAGTTGCTTCATTGTTTATAACGAACGACGGCGGGTGACCTCGTACACTTCTCTTTACCACTTTGTTTAGCCTTAGTTTTGGTTTACTAGACTTGGTTTTCGTTTTGGCACTTGCAATTTTTTTTACAAATTCACTGACTTCTTCTTCTTCTTCATCTTCTCGGAATCCTAATGGACCCTGTGCATATTGCGAAAACATGATTTGAGTGTCTTGCGTTCCTTCCATATTCTGAAACAAAAGAAATCAAATAAATAAACGCATCTGGCAACACATATGAGCATTTTCATACGCTTACAAAACAATAATAGCAACAAAATAATACGAATAAATATTAAATAATGCCAATTTTACTTACCGAATCGGGAATGGATCAGCTCGTCTTAATTTTCAAAACTTTGGAACGACTTTACTCAGTTATGAATGTAGAGTGCAGAATGATAACTTACTATAACAGCCGCTATTTATAATTACAGTAATTTCATGCGTCAGCAAATTAAATTAACACGCGCTTCGGAGCATGCGGTGCATACCGCCGCGCTGCTTAATGCCGATCAAATTACAACGACACGTAAGGACTTGTTATAATTGGTACCAAATGCAATAAATGTGAATAGGTATATTTCACGTGTCAGCAAATTACCTTAGCACGGGCTGCATGCCGCCGCGCTGCTTAAGACACGTAAGGACATGTTTTAATTGATACCCAATGCAATAAACGAGGATAGGTATTATTTGCCTGTTCAACAGAACATGATTTTACTTACCATTATCAAAATATTACATTTAAAATTAAGCCTGAGCCCTGAGCTTTTTGATGACGGAAAACATCGTCAGGAAACCTCCGAAGCGAGAAAACTCAATTTCAACTCAAGTAAAATGTGTTTTCAGTCGGTATCCTCGCAGTCTATATATACTTAGGTGGGTGAAAGAAAAAAAGAAAACAAATGTTAATAACACTTCATATTTATTTATTAAAAAAAAAGAACAAACCATACAATTTACAAATCAATGTGTAATTATAAAAAATAAAGTACTTAATGATAATCTACTTATTTGGTATAGTCAGCGTCAAAAGTCGCTCATCTGGTCGTAGAGCGAAAAGGTACAAAAGTGATGAGCGGCTTTTGACGCTGACCCTACAACATACATAATTATAATTTTACAATAACGTAAGTACTCAACGTATTTTATTTTATTAAACACATTCTAATTTTTTATTACCCATTGGGTGCCTACGAAATAAAATTACAGCTCGAGGAAAGGTCGCTTAGATAACTACTGTACTAGAAAATAGACTCATGTCCCCAAGATTTGGTTGAAATTTTGTCTGATAATATATGTCGTTTATCGTCTTTGTTAGATAAAGCAACTTTATTGACAGATTGAGTGAAGATCTCGTGCCTAATCGATTTAAATAATATGTGTTTTTTCCGAACTATTTTATCATTGAATAACACATCCCGATAATCATTTAATGTTAACTCTTGAACTGCTGGTTTTTTTATTCCTTTAGCCTTTTTGATAAGAGATTTATCACTTTTGATACAGTATAGTTTAGAACGTAACCCTATAAACTCGGTAATAAGTTCTCCTCCTAACTCATCTTTGAATAACCCAGGAATCTTCTTGTTACGTAAAGGTATTTGCAAATCATTTACAGGGTTATAATTGCTTGTGTCAAAAAAGTTTAAAAAAATATTTTTTAAATCGCTGTAAAAGTCTGCAGTTTCGATTTTGTAAATAAAACTGTCGGTATCAGTGTAGCACAGAGTAACTTGATCTTGGTAGTGTTTTTTTATTACCGTGTAGTGAAATTGGTACATATGACTTTTAGAAAGTTCTAATACAGAGAATCCTACGTAGATTGGTTTATCTAAAATTACTTTTTCAGGCTTCATTTGTACGACAACCAAATTTTCAGACAACACTGTTGCACTATGGAAATTCGGTTTGGCAATTAATTTGTTAGCACAAGTAAACTTTTTTGTTTTGTTTTGACGGTCGTGCCACTTATTTACTAATTTGACGTCAACTCGCCGCTCACTGTCTTCAAGAGTTTTCCCAAAAACTGAGTTATTCATTAATTTAAAAAGGTCTTGTTGGAAAGGAGTAGTAGCTTTTTTTCTCAGTTCTGTATTTAAATGAATATACTGTTTTAAGAATGGACTTTGACGAAACCTTATAACGCGATGGATTTTATCAAGAGTTAAGCCGTTGCGTAAACATGTTTTCAGATGGACGTAATGAATGACGTATTCGTATTTGTTATATAAATTTGGGATCAATTTGGTCGTTTTTCCTCCTGGAGGAATAAATTTTTGTGCGCAAAATGGATAGTCGTTATGGTTATGGTGTAAATTTTCCGGATATAGCAAGTCAACTTCCAGAATAAATCCAAATGGAGCATCATCTTCGACAGACAAAATATCTAGTTGGGCAATTTCATGATGATCTAGAAAACTAAAATTAGACATGGGCAACGATTGACACATACTGTAACCATATAAGTTATTGCAATCGATATATACTAAAAACGAGTCTGGTTTATTCATGTCATAAGTTTCCATGTACTTATTATTAGCCTGAGCATATCTGGTCGAACACATGCAAATACCACCTCTTATTCCTTTTTGTATGAGTCGAATTATTTCTAATTCGGATATCAATTCAAGCTTAACTCCGGTTTTTAATAACATAGCATCAAACGATAAGCTTGGAGCAGTTAAATAGAATGCCGGATCTAAATGATAATTTAACTTGCAAATGAACCGAAAGTTCTCAAAAATATCTGATAAAAGCAACACATCAGTTTTTAGGTAAAGATCAGTATATTCTCCCATATCTTTGATTTTAAATTCGGACCATACAGATTGCGCATGTGCGTAATCTGAATCGCTTATTTGTTCGTTGGAAAGAGAATTAAAAAAACAAGTTCTGTGATGGAAGCTCGGTCTCTGTAAACTTATCCCAG